>RCIC01000026.1:1827500-2427500 GCA_018883505.1 Ceratosolen fusciceps
CTCTCTCTCTCTCTCTCGCGGCTGTAAAGGGGCTGCGCGGACCCTCGAGGGCACCACGCACCAGGAGCCGCGGGACGAACTGTCGTTCCCTCGCAATAAGCACCTTTCAATACTTGACGCCTCCTTAACTCCTTGAGGCTCGCGCTTTCTTCGAAAGGGAGCTAGAGAGAGAGGGGGTGTAACGAACACAGAGTAATTACACAGTAGGCGGTGTTTTTAAATTCGCAATGAATCCCGCGGACTATTCAGTCTCGATTTCTTGTTGGAACGACGGCGAATTACGGTATTCCGCAATAAAACAGTAGAGGGAAGCGAAAAAAAAAAAAAAAAAAAAAAAGAAGAAATTCGAGACTTAGCTATCGGATATGAGAACTTCCGGATACTTTATTCTTTTTGTTTCTCTCTCTCTCTCCTCTCTCCCTCCGCTATCACGTTAAACGTATGTATTTAGCAGCTGTATTCGTACCACTGATTTGTCGACTTTTAATTATCGCCATTGGGCTCGAATAACCTTTCCACCAGTTACTCGTGTAACCTAAAAGTATATTCAAAGCTCATCGCAGAGTGCAAAACTGTTTATTTTATTAATTTTGTTTGTTTTTTTGCATAGAAAACTCTGTAAATAAATGTTTGCATTACGTATTATAAAATGAAATAAGCTCGTATTTAATTAGTCGAGCGAATCGATAATAATTCACAAGATACTCTACGTAATTTATTATAAATTTAAGCCTCACATTACTATCGGCAATTACTTTCGTCTCGTAATATGTAATATTGTAATATTCTTTAAGCCACGAGTTCACGTTGCGATTAGCGTTTGCGTGTAAATTTTTTCCTCGGATGCAAAAAATGTAGACTTGCGCACAGAGTCATTAAAGGAAGTATACGTTCGCGGATCAACACATAAATTGCCGAGGAGAAAACTGACGTAGGGACGAGCCCCGAATACGTGGATCTCGGATCGACTGGGACGCAATCGATCGTACGGATAATTCGGGACAAAGTTCGCTTGTATCTGACGGTTCGCTTCACATTTCCATCAATTTTCATTAGCGTAAATATTTTAAAAGAAAGCCCCCACGACCAAGCCAATCCTACGTGACGGCCGGCCCGTGACGCGTTGAAAAAAGACGCTGGCATTAATTATTATTATTGTTATTATTATAGCGGCGGAGGGTAATTCTCATTTTACAGCCGTTAAGCGTGTAAGACTAACAACAAATGCCGACATCCTTACTTAAGTTGTACGTGATAATTTATTATTCCCTTGCGCTTGCGTTTCCCAACAAGATAAATAAGAACAAATGCCTGTGTCCCACGACGAATCATTACCGTTCGTATCATTACCCGTAATTCAATACTATATGATTCAATATTTATAGATCTTATTGACCGGATAGTTAGATTGGTCGGTATAAAAACTTCACTCTGATTTTATTTTCCTACCGAGATCCTTAACGTTTATCTTCTTCCCTTTCTTATTTAAGCCGACATATTTCAAACCATTTTGCTCTACGTGACTTTTACGTTAATAAAAAGCTCTCGGTACGTACCGAGACTCCTTCCCCCCCCCTCCTTTGATTTTCAATATTTCGACGCTCCCTTACATATTTATTACGTACTTTCGTTAATTTAAAAAATATGCATCGCGCGATCGCATTACAAGAACGTAATTGATATATATAAAAAAATAATAATAATAATTTATTTATCAGAAAGAATGACGGTGAAATTACTGTAAAAATTGTCATGTAATTGCTCTCTTGAGTAACAAGACGAAATCGTTCGGTAATACATAGGGATTGGAATTAATTATTGATTTTTAACATCGAGATATTTTGTGCGTATAATATCTTACATCCTTTGTTGTAAAAATAACTATCAGAGCCAATTGCACTATTACGGCTCTATTATGGCTGAGCACCGAATTTGTTACGAATTTGTTACAGAGGTAATTTTCTTTGACGCGTAAAACTTTTATCGCTTGCACAAAGCATATTTTTATAATATTTCATTTTTACTAATTCACTAATACCATCTTATCTAAACTTTCCTAATTTTTGTTAATAATAATTGTCGGCTCTACTTTTTACAATTGACGTTACTACAATTTATAACTTGATAATTAGAAATAAAATCTAATCAATATAATAAATTATTCGCAACGGGACGTCATAGTGTAATACGTATAATTTATTATATGCATAGAGCATATAAAATTATTGAACCTATAAGGTTGCGATAAAACCATTACACGGTTAATGAAAATTAGATAATGTTATTATTAATTACATTCCAATATCTATTTAAAAATACCTTAATCTATAGATCAATTTTCATTTTTCCCCTCAATTTTTTACCTTTGAAAATATTTCACACTAAAAATATCTAATTATTCAAATTTATCTGAATGTCTTAATATTCTTTTAGCACAATATCTAATCTAATTAGTATAAACAATTTACTTTATAATCATTAAAATTTTATTGTTATTAGTTTATAAAATTGCAATTTTTTTTTAGTAAATAATCACGTACGAACTGTTAATATATATAATAATCCATAACTATTAGGATTTATAAATAATTAGAAGGGATAGATAATTGAATTCATTTTAAATAAAGCACGCGAGTAAAATTCTTTATCACCTGATTTTCCAATTGTTCACGATCTTTATCAAATATCGACTTTTACTTAAACGCTATTTGTTACCATACACCACAATATTAATATTAATTCTATCCTTAATCGATGATTATTAATTTTACTTTATATGGGCATTATGAATTATTTTAATATTAAATCAGACATTGATATGGAATTATTAAACATTGAAGTCATAGGTATCTATGAAATAATATTGCATTTAAACGATATGACGGCATTTAAAATTGTTTTGAAATGTAATAATAATAACGTTTATATAATTAATAAAGATAGGGCATTTTTAAATAGGTGAGATCTTGAATAACTCAATTGCAATTAATCCATAATTTACGTGCAGTTGTAAATATTCTCAATAACGAGAATATAATTCGTTACGATACCATAAAATTTTTATGGTAATTAAAAAAAAAAAAAAAACCCATAAAATTATAAAACGTCAATATTACTCGTGAAGTATACGTATCTTTAAAGTTCGTGTATGACAAAATTTTATTGAATGTTAAGTGTTAAGTGTTTAGGGTGGGAGGGGTGAGAGGGGTGAGAGACATCAATTTGTAGATTTTTTCTTGAAGAATGTAAATTGTCACGAATTAATTCCCTTACCAGTATTTACGTTAAATATTATTTACAGTGGCGAGTAAGACTATAGTCTAGGGCTTATTATACGAAAATATGTTTATAGCTACGTTTACGTTGGTTTTTTGGCGTAAAAAACGTCAGACAATCGCTTCATTACGTCCTTGTCAATATTTACTTTTCGTTTTATTTAATTGTTTTCTTTTCTTTTTTTATATATATATATATATAAATATAAATTTATTCGCAACGAATAAAGTAAAATTATCGAAGATAAAATGCAGGAAAAAAATGTATTCGTGCATTTGTAAAATAGTTTCGGATGAAATTGTATTTTTGAAACATCGTGGTAATTCTTTTTGTTTTGCAGTACTACTTGCCCAGGTACTTTCAACTATAAAAACAAAATTTTCGTATTACCGCATCAAGATACTGTCTCGCACTAGTTAGTGGATTCTGTAACTAAATTGCTAAGTTATCTTGGAACTGTTTAACTTGTATTAAGAGTTTATATACGGTTTAGAAATTAAAAACATATTTACCTAGACGCGCTTCGAATGAAATATAACTGACTTGTAATATTTCAATTTTCAAAACTATTCTTATTAATGTCCTTTATGATGTATTTATGGAAAATTATATCGAAGAAGCAAAAATAGTTTATCATTAGAAGCTCCTTAGAATTTTAAAACGTTTTAAAACTGTGTGAATCCATGAAAAATCAGGACATAGTTTTCTGCAAATATAATTTCCTTTAGATTCCTTATATTGTTTATACGTTGTTTATAACTTCTTCAAAACTTATAAAAAAAAAAAAAAAATTACTCAAACAATAATTTTTTTCATTTTAAACCTCATCCTTTTAAAATAATAGTAATAACGTTTCTATTTGAAATTATATTAATTTAAAAGAATCTCTATACGATTGTATGATATAAAAATTATATCATTTAATATTCAAAAGAAATAAGTATATTTAAAATTTTTTTTTTCCAACAGTATACCGTGAACTATTTAAATAATAATAATAATAATATAATTCTTCAAATAAGTGACATTCGAGCTGAATTTTTATTAGAGGATTACCTTAGTTTTAATAAAATAAATATCTTTTATATAAATTACATCAATACTGAATATATTAAAAATATTTTACTGGAATTCGAATAGTCGGGAATGCATCATTAAATTTGTTATATGTACATTTCATCATACTTTCCTCACTGCAGCAAAGCATAAAATTACATTTGCTCTCGAGTCGTACTACATAGTGCAAATTTACGATCTTACGTTTACCACGTGAATACAAAGAAAGAGGATAAATTTTGTTTCGTCCCGCAGGCATAGAGGAAAATGACTTTTAAAAAAAGCAAGTGTGCATCCAGTCTGCATATATGCATCGCGTGTACAGTTGACGCGCAGAACCGAAAACTATAACATTAAATATTCAATGAATTTAATACAATGAACGATAAATAAGTGAACAATAAATCGTAACTAAATATATTTTACAATTATTAGCTGTTTTTGCTTTGAGCATATAAAAGGTCGTGTAATTTTGATGTAACGAAAAAAATGAAAATAATTACTGATTTCCAAAGATATAATAGTCGGGGATAAAAGATAGATAGAAGGATTAAGAGAAGGATCGGGAGGGAGAGATAGAACGTAACAGTAAAAGATATAATAGCAAGGAATGTCGAATGACATATACAAAATAGGAAATGTAATAACTGCTGGTTTTTTATGCCAACTCCTCTCTTAGAGTAACTAATTCTTGTACTAAAGAAATTCACTTTTATGAATATTTAGTATAGTAAGAACAATTGTGTGCATAGATATCTTGCGGTTAGATTGTCGCGAGTGTCGCATTATCATATACGGTGCACTTTATTCCGAACTAAAGTAAAGTTGCAGCTTTTATGGGGTATATATGTAGGTATTGTGTATTTGTTCCATGACATGATTATTGGGTACTTTTTGAATTGCGAACATAATGAGTTTCACAAGTAGGTAGCAAAGCGGATGGATGGGCAACTCGTCTTTCTTTGATAAAACTCGTCTGTTAAAAAATAAAAATAAAAGCTTTATTATTCTCTAACCAAATTTTATCAATACAATATTTCACTGCATTAGCAATAAACGTGATTTCATTTTAAAAAATATGTTAATTCGGAACGAAACATTTTTAACTTTAACGGAGTTCGTAACTTATTGTTCGTTGTAAATATTTTACATAATTAAAAGCTTTCTGAAAATTATCAAAGAATTGAAATTATTAATAACTTAAAGGTTATATTTTTTTGATACATTAACTGCTCACCATGCTGATTGGCTACTGTTATTTCAACAATGATAAAATCCAAAATACGGAAAATTAACTCTAGCAGAGGTATTATTGTTTTTAAACCAATAACTATAATAAAGTTATCGTAAAGAAATCTGACATATAAAGTAATAAATCGGATAAGACGTTATATTTTCTAATATATATACATATATATATATATATATATACGTATATGTTTATTGTGTCCAGTAGTTATGGAATTTATACCGAGTTATATTTACACAGTAATTAAATTTCACGTGTAATAGTTACAATAATATATATTACGATACGAATGGTGCATCGTAAAATATAAAAATTTTAATTAAAAAGAAAATCTTTAAAAATACCAAACATTAAAACACGTGCATTAAATTTCTAATAGTACTACAATATGCTCAAGGTATCTATAATACCACACATTTAATATTTAACCCCCTTTTTTACGTACTAAAAATTAATAATTCTAAAATATTTAAAATAGTAATCTCGGCATAATGATTTATAATAATACATTTATACAATTAAAAAATAGTAGAACTACGAGTAGCAAATATTTTTATTGTTAAATATATTTGATAGAGTTATAAGCCAACCTTATAAGCATCGTGGTATTATTTTGAAAATTAATAAATATGTCAAAAACTTAAAATTTTATACAGAACACTAAACTTAATCATTTTACGTATTGCATTAATTAGAAGATTTGTTTCTGAATAATATCGCTTGGACAAATAGAATACGGAGTCTATTACTTCACTAATATAACATATTCAGGACTGACTGCATTATCAGTAGTATAACTCAATACTCTATCAGCACAGTCCAATTTGTAATTTATCACGTTTTTTAAATTATTCTTATTCTTTTCGCCGTTTAATATTGCAAAGGAAATATTATCATCTTATAACAACAACAACAACGACAACAACAACAACAACAACAACAATAATAATAATAATAATAATAAAAGAATATCGTTCGTAAAGATGAATTAATTTATAATATCCGGATATGAAGTAAAGCGATGAAATTAATCATTTTATAATTAATTAAAAGATATTGGCATAAAATACGTGAAATGGTAGAAGATGCATGATTACTCGTTAAATGGTTGATGGGGAAATGCAATAGAAGGAGTGCTGCGGGCCACTAAAACTTGCTGAGCTAACGAAACCTAAGAATGAGTTTCATCTAGTGCTTTACATATTGCTGAAATAGATTTTTCATACTAGCCGGTAATTTCAAAATCTTATATAATACGTTCTGTTTATACACGTATGTATGTATGTATGTATATATATATATATATTTCAATTAAACGTTCGAATGAAATTGCAATGTTACCGTAACATTGATTCATTCGAAAAATATTCAGTCTATAGATAAAGAAACATGTTTATCACAATTTTTCTTGAAGTATCGATTAGATTATCGAGTGTAAATGTTGATTAGCTTCGAAAAATAAAAAAAAAAAAAAAACAAATTTTTAATACAATTTTTTAATATAATGCTGCCTATAGGCGAACGTAGCTATTTTACACATATTGATTTATACAAAATCCACGGTTAGGATGAATATTTCCAAGGTTTTATATAAAATGTTCAATTCATTTGAATATAATATATTGTCCCTAAATGGTCTATAGAGTTCTGATGAAAACCTTTAAAAATATAATTATTGACATAACGAGGTCCATGATGAACTTTATCTTGTCGTAAAAGGTAATTATTACTTCGGAATTTATATACGAATTAAGTGAAACGACAGAATTTATCTTTTCAAATTAAAATTTTTTTAAATTAGTAATGCTAGTAATAATAATCGTATATACACACACATATATATAATATATTTTGTTTTTCTTTTATATTTATATTTATATTTTTATACAAACTTGTATATATAAATTACTAAAAAGCTGCCAATACTCTTTGAATAAATAAAATAGCCTAATTCTATGTTCGAATATTATTAATTAATTAACCTCGTAGAATTTTTTAAATTTGTTGTCAATCATACGAATGTCGCGCGATAAACGGTCTTGAATTATTAAATGTAAAAAAAAGAAAATTCTAATTTACGTTAATTAAAGATACGACGGTTACATTGTAATTCGGTTGGCGCGATGGATCACGAAGGGCATTATCCCTCGACATTATCTCTCAAATAAAAGACGCCATTGTAATTAATTAATTAAATTGTTCGAGTGGCAATAAATAAGTTTAGATTAAAGATGTTTGAGATGTGAGGGGAAATACGATTTGACCGAGCCTCATTATTCCGTCACCGATTAAAAGTATCGGAATGAAATTGCCGCGCGCGGTTAGCTAACGCGCTTTTATAATATTTAACAAACAAACACAATTGATTGGGAGTACGTACGTATGCCGTATAGGGTATAATACCCCAAAATGAAACTAAAGTGATTAAAAAATAGTCTGATCGGGGGGAGAGTGTAAGTAAAGAGTGTCTGTCGTAGATGAATTATTGGCTGCGCTGTTAAAAGCTATCGAGTCTAATATCCGTAGGTATGGATTCAAGATCCCGGTACTTGAGGCCGTTAACGCTCAGTCGGGAAGGTTAATGACTGACTGACGCGCGCCTGCCTTTTCCAATTTAAGTGCCAGGCTCTCAAGTTGGGCTGGGTTTGTCAATCGGTGAAATCGATGACACTCGTGGCACTGTGAATGTCAAGTGGGCGGCAGGCTAGTCGAATAACTCAACGGGATGCAATTAACGCTTGCGAGTCGCTAAAGCTTCGAGTGACTTATACCTCTCCGCCTCCTCCGCTCCCGCCTCCCCTCCGCCCCTCCGCCACCGCCCCTACTCAACGCAACTATACCCGCACTCCTAGCCGGGCGTCCGCAAAAACCCAGCCCCAATAACACTCCCCTCACTATCTATTATTGTCATAATCTTTCCTCGTTCTGCATCGTTGGCAATTCATTCAGGCATTTCTCCAAGTTTACGATTTATGCTCAAACTGATAGGATCGCTGAATTCAAGGATCCCGGTTGATGGAGGTTATTTGGGGGCGACGGAGCCAGCATTCCGTGGCATCGCGGATTAATGCCTCGATATCAAAAGAAAACCCATTGAATAAACTCGAAGATCTTGTTATTAACAATCTGGGGATTTTCGAGTATCGTAATGAGATATCGTAATGAGAGCGAACGGCCGTAGTAATGATTGGCACGTGATGCAATCTCCCTATCCCATGCGCCCATATTATATACGCGATAATATGCAAATATTATACGGGCGCGCGCGCGCGCGCGCGAATTAAGCTAACAAAAGTAATAATAATAATGAAATACTCCGTTATAAAGATAAAACTTCTGTATTAACGATAATGAGATTATTAAATTTTTCCAGATAGAATTAATTAAGATTATAGAGTTAAGGAGAATAAGGAAACTTCAGGTACGAGTGCATTAACACTTGAAAAGTATTCAAAATTTCTAGGATTGAATTGGCTCGGATTTTTTTCTTTCTTTCTTCCTTCTTCTTCTTCTTCTTCTTCTATTTTTCACAATTTTTCCAACTTATTAAAATTTTCAATTTTTATATCAATTGAAGTTATGCTAAAGTATAATTGAAATTTGTCAAATTTTTATTAATTACATTGGCGAGGGGCTTAGTTTCCTTACTAATTGTAATCTCCTCCTTCCGTAATAGCCTATAATTCCCTTAAAAATGACTCGGTTAAATAATTAAGATTAATGTAAATTTTCTGAACAATACAGTTTAAGAGAGTCAGGTCCTACGGATCAATGGGAATGCGTTTGGGAAATTTCGAAACTTTGCAGTCGACAACTAACAAGGACTAAGTAAATTTTAAGAGTTTAAAACTGCTCTCGACAATTATATCTTCCGTAAAGAAACAGAAGAAAAAAAAATCATTTCCAAGCGCCATCCGGAATTTTTAGCGGCACGTGACAAATACGTGCATAAGTATATTTGTTAAAAAGTTCCTGGAGCAGTGGAACTTCAGCTCTCTACGTTACGCGACACATTGTCGTTGTATTAGATGCGCTCGGGAGCGATACGCCGCTGCATTTACTCTGCTGAAAAACATGGAAGAGGCCCTTGTTCCGCAAAGTTAGATCAGATACATGAGATACATCGTAGGTCGTGTTTTCGGATGCCGTGCCTCGATTCTTTTAATATTTAACTTTCCATTCCTACTTAAAACGAAAAGGAATTATTAAAAAAATGTCGCAGAATACGGCTGCTCCCGGCAATTAAATAAATCACTTGTTGTTTTATATCGCGATATCGCGGGTAATTGATAATTTTTATTTTCACTCCTCTTACCAGCCGCTCTTTCTCTCATTCTGTTTCTGCGCGTCAATACAAACTTATTCGAATAATGTGTATACATTAGCGAAATACAAGCCGGCATATTTTTTTTTATAATAACGTAACATTTTACTGTTGATTTTACGTGTAATTTTTTTTCATCAAACTCAACTGAAAAAGTAAGCGCAGAAAATGTAATTTAATAATTGTTAACCGCTTGTTTAAATAAAAGTATCGAGTATATATTTTTTTTTTTTTTTGGTACGCAATAATTTCAATTTCTCTCTATTATTTGCGACGAATTTGTTAATTAAAAACGAATTTGAATTTAATATAAATGACGTTTCACTGCATGTCCCCTCGCTATGGGATACGCACAGAAGTTTTATATATAAATGCAAACGACGTTTTAAGAGCCGAAGAATTTTGATCGTAATTTATCCATGGCTTATTCAAAAGGATAGTATAAATAGAAACACAACACGTGCACGAGATCTTGAGGGGAATAAAGTTTTACTCTTTATTTCTTTCTTTTTTTTGTTTTTGTAAACGAATGGCTCTGTAATCTGTATCTCGAAAGCGCGTATAATAAGAGAGATATTCAGTCTTCCATTTACGAGGAAAGAGAAATAACAGAAGGACGCAAACATGTTTACCGTTTAAAGTAGTCGTCGACCGGTTTTATCAAATTTCACCGGCGAATGGAACATGAAAAATGGCGCTCCAGTAATTCCCTATAAAATTTCATCGAGCACAATGACGTGGGGGCGGCAGACCAAAGCCTTCCGTCATTATCGGATTGCACGAAAGAATTCTCGGTTGTATTAATTAATAACGAAGTACTTCGTTATTTAATGAAGGCTCGATCGACGAAGAGGACATTCTACGACCTACGATTATTTGATGATTTTTATACCGAATCCCTCGGATATTTGACGGACACGAGCCGCATTACAGAGAACCACGACGACTGTTTTTAAACGCATACACGTGTAGCCGGATCGATGGATCCGTGTCAGGGACGTGTATTCGCTAGAGACCGAACCGCATACTATCCAGTCAAGAACATAGTTCACAGTTCATCGAACCTTTATCTCTTTTTCTACCGGACAATGCCCACTACTCGTTAACAGATCACATAGCTCCGGCTTTCAATTTTTTTTCATTCATTATTATCTTTTGTTACGCCCTAATCAATTATTTTCATAAACAGTTTGGCCGATCCGAGTACAGGTTTTCTTCTCAGGGATTCAGGATTGAATTTACACGACTCGAGTACTTCTCGATTTTTTTCTCCACATTCTCTTTTGTTTTCGTAAGAAACTCTCCATTAACGAATTATTCTGAATCGTACACCATTCGCCATGAATATATTTTTAACGCTACATTTTGACTAGCTATATAACAATAACTTTATGCGTTTGGCCCTGTTAAATATTATTTGAAAATATTGAATTAATAACTTCTTCACTAATCGAATGATTATAATTCATATTCTGGCTTTAACTAGAGAGATTCAATCATTTCTTTGAATTTTATTACTAGAGGGAGAGAAAGAGGATGGGAAGAAGGGAACAGAGAGAGAGAGAGAGGCAAGTTTATTCACGGATAGTATTGTATCGATTTTCAATAGAGATTCTTATATATAAGATATTAGTTTGTAGAACTTTCTTATTGAAATAATAACTTTTTGAATAGAAAAGTGAATAAGTATTTTTGGAAATAAATGAAAATATAATTATGAATATTATCTCAAAGTCGAAGAGAATAAAATGGTTCTTTAAAGAATATGTTGCTTTGCTAAGTCTAGAACAATAAAATGAGTATTTGTTTATGTGTAATTGAATCTGTAATTTTTTTTTTTTCAATTTAAATCCTTCTGTATTGATTATTTAAACTGTCTTATATCGTACAAAATGTATACGAATTAGTTGAATTTTTCTTTGTACAAAGTTTCACTTTGCTATAATTCACAATTTACAAAATTTTACATAACATATGAATGTCTATATATATATATGTACATGTACATGCATGACGATACGTATAGAATTTAATAAACTTTATGCATATCTACTGTGCGATAACATCCTTTGAGTTATAAAAAATAGATAAAAGTACTAATTCCGTTAATATTATTTGAACTGATTCAAATATTTTTCACGGTATGCTGTTGCTGCCTCTGCAGTAAAACGATAGATAGGATATAAAAGAGGGTGGCCGTAAGCGTGTGTTGGAAAGAGATTGAGAAATGCGAGAGAGAGGGAGAGATGAGAGAAATACCGAATTGTAATTTAACTCACATGTACGTGGAATCACAAATGGACTTGTACGGAGAGACTTAGGCTTCGACTCTTGTAGCGCAATTACAATTTGCTCGTTTCAGTCATCGTCCCAATGAACGTTTGCTTATCAACTTAAAAGGCCGAGGAAGCGTCTGTGCCCGAGCCAAATGCCAAAAACCGAAAAAGCAAATAATATACGAACAATGTCAATTTATAAATTAAAGAAACCACATTGTTTCATTCCATCTATTTATTTTACTTCTGGTTCCCTAAACTTCCTCGTCTCATTGCCAAAAACTAAGCTTCGCAAATGCAAATCAATAATTGTAGTAGGTCAGGACCCAATACGAGTACGAGAGCGGAGCCAAAGTCCCTTCTCCAGGACCTTTTCTTCTCTATTCATCATTAATATTTATCCTTCTTTCCCTCTCCCCCCCCGCCCCACTTCCTTTCCTTTATTAATTTTTAAATTGTTCGTTCGAATCTAATGAGACATTTTCAACCTCGTGTGGCTATTATTATTATTATTATTATACTATTGGAGTAAATAAATGTATTAATTGCTGCTACGAGAGTAAGAGTGAGTGAGTTTGGGACGAAAAGAGGGGCGGGAGGGGAGAGACAAAGAGAAATAATCGAAGAATGTAAAGGGAGTCGGTATTATATATCAGGATGTTTAAAGGGGAATTTTATTACGTCAGAGGCAAACTCTTTTGATCTGAAATTACGTACAAGCTTTCACACAGTCATATACGGCATTTTATGACGAATAAGAAAGTTATGCGCGAGGCAGTAGATTTCAAAAATACGGGGGTTTTTAATTTAGTATCTAAGATGCGAAGATAAATATTCAGTCGTATAATTAAAGTCAAGTTTATTATTGTCGTAATAATGAGAATAAGTATTTTAGAAAATCGTCAAATGTCAAAACCTTAAGGTTTTTTTTTTCTTTTCTCTTTTTTAAATACTACCAATAGAGGCTCTTAATATTATAATATTTATGAAACGCATAAAACTTACATTATATTTTCTAATGCAATCTAATGTAAAGCATTAGACTTTGAGCATGAAATTCGAAATTTTGGAAATTCCATTTTCGAAACCAGATATAATTATGTTTTATGCGTATTACAATACAATACTGTTCCGTTGTTATACAATGAGAAAACAAAAAGGACACACAAAAATTAATCAATACGTTTCGCTATTTAATATGAAATAATTACGATAGTAAAATAATACTTCTACAAAGTGTAAATTAATTCTTACTTTTTTATCTTTGTCTTATCAAATACTAAAGAATATTTTATTTTACTGGAAATAAGTCTTTTACATACAATGAAAAGTAAACTTTTTTTCTCGTGTTACTATCTTATACAATGAACCTAAGCTATTACGTAATCTAAATTGAATGCAATACTATTATTGATTTAAAGAAATTATTACCTCTATAATTAATCCTACGAATAAATCCATTAGTTCAACGATAAAAGAAAAAAAAAAGCTAATCATTATCACAAATTGTTTCTTTACTCTGCAATATAATTATCTGTAAGTATTATATCATTATTTATTCGTAATAAAATAGTAATAAAAAAAAAAAAATAAATTAATTCACATTAATTATTAATCATGATAATGTAATTGAAAGAAAAAATGATTTTGCTTCTTATAAACTTTATTATTTAGATTATGCAATCGAATGTTCGTTCTCTAGTAGACTTGTCCACTCGAGTTCATAAATTTAAATAACACAGTGATAATACATACATTTGATTAAGGTAATACTGTCATTTGATTAATTTCGTAATTATGTAATATAATATATATTGAATAATAACGGCAAATTTCTACAGGTCTCATCATCCGATTCAATGTTATATACAAATGATTATCATTATACCGTATTAGTAATAAAAGTTATATATATTTATATTAAATTGTGTATTTAAGGATTTTACTGAAACTTTGCTCTATCGTCAAATTTACTATATTTAAAAAAACAAGTAAACCAAATATTAAGAAATTTTTCTTATTTATTTCTTATTTACAATATATTTTATTTTCAGAACAGGTAGAATCGTTAATTGCTCAATCGAGATTTTTTATTAATAAATGTGAATAAAATTTTATAAAAAAAAAAAAACAATATCTTTCCGATTATTTGTTAGAATTACGAAAAATACTTACGTTCAATTTAAAAAGATTTATGAAATTTCATATAGAAAATCTGAGAGAATAAAACAAAATAGGATAACATTGTTTTTGTTTTTTTCCCTAACAAAGTCGAATTTTTTATATTTACTTTCTTCTGAAATAAATAAAAGTAATAAAAGAGTATACAGAAAATGTTGGAAAAATAAAAAAATTATTAATACGCGTTTAAGATGAAATCGCTGGTATTTCTAGTTGTAATATTGAATTATTTATTCTGCAAATTGTATATTAATATATATAGGCTCACACATACTAATGGGCACACATACACTTCAATTAGCACCGAAGCTATTATTTTGTAGGGAGAGAGAGAAAAAAAAGAAGAAAAAAAGAAGAAGAAAGAAAAATAGAAGAAGTAAAAAAAATGAGATTTTTGCTGCCGAGCTAATTAAAATGAACACTACGGTTTATAGCGCTCGAAAGGGAAGAAAACGTATAGAAACATAATCAAGAAGGAAAGTAAGACTGCTAAATTACGCGAAACCGACGCAAAAAGTAGGTCAATTTCTTTTTCACTTACCACCTTAGCTTATAGCCGGTGATATCGTTTCTGAATGCAAAAGAAATACAATGAGTATGAAAAAAAATGAAAAAAAAATGAAGAAAAAGGTAGAGAAACGATCGGAAAAAATACACGTATACATAATAATGCGCGGTGATTAAATTACTGAGTAATACTCGTTTATATTGGAGGGGAAAAAAAAAGAAGAAAATAAAATAATGTGACGAATTATAAGATCGACTTAAACTTTGAAAAGTATTTGCAAGTACGTAAAGGATACGTAATAGTACTTTGTGAATGGTAAAAATTATCTGCCAGAATAGCATATTAAATCAATTTTACTCGGCCATTATTAAGCTTAATATATATATATTTATATATATTATTCCAAGAGAGTAGGTATAATAAATATTTTCTAACTTATTTTCATTAGTCTGCTTCTCTAACGCTAATGGCGCCAAGTTAGTTTCATGAATATGAAAAAGGGTTTTTCAAGGCGCTGGTAGACTATAGATCCAGAGTATAGTATAACATTTAAAAATAGTAATCGGCGAAATTATTTAATAAGGTTATCGGTAATACAACGTGTTACGAGCTTCGGAAAAATTCTGTTTACCAAATTTCAAGTAAACTCGAATGCGCTCATTAAATGTCCGGCAAATAATTAATTTAAAGCTTCGCCTCGAGCGCAAATTCATTGAAATCATTGAAAGTGTCCCACGTACTTATAACATTATGTAATTCTGACTTTCAGAAGTCAGAAGAAACGCGAGCTATTGATTGAAGTTAAAAGCTATTATTAATCGAAACTTTTTTGTCAATTAAATAAATATCTTCGCCGTAATTCTTAAGCGAAGATTTATTTATGTATTTGTTATTCCGTAAATCTAAATCGATTTCACGCATAAAAGGAAACGCATAAAAGATTAATTAATTAAAAAATTCGTATTCCATAATGTAATAATAAATTAAACCTACGGAAATACTTTTGTTCCCGAATTCTGAAATTCCGAAGTTCTGGAATCCCGAAATTAATATCGTATTTCAAAACGCTCGTTATTTTAAAGCGATTATTTATTAATCAGTTTCTATTCGTCTTCTACGTAGACGTACCCTAATGATATAATTTTACACAGACTATTGTGTCTGTGCTATGCGCCTGTGACGACACGCTCGAGAATTTAAAAGAAAGAGCGAGAGAGAGAGAGAGAGACGTTTTTATTCAACTGCTTGAAAAACTCTTTGTATTTCGTGATTAATTGTCGCTTTTTGTTATATAATCGAATACAACAAGCGTTTAATGACTCGTAATCGCGATAAGATACGTAAGCGGCAAGGGAGGCTGGATAAGAAAAATAATAGACCTCGGTATCTCGGACAGGATTTTTCTTCCCCCCCCCGCCCCCCTTCGATTCATCTTTGTTGTCGACGCGGTTTTCGACAGAGATTATTATTCACGCTTTTCAACAACGAGCCTGAGCTCATACTTGGACCATTCGATTCATTGAATTCGCGAACGAAGAGGATGTTTCATTCGCCCCAACATCTTTTTCCCGGGTCTAGCAACCGTATATTTTTTATTTTTTTTTATAGATCCGGGTAGCGTACTCGTCTCTTTCATCCGAAATGACGTCTTGGAGCAACGTGTTTTTCCACAAAAGAAAAGGTCACGATCATGCGTGGCTACGCGTACCTTCTCCCTCCCTCTCTCCCCCCCTCTCTCTCTCTCTCAGCCGATTACGCTCTTGGCGAGCCGAGTGTAGCCGCAAGACGAACGCACACCGCTCATCCATGTATGATATTCCTTCTTTTTTACTTTTTTTTTTTCTCTTTTTTTTTAATCCTCCGCGAGGCTTTGCGTTCGGTCAAAAAGGGAAAATAATTTGAAAATATTGGCCTGCCAACTCCTCGTCGGCGTCGCAGAATTTCGAATATCCACGCAATTATATAAAAAGGTTTCGAGATTTTCGTTCCTTTATCTAAACCGATGACAAGACTAATTATTGCGAATTATAAGTATTGCGAAGATAAATTACGTATACTACATTATATGTAGATTATTTTTTAATAAAGGGAAACATTTTCTACAAATGCTAGATCTTAGCAAGATAAGTTGGAATTACTTTATAAGCAAAAATATCGCAAAAACACGTTAATAACATTAATGCCATATATAATACGATGTATCGTTAAATTTTTTATTAACCCCCCCCCCTACCATCGAATAAAAACGTTGATTAAGCAGAATACAAAGATAAAAGTATTTAATGTAAGATCGATTTCGGATAAATTTCATGCGTAACCTATATCCAGTATTGAAATACAAGCATTAGCCTAACAGTTTCGTATAAACAATTTATTAAGAAATTATCAATCGATCCAGTGGCAAAATACTAAAAGTAATATTTTTTATATACGTAAAAAATATCTTTCATATCGTGCTTAAAATAAATACTTTGGCATGGAATTTCTCATTTAAATACAAAAAAAAATCATATTATACGTCTAATAGAATTTCTTAGCCATTGAGAAGAGTTAATGTGGTTTGAAATCTCACGTGGCATTAAATAGCGGTAATTATTAATAAAAACATATCGTAAGTATTTTTTAATATTCTAGAGGGACTACTTATTGATATACTACGATCGCCTTTTTTCGAGTTTAGAATACTAAATGTAATCTCACGTATTTATGGTATTGCCACGAGAATATCGAGATTTATTATAATTATCTTTACCAACGAAATCAATTGAGTTGAAAGGTTGAAGAAAAATACCATAAACTTTGATAAAATTTCGTTGTGGAATTAATTCCCATGATAATTCATTGATATTATTATTAATAATCCAAAGCCATGAGTGAACTTTAATAGTTTAACGTGACGTGAGCTTTTCAACCAATATAAATTTCATAATTACAAACGTTCGCATGGATAAGAGAGAGAGAGAGAGAAAAAAAAAACAAACAATGTTTTACGCGTTATTTCGCACGACTATAATTAGCCCGAGTCGAGTGATAGGATAGTTAAGCGGAGGGCTCGAGTGAAAGAAAACTTTGGCTAAGAATATATTCCCAACGAAATCGGGCGTATTTTCATTATTCAGATAATTCAGAAGGGGGCCGAAGAAAATAAAAAAGAAGGTGGGGGGGATAAAAAATATCTTTGAAATATTTTGCGCAAATGTTCTGCCTCGCAACTGTTAAAACTTACTTATGCTTTAAGTAATGCATATACTTCGAAAGTACGGGTTTTAATTATTTCCGCACTCAGGGGGTAGTATGAGACGAGACTAAACCAACCCTACGGCCGGATGAAGGGGCAAATGTGAGAGCGGTTTCTCAGGAAATTGCCAGAACCAAGCATCCGGCTGAGCTTCGGCTGCAATAGAATGAACCTGAATTGCTGGTCGAGCAATTGCATTGTTTTTTTTTTCTTTCTCTTCTTCTTCTTCCACCTGCCGATTGTCACGAATACAATATCCGAAGCTTGCACGCGAGCCCTTAACTCGAAACATTTATTTAATTAAACGCTAAACCGTCGTATTTGGACAATTATCTTCTTCTTCTTTTTTTTTCTTTTTTTTTTTTTATACAAATTTAAGAGAATTCCGTTGGGTTCTGTATTTTGAAATTTCTGCACATTCGGTCCAACGATATTAATGTAAATTAATTATTAATATACCAGCACTTCGAGAAGTTTGAGAATTTAATTTACGTTTTTTCTTCTTCAAGTAATTTTATTAGAAATTATATTTCATATCAATTTTACTTGTCCCTCACAGAGAGCGACTAATGATAAATATGAAGTAAGATTTCAATTAAGATTTATATATATATATATATATTATATCCGTTTGATTGTCAATCCGTTCAGTAGTCGTAATTTTATTTCGTGTAAACTTTAAAGATTTAATTTTCGATTCATGTCGCAAGTTATAATATCAATTGAGTGTATTATTTAGTAATAACAATAATATTTTAATAATATTCAATGAAAATAGTCGTAGATAACTGAGAATAAAATATATATATAAATATTTAATTAAAATTGATATTAGCACCATAAGTATTTCAATAACTTTTATAATAATATCTTAAATATTTTAAGCTACAGGTACTTCATCATTTATAACTATAGAATAATGTTAATTTTATATTCATTTAAAGTACAAATTAATTTTATATTAATTTTGATATCTTCGTTTATTGAAAAATTAGTACGAAAATAAAATTTTTTTGTTTGTAATTTAATAATTTTGTATTAACTTAATTATTTAATAAAAAAACGTCTTTATATATTTATTATCGTACTAATTAAGTAATTAGATATTTTTAATGATACAGTATAATTCGGATAATCCGATAAATTGTAAAATTAATAGTACAAAGATTTATATTGTCATAGGTAATTGAAATTATTATATAAAATGGATAATAATTATAATTTATTAAAAAAAAATTAATCTATTTCGCGGGGCAAATATAATATTACATTAATTTCATGTAATGCCAATTCAAGACATTTTTTTAATTATTTTCGAAAATAAAAGTTTACATTTATAAAATAAAAATGACACTTTAGTGAGCATTTCGGTTTTGTAAGTAATTGATGTTGAAACGTAATTTAGTCGTTAACTTGTAATTTTAGTACCATTCAGACATTGTAGCTCCAGAGGTAGCTTGTACTTTTGTAATTTATTAATTGAAAAGTTTGAATTTTATTGCATCACAACGTTTCAATAATAATGGTATAATATAAATACTCATATGCAAACACACATATATACGTATATATATATATATATTTATTTATCAGAAAATTTATGTAGATAGCTTTAGGATTTATAGGCGGAACGATGTAAATACTTGTGAAGCCTCGCTTTAAATCAAAAATATGTAAATTACGGAATATAGAAATTTTAATGGATAAACAAAAAAGAACCGTTCGTTTAATGGTTCGTCATTATTGGTATATATTGTGAGATGTAGCGTGGAATGTGAGGGGAGAGGAGTAGCTGGAGTACATAAGACGATCCGTAGGGAGTAGTATGCGAATCAGTATTCAATGGATACACTTTCACGTGAAAGATCCATAAGTGCTTCTTATACATATTTTGTATAATAATACGTAGATTATAGAGACCGAGATGTAGATCTATTCTAGTAGTTTACTAGAAGTTTGGTGGCCAAGTTCATAAAGCACCTTAGTAACGAGTCATGCTGGTGTAGACGTGGGAGGGGGCGGGGGGGAAATGTTATCACTTTTTTTCCTTCCTTCTTTCTTTCTTTCTTTCTTTCTCTTTTTTTTACGTAATACTTTCGTTTTAACGGTTCTTGCGGTCATTAAATATAAGTAAAAAATTTATCTAAAGGCATTCCTTATAATTTAAAGTAATTACTATTTATACAGCCATAAAGTATGGTAATACATTTGTTGTACAGCGTTATTTTCAATATTCCATAAATTTTATGGCATTGCCGTGCACGCTGAAGCAGCCTTTTGACTTTACTTGATCTTAAAAGTTTCTTGTAGAAAAAAAAGTTATGACAATAATTATTTCGGGACCGAGTGGGTGCATTTGGTCGCTTATAGAAGAAATGAACAAAGTTTTCCAGAGGTTATGATAATAATAAGTGTTTAGAATCCATTAAAAGAGGGGGGGCATGAAAAAAAAAACCTTATCCTTAAGCGTGGCGTGTACGTGTATACGTGTTTCATACATCCGCAGTGGTGTACGCACGTATAAACAGAAACACGTGCACTGAAATAATGAGCTTTTACTTTTTCGACGGAAGCTAGAGAGAGAGAGAGAGAGAGAGAGAGATTTGCGAGTGGAAGTAAGTCACGCCGTCGTTTTTAATGCGAATCATTGCTATTTTCTTGAAAACAAATAGTAAACATAAATGTAATAGTATATTGAAATACGAATGTATTTTCGACAGGGCTGGTGAGTGCCGGTCTGCACGAGAAGAAGCTGCTAAACGACCTGCTGGATTCATATAACGTGCTGGAGCGTCCGGTCCAAAATGAATCCGAACCCCTTCGGCTGAGCTTCGGTCTGACGCTCATGCAAATCATCGACGTGGTAAGATTATTTCGGATACGGTAATGGATAGCGTGATCTCGATACATTCCCTACAAAAAAAATTATGGACGAGGCGGACAGGCATCGATCGATAAGGAGGGGAGCCGCGTTGTTGCACGTTAGATTAATTATTTATTTTTCCACAATTTTCACTCGCCAACTTCCTAATAATAATGGCTTCTACCTATTTTTCTATTTTTCTTCCTTACCCTGGCTCCTCTTCATCCTCCTTCATCCTCCTCCTCCTCCTCCTCCTCTTCTTTATCTTCATCTTTTTTTTTTTTTTTTTTTTTCACTGCGAAATACATTCTCGTAACATCTGCAATTATTTCGATGTTCCACAGAAGTTTACATCTCGAAAAATGCATAATACATTAAAACTTTGCGAAACTTTACATTTATTCTGAAATTCCGGGCACGACAATGGCAGGGCCAAGAGAGAGAGAGAGAAAATCGTATCGTTATACTAAAATCCAGACTAAACACTAGCATCGTATTGTTTTTATTGTTATTTATAAAAAAAAAAAGAAAAGAGAAAAAAAAAGAAAAAAACCTCCTCCTGCAATATTCAGCAAAGTTTAAAATTGAAAATGCACTGTAATAGTTCGTTTGAATTTTAATTTAGCAATTTAATAACATGCATTACCATTACTATTATTATTATTATTGATTTAGTTGTTGTTGTTGTTGTTGTTATTATTATTATTTTATAAATTAAAATGCATTCTTAAGCATCGATCAATGGGCATTAATTATTTTTCGGATTCATACAAAATCTTATCAACCTTTCAAATATTTCATTAAGACTATCATTATAAATTAGCTTATTATCATACGCAGATCAAAGCTTGCTTTTATTTTCTTTTATCGCTAATCCTACGCTACGTTATCAAAAAAAAAAAAAAAAAAAAAAACACTTTTTTAATCAAACCAACAGTTTTGATGTCCCACTGTTACGTGAAACTATAAATAAAAATTTTTAAGAATTCCTACAAGTACAGTTTTTTTTAGATGTATAGCTTTATTTATGTTTTTAGTTTGTTTAGATACTTTCACATGATATACCGCATAGTTTTTTCATGCATTTTATTTTGCAAAGTTTCTCAAGTTGTATGTTTATTGCCTATTATGGCCTGTAATTATGGTAGATATTTTTTCTTTCTTTCTTTTGTTATCCGAATAAAAATACTTTTATATCAAAAATATTTTGTATATTTTAAGTACACGTATAAGCTCATTAGTTTTATATAATGTGTTTTTAGAAAGTGTTTAGAAGTGAAGTATTTAGAAGTGAAATTAAATATAAAATTGTCGAAACTTTGTTTATAGGAATTAGTTTGTAAGTACTTTGTTGGAATAAAAAAATTTATATCATCATGTAGAAAATGAATATTCTATTGATTATAAACCTTTATTAACTGATATCAATGTTTAAAAACATTTATATTTCCTTTATCAATTCTCATTACGTAGAAATGTTTATTGTCTGATTAAATAATAACTCACGAAGTCTTTTTATTATAAGTTAAATCATCATCACGTAACCTCACACAACAGCTGGCGTATTATTTCAATATAAAATATAAAATAAAAAAATAAAAATAAAAAACATTGAAATTTTATACATCGCACTTGTCTTTTTTTTTTTTTTTTTTTAAAAAAAATTTGACTTTTATTTAAATATTTTAATAATTCAAACGTGATAAATTTTTAAAATAATATGCCTGCATATTATTTTTTACTTTATAGTCAATTTAATATCATTTTTACGTTGACTATTATGAAAGGGAAAAAAAAAATATTTACTTTCATTTCACATTAGTGTTCTATAATAATTTATGTTTTCATTCATTTATTTATTACGTATCAGAAAATATTTTTACCGATAGTCGTAGAAAAGAGCATTGTTTATATTCAATTAAATTAAAATTTAAAAAAAAAAAAAAAAACACATTCTATGCTTCGGTGTTTACAGTATAAACTAATAGACAATTAATTAATTATATGTTATTTGTTCTACTTGTTCTATCCAAAATATTTAAATACTCCTTGTTGTTCCATCTTAGTTACTACTAAGTGCTAAGATACTAGATGATACGTATGTATTTCGTGTCAAGCTTCTAGTTATCAGTAGATAAAGAAACTATCGGTTAACAAGGATCGCAAAAATATTTTATGATAGAAATTCTGTGTTTGAAATTTTATTTAATTAACGACAGCCATTCACAGCATCGCTACTTGACAAACAAAATTCAAAGCCATTCAACGATTATAAATTCATCAATTTTTTTTTTTTCTTTACAATAATTAACGTAATAAATAAATTTTTATTATTTAGGTCAACAATGTACTCGTTGCAAGACTACGTACTCAGAAGTACGTACATTTAACAGTAAAAAAACAGTAATTTTCACACACACGTATATATATATGTATATAAAGTTAAGGGTAAACGGTTAATATTAAATACTATATCAATTGTTAAATTGCCGAGGATAAAGGTACAACTTAATATTCTCACGTGATAATTGGCCTTAAATTTTGTTCGGAGACTTAAAAAGTACATGAAGGTAATTATGAAACTTATTGAGGTATTGCGTGGTGAAAAAAAAGTAATCTAATGATGGAGCGTAGGAGCTTTGCTTTTGAAAATTCCGATAATCTCGACATGTCTCTGGAATGCATTGGGAGTACGTATTAATGCAGTGAATTCTTAAAGCCATCGAGGACGTGCATTCGTTATTATTAGAATCTACGGCCCAAGTAATGTCCAATAATAACGGGTATCGCTTTGTAATTAATGCAGAGAGATTCTCGGAGATTTTGAGCGGAGGCAAGCCAAGTCAGATGTAATCCATCCCCAATATTTACGAGTATCGTTCCATTTCTAACGCGATCCAAATGCACGAGGAGAATGCACCAGTCAATCGAAATGGCAATTGGCGATAAAATACAATATGCAACGGGGGAAGCTCGAGTGGAGGCTAAGAATTACTTGGCACGGGATTACCAATAAATTACAAACGCGAATTAGCAATTTCATTATTATTGTTGACAAATACATAAATATAATTATCCCCTCGCGTTCGACTTTATCATCATTATTTTCTACTATACATGTATGTAGTTTTTCTTTTTTTTTTTTTTTTTTTTATTATTACTTTTGAAAGAATATTCGGTTTTATTCATTATTGGGAGCTTTGAAGTCTTATTCGATGCACAGTGTCGAACATTCGTAACAAAAAAAGAAAGAAATATTGGATGAAGAATAAAAGAGGCCAACAACATGTAAAAGTATTGCTCGGATCAGAAGGTCAGGAGGTTATTAATTATATTATACGAAGTTTTTTTTTTTTTTTTTTACAAAATTCATTTGCCAAAGAAGCGCAGTGCATTACGAGTGCATACATTATGAATATATAAATTTTAATATATATACACACGTGTATTAATGTACTTTTATTTAATTCTTAGAATTAATTGTATATGAAATACTTGAATAATTTTTTTACATGAATAAAGGTTACGCACTTCCACATTCTACTGGTTTATAATTAAAATTCAAACGCTAACTTTGCTAAAAACGTTCTTTCGCCATATTTTTTATAACCTTCCATTCGTTATATGCAAAATAAGTAAGTTTAGATGACAAAATTAATTTCAATGTAATTACATTTAAAGGCATTTTTTTTATCTTTAAAATAATTATAATAAAACGTAATGTATTCTTAAGTGAAATTCTGATTTCTGCAGCGTAAGTGCAATTTCCTATCGAAATTGTGTATTAGTTTAACAATGACAGATCTATCACGTACATTTAAAGATAGGGCGAGTCATTTATCGGCGATTTTATTTAATTACGATAAATCATTATGCAAAGGGTATTATATTTAAAATCGTTTAAGCTCGGGGATGAAATTTCATAAAGGATTTATACGTGAGAAGATTACACATTGTCCTTAAAATATTACGCAGATTTCGTATCTCACATTTCGAAATAACATAAAAAATTGAGGTAATTTGCATGGATTGGACGTTCAGGAGACGTTCAGGAGTCGCCGTTCTTCGACTCCATATCGCAAATTGAAACTTACAATCCTCCAATTTGATTTTTATGCGAAAATCTAAAATAATGATGGCCACTCGTGCTTCAAATAGCTTTTAGCGACGGGACTATCTCTGGTAAATTAGCTATTGATCGGATGTTTTTTTTTCTTTCCTTTTCTTTTTCTTTTTTTAATTCCTTTCGTTAGACGGATCTTTTTTACGTATTCGGGTCAATCGTTATTATTATTCCGTGATTTTATCTCTTTACGTAAGACGGTATTTTTTTTTTTTAATTATCGCCTGTCTTTTTTAGCCCGGAGTCTCATGGTCTCGCTGCCATTACGGGGGCCATTAGAACTAAAAACATTATCGTGTAATTAAAAAACAAGTTCTTTATTTATAATTATTAATTTAACGCGATGATCCATTATCGTGAAAGTATCGCGGGCCATCTAACGCCAAGGTTAAATATTAATGCTTCATTTAATTATTACAAGGACTTTATTAAAGGATGAACGCGCATTTTATTAATTAATTGAACTGAAAAAAAAATTGAACTGAAGAGCTTTCTGGAAATGCTAAATGCCAGAGTCCGACGTAATGTCCAATGAATTTTACAAAACTAGTCTCCCTTTGAGAAAGTCTAAATTTCGTGTAGAGGAGAACAAAGTAAAGTAACGTAGAAGGAAAAGTAAGTACTACGGCCACGTATTACAATTAATATTACAAATATCCGGCTGGGATCTGTCTTTGTCCCGGTAATATTTTAAAGGAAGCAAATATTATTTTCGTAGGGTAATTTTTCATTTAACTTTCGTGCAAGACTTAGCGGCTTGAAATGTGCTCGGAATTTCGCACATTTTGAATTATGGTCGAACACGTAGGCGGACTCTAGGGTCGGGCTTTATACCATCGTGCAGTATAGCATAGCGGGAGGACTTTTACATGAGAAAATACGGGGCGCTCGTAGATTTCCCGTCGGGGCTGCTTTGCACGTACGCGATAACCCTTTGACTAAAGAATTTTCGGTCCCTACCGCTAGTCGAAAGAATAAAGTTTCGTTAACGATATCGTTCAATAATATATATATTGGGGACTATCGTACTATTTTCACTTTATAAAACTGGCCCGTCCTCGCTTTGAGATTCGACCTCCCTGTTGACCTCCATGTATTATGAAATACGCGCAGTAATGCAGATACATTATTTTTTCCTAACAAATAATTATTTTCTAGATTCGTTCATTGGAGCGAACCGTCGACACTGAATCTGGTAAAAATTACCTTTTAGCCAATGATTCTCCTATATTTCTATCGATTCTCCCTGTTCTTCGATACGTATAAATTATATACGTATAAATTATAGTTTCACTGTCCCCTCCCCCCTCCGCGGCCCCGTTAATTGAATTTTTATTTGCCATAAATATACATGGGGATGGCCGTATATTTATAAATTCGGTGTATGTTCGGTCGTAGTACGTTCCTTACTGAAATTTTATTTATATGTACAATCACGGAATGACTGGTAAATTCTACTCGAGAAATATTTTAACATCTATTTGCTAAGATTTATTACGATCTCGTCTAGCTATTCTATTAAGTCTTACGAATTTAAATTGAATCGCTATGAATAAAATTTTAATTAAGATAACACGATAAACAGAAACCTCAAGAATTTAAAACTAAGATCCATTATTGGTCGTGAAATTTTTTCAAATTATAATGATTTTGTAAATTAATTAACTAAGCGCGTAATTACGTTAATGTAAAATGACAATTTTTCCCATAATCCTTAACTACGCACAATTATTTATACATGAAAACATGTTTGAACGTTTGTATAATTCTTTCGTATTTATTATACTAATACTTTTTAAGTTACAATTTCTATAAATCGTAATTACTGTAGTAGTTAATTATAAATACCGAAGTAGTGCTCGAATAATTAAACTTGTAATACATAATAATTACCATTCATTCGGTGTTAATTTAGGAAGATACTCGTGATATTAGATCGAATTTGTCAAAGATGATTCTAATATTTCGATAAAATTATCTTCAATACAATTTCGTCATTATAAATGCATTATGTGCAATTATACATTAACAGTAAATAATAATAATAATAATAACAACGATAACAATAATAACAATAATTTTGACATTATTATTATGTAAATCGTTGAAATAGAAGTTGGTAATTACTCTGAAATCTATGAAATATTTGATTTCTAATTCTTCTCTAATTCTAATATCTGAAAATTCAGCCTCGTTAACGTATAATGAAAATAAAAAGTAAAATAGCATTTAATCGGCATTGCTCGCATACTTAAATAAAATATTATTTATCGAATACCTAAATTGATGTTGAAATTTAAAGGAAAAATCAATTTAATATAAATAAATTTTTTAATAAATAACAAATACATTTTTCTTATTAATTTTTTCAGTACGTAGATTTTAGGCTTAAAATCTGTGATTCATAATTTATTTCTACAACTTAAGCACGTGTAAATTTTCTTATTCAATACATTATTTATCCGTACGATGAAAAGAATTTCATAAAAAGATTGTTTAAACGTCAAATAGAACTATTTAGCTATAATTTAGCTATAATTTAGCTATAATTCAATTTGATCATAAACTAGTACGTATACTTTTCCAATACAATGATTATTTATATTAATAATAAATTGTTTTTTTACCTTAAATGTTTCTTAACATCTCGTCAACGTATTGTTTAACAATAATCAATTTATCCAATGTCTTATTTATTTTCTTTAAATATTGATTCGTTGTTAAAGAATGGCATTTAGAAGAAGAATAATTTGTAAAATAGAATATAAAAACGATTAGAGACGTGTTTGTATGTGTAAGGAAGAGTAGCGAAAATATTTCATAGAAATCAAGAATATTAAACGTACTTTTCATAAAAAGCATTGCTGTTAGTAATTATTTTAAGTTGTCGAAATCAAAATTTCCAAATAATACTTTTCCGTGGCAAAATACCTTTGGACCCAATAATTCTATGTTCCCCGATTAAATATAAAGCTTTTGTAGCTTACATTATAAAAAAAAAAAAAAAAAAAAAACCAAGCTATTGTATTTTTGTTATAAAACTGCCGTCGTATAAAACGTATATCTTTGTATAAATACATCGGACTTTAAATGCCAAGCAATTAATCGCATTAGCGATGTTTACGTGATCGTTGACCAATGCTCTTTATTTTTTTATGGCGAACAGACCGAAAGCTTTTGATAAAAATTTATAGGCCTCACAAGTCATAAGGTATATAAAACAACGGCAATCGCAGTGCCTACGAAATAGAAGAGATTGAGCGCGAGCGAGCGAGTGCGGGGAGCGTTGTTGGGGAGGAGGAGGAGGAGGAGAGAGACGCACAGAAGAGGAAACAGAGACACAGGGATGCGAGGCTGCGTGTTCAAGTGGTCGTTTTTCGCACACCTCGTGGGCATAGAATGGGCGTGTCATTAAAATCACGCCGCGGTCTCATCGAGTTAACCCTTTACTTTGTAAGATACGCGTACACCATAATTTGTCCGCGTACAGTACTTTAAGTATAATTTAAGTGCCAGAACGTAATTCCTAGCGGTTAACAGTCTATGCAAGCACATTACATGCACGCATTCTTTGGTAAGGGGCATACGTTATATGGATGGAAAAACAATATTGCACGACCGCTAAATGAATTTTAGCCTTCACGTAGTTGTAGGTCGTCGCGTCTTCTTCCCACACACACACACACGCACCCGTTTATACATTTTATATGAAAGTATACGGTGAGGGTAGAGCAAGCGGATCCATCGGCATCATCGCCCTTGATCTATTTGCATAAAAAAAAAAAAACGGTAACGTACGTAACGCTTGTCGCGTACACGCGCATATCATTCTACGATCACTATCATCATCACTATCATCATCATCATCATCATTATTATTATTATTACACGTACAAAGTTTTTTCAGTCGTCAGCGGGTACACGTTCTATCCTCCTTTATTCTTTTCTTCAAACTTCTTTTTTTTTTTTTTTTTTTTTTTTTTTTTTTTTTTGTATATTTCTCTTTTTCTTCAAGTTCAGCAGAGGCTAGCCACAGGCAACGACATTAGCTTGTCCAGGCCGACTGAATGGATGTTACGTTTTTTCTGTCTTTTCATTCCTGGTGTACAGCCAAGAGGCGAAAACCTTCTTGTAAAATGGTCGAGGCTGACTCGATGCGACGCCAAAATGAGTGTGGAAAAATGGTGGTTTAGACACAGCGCAGACACGCAATAACCTCCATCCCTCCCCTGCCTCCCTCCCTGCCTACCTCCGAGACAATGCTTGAGAAATAAAGGAAAAGAGAGAAAATGAAAACATGTGTAGGGCGCAACGTGGGAATGTTAAGGGCGCCGCCTCTCCTCTTCAAGTATTCCCCCTCCCCCCACCCTCCCCCCTTCACCCCTTACTCTTCCTTAACTCTTATTCCCATTTGGCCAACGCAAACATTTTTATTGTTCAATTAAACGTCGAATGTTTATGGCTCTCGACGTAACGCCTGTTGTCCCTTCTATACGCGGGGCATACAAGGATTTCTTACGCCTCCGCAATTCGTTCACGTGTCCCCGCTTAAAGCGCGTCTTGGGCCACGATCTTAGCCGCTGTGTGCGCGATAATGAGAATAGCACATGGACGCGTTAGTGGAGAGACACTGACCTTGTCGATATCCAACCCTATTTAGTTTCTTTTCCTATTGACATTTGTATTTCATGCTCGATGAATTTATTCCTTATTTCTTTATTTCTTTATTTTTTCATCAGATTTTAATCGATAATAACGTTATTATACGATAACTGTCCGACTAATCCATCGGCTATTCGAATAAATTTGAATTTCAAATGCCATCGAGCATCGATTTCAAATATAACGTTTTTAAATTCTATACATTTGCAAATAATTCGTCAAGTGGTGGACAAAATTAATGCTTTCGCTCCGTTATAATTTCGTAATAATTTCGTAATAATTTCGTAATTCAAAGGCCTTAATTATTCATTAACCTTGCTCCCTTTATTTAGAATTATATGTAAATTATAAGACAACGCTGGAGTTTCCAGTGGCGTAGAAGAAATTTTCCTAACTTAACTCCACTCTCTACTATAAACTGCCAAATTTATTTTAATCCCGATATCCGATACTTATGGAAGCCGACCTTTTTTTTTTGTTTTTTTTTTGTTTTTTTTGTTTTTATTTTCTTCCACAATAATTACACAATACACGCGTGTACGCACTAATGTTATACTACATAAATTTCCATTACATCTAGATAGAAAATGCATACTTTATTATAAGTGCGTTTATTAAAATTAAGACTTTTAATGGAATATATTATAAAGGCATTGAATTATTTCCGAGTATTATGAATAATAATAATAATAATAATAATAAGTTTATTTAACTGAATTTTTCTTCTGACCGTAGTTCTGCAATTGTGTGGATAGGAAAATTTTATTCCCGCAAAAGTATATTAAAAGTCAAGATTACCAAAGTAATAAATTATAAATTTATTTATCAAGAATATAAAGCAATATTTTGAAATTTTTGTACTCCTTACTTCTTATGGCCAATTACGAATTTAATGGGCGTCCGTTGCGCCTTCGTCTTTTCTTTCCTTTTTTTTTTTTTTTTTTCAAATTCGAAAAGTTTGAAAATTCCTTCCTCAATAATATTTGTATAAAATTACAGTTTTTATAATGATAGGCTACGCGGTTGTTTTCTAAAAAAAAAAAAAAAAGAGATAAGAATTTCCGACGAATCGGACGGTTTTAATAATATAAGCTTACGGTTTATTGAAAATTCCATTAAGTTATTATAATGGTGGTAAATTGAAATTTTTCTAATACTATCCGTTCTAAATAAAAGTTATGGCATAAAGTTTATTAGAAAATTCGAGTTAGCGAGGTATGTGTATAGCTCGTAGGAGGAAGAGGGAGAGAGCAACGTCGGCTGATAGTCATTAATCTATAATCCGATATAAAAATCGCGATGCTGAGGCGATGCTGAGGAACGAATGAGCCAATCGGAAGCCAAGGTAGGTAGGATGATCTTCATCTTTTTCATGGTCGCACTGAGAATCGACGTGGCCGTCGATAAGATAGTCGTCATCAGCCAGATAGGATTCCCTCCTATCTGGGCTCACATAAACGTTAAACTATTCCGAGCCGTTCCGACTTTAAACAAATTTTGCAAATCGGATGATAGTTAGTTCTGGCAACTCGACGACCTGACGAATAACACCCTCACCAATAATACGTGTACTCAGCTATCGCCCCTGATTCCAGATTACATTGATATTCCTATAAGCTGGTCTGCCACATTTTCTCGACTAACTATAGTTGTTATAGTTTCGTGCTATTCTATTATTCCACGTATTTATATGCATTCTGCTCAAGAATTACTAGTGACGAAATAAATGCAGGAGCAATAGCAGTAGTAGCAGCAGTAGTAGTAGTAGTAGTAGTAGCAGTAGATTGTTATACGTCCGATTAAACTTATTATATTGTATAATAAAACGTATAGATTACTTGAGGTTATGTGTATTATTTCAACTGTTTGCGTCACATAAATTACAGTTTTACCCTATAAATACAGAATTTTAAATAATGTTTTTCATCGTATATAAAATTGCACAAAGTAAATGATTTGTGTAAATTAATAATTAATAGTCACACGATGGCACGATAGATTAAGAATTTATTATTCGCGTACGTACAAAATCAATATAAATTCATGGAAATAAAATCTTTTTCATAGTTTTTTCTCTGTACATTCCATTTGCTATTAAATTCCAATTACCGTTGGCTTTTTAGCGTATTATTTCATACTTCATTTAGCGATCGATTTCGCATCACTAAATACCAAAACATAAAGAATAAAAGAAGACGGGGGGGGGAGGAAAAAAATTGTACCTTGGTATACGTACATTTGAGAAAGGGCGGGGGTGAGACAAAGCGAATGCGAATGTACGTCCGTATATGAAAGGAATGGAGAGAGAGAGAGAGAGAGAGATGAACGATGGTGAGAAGAGTTTGCAAGTTACAATCTCTCCAACCTGCTTATATGAGCAAAGCCAAGCAGTTTTGTACTTATCTAGGCCACGCGAACTACTAGCTGCTAGCTACTAGCTTTATTTATGAAAAGAAGCGAAAATAAAGAAACACACCCACACACCCACGTACAAATACACAAATAAATACAGAGAGAGAGAGAGAGAGAGACGTATGTATAAATCAGGAGAGATGACCTTGAATGTGAAAAAAGAAAAAAATAATAATAAAAAAAAAGAGGATAAAGAGAGAGAGAGAGAGAGAGGGAGAGAGAGAGGGGGGAGCCGCCAGTATTATCTAGATAAAATGGAAAATGTTATAGTGGATATTCTCACTGACGCTCTCCTTTTATCCGTTTTCTTTCTTCGAATACTATTTTCGCCCGTCTTTATCCAAAAATTTTAATTAAACGGACTTTTGAATGTACGAATATTTTTGCCATTCTTATACGGTGCTTGTGTTATTTCAACAACTGACATCTTTTAAACTTCTTTTTGAAACCGGAAACTATTTTTTCGCTTTGTTCTTATCTCTTCCTTTCTTCCATTCTTGACCGCGGTTTTCCAATCCGGAGCGAGTGACCGAAACGCGAACTTTTAATTAACCGTCGGCTCGAGGACAAAGTGAGCGAGTAGTGGTGGTGGTGGTGGTGGTGGTGGTAGTAGTAGTAACAGCAGTGGCAGTAGCAGTAGCGGTAGCAGCGGCAGCAGCAGCAGCACCACCACCACCAGCAGCAGTAGTAGTAGTAGGGGACGACTCTCCTGCTGAATATTTACAAAAAGCTAAGGAAGATGAAAGACGGGAAAAAGTTATAGAGGAAAAATATATATAGTAGTGTGAAAGGTAACTGGCCTGTTCGCGCCCTGTTTAACCGAAAACCTCTGCTTTACAGATAATTGGCAGAGATTTTTCCAAAAAATTAGACTTAATATCGTTTGTATTCTTATTATTGTTCGTTGCTTTTGCGCATTCTGTATAAACGTCCAAATATAATCTATCAATGCCATTAAATACCATCTGAATAAAGTCACGCATTAATCACGAGTATTTGTGGATAAAGTTATTTGAAAATTCAGGTCGAGTCGATGAGAATTAAGACTATTTAATTGTCATTAGAAATTAGGTTATTGGCCAATGTTCGCTTAATCTAAATCGATAAGAATTATTGTCAACGATGTATTGGTTAACTCGTGAGAAATAGCGGCAGCTTCGACCGTAAGACGTTTTCCTAATAAAAAAGGAGCTAATTGCCTGGACCGCTTCACAATCAATCTCGTTCGTCGACTTGTAAAGTTAAGGTTAAAGAGTAACTCCTCCCAAGTACAAAGCCAAATATTTAGTCTGATATACTTGACTATATAGATTTACTTTTAATTAACCGTCAACAGTTTTAATTGGATTATCGCCACTCGATATTAAGGAATGCGGCATAAGGGTCCAAGAGAACTGATTTTTCCAAAAAAAAAAAAACGTCTCCCGGATTTAAAGAAGATCAACAGATCTATAATGAGTCTACATTACGACTGGCGATTGCCGATCTAAATGCTAAATTAAACGGGGTCCCACATTTCTCTGCCAGACATTTCTTTTTCACTCGACACAGACTATCATCATCATTATCCTCATCATCGTCATCGTTATTATTGTTATTATTATGATCGACTATTGTGTTCGCGTTAGCGGATTTTTCTCGCCTCGGGAAAATATGCCACCAACGTCGAGAGATCCGACGCGACCGATCGCTAGGATCACGACACCCGTTCTTTGTCCCGGTCGACTGCTCCCGTCATCCAACCAATTATCTTTCGGCCAATAAAAATCAGCAGAAGTATATTTTGACACGGGAGCGGAAGCTCTACTCGCCGTTCTACTATTTGTCGTTCTGTTCGTCTTGACTAACCCCGCGGGAGGGGAAAAACGAGGTGATGCATTCCTAGCCACGGATCGATCACTACTCCAATAACGTTAATCGCACTACTTACGATCTTGGACTTGGCCTCATCACGTTCTATCGCGTATTCGCTTCAGTTTTTAAGTTCTCCTTCCATTCCGTTCATCTTAATCCTTAGCCGTTTCTTAAAAGCGGTCAATAATTAAAAGGCCGACATCTGCTCAACGACTGCTTGTTCGTTACGTTAAACGTTGTCGGGGTTAAGTAAGGATCGGCGCGCGACAAATTATTATTTTCGGGGATGAAATTTTTTTAAAAGGCAGCGCACTCGCCGAGGATTAATTAAATATTGATTAACCTTCTCTGCAGGCGGATGTGACGAGTGAAAAGAATTTTCGCGTAATTTAATTAATAATCTTCGTGTTACTTTAGAAATTTATATGCTTGTATTCAGTTAAATTTGTTCATACAAATTTCATGCAAACGTACATTACTAAATTCTACAAATTTTATATTGAATTACATTTTTGCATTAGAAATTATATCGCGCGTATGGTTTCGTAAGAATTGCCGATTTATAAAAAATTGTACGTTACTATATTGTACGTATTACTCTCAATGATGAATTTCCAAGCTAAAATTAATTGGGAATAAAATTACGTTTACTTAAATTCAAGACTATTTTCTTAATTGATTTCCAAGGAGGTTTTTAAATGAATTCCCTTGTTAATTAATAAAATACTGATTATACATTTTTAATTGAAGTCTAGCAATTGAAGAGAATTAAATTCTACTCTACTCGTTTACGTATTAAGTAAAAATTAAATATTTTTTGAATAATACTAATAGTATTGTGTATATGTGAATGTAAGAAATACCACAGTGTACAGAGTTGTCTGTAAATTTCAAAAGGGTTATCTTCTCTGTAATGTAACGAGATTCCTTTTTTATAAACTATAACTTTTATAACTCGAGTACAATGTTTAAAACTTTAATAGTTCGTACACGTACGCAGTAGTGGCGTGTAGTTTTTATAAATTACGAAACTATAGAAACTTTATTTCACAGCCTCGCAGTTTTTTTTTTTTTCGAAAAATAATATAATATAAATAAAAACGCGGAAGCCCTAGGGTTCGCTAAAATTTTATCGAAGAGCCAACATCGAGTTCATTTATTTCTTGACTTCGAGAAAATTCTGTCGACAAAGGAACGATTACTGCTGTAAAAGACTCACCTTTTGTCTTGCATTTATTTTAAATCATAAGCTCGCGTAGAGGATCGTTTTTTTTTTCTCTTACAGTCTGTCGGAGCTAACGTTTAATAGGATAGTCTTGAAAAGCAAGCACGATTCTAAAGAATAAAGTAATACCTTTTTTTTTTTTTTTTGTACTTGTACTTGTACTTGTATCGTATTATTTTTAAGAATTCTCGAAAATTTAATAATTAATGACACTGCACGGACGAATCTCTCACCCTCTCTCTCCCCCCTCTCTCTCTCACGTTCTGCCTTTAAAATCCGTCGAGTTAACTGCGGAATTATTTTATCCAATTTCGAAAATATAGAGAATCGCGGGTTTTGCATTAAAGAGCGAATGTAACTCACCATTGATTTGATTTTAATAGTTTTCGAGGAGTCGATCGGTACTTTTTCTTTTTAAAATCGTAATACTCGACGATTAGTTAGTTAACGTCGTTTTTAGGTATTTTACACCAATTGCTATTACCTTAACGTGCTCATTATCCGCGAAATGTAACTTTTGCCCTGAATTTTTTCTCAGCTCAGTTGCTCTTAATCCGTAGGTGGGTTACGGGGGGAGGGGGCGGCTACCAGCTTCTGTTCGTTTTCCATTTCATTGTTTACAACTTCCCGTTAGTTAGCTTTGAAGTATTTCCAAAGCTTCATGGCGAATAGTTATGTTATCATCTCGTTTTATATGCCTCTTCGTCAATCTTCATGACTACGTTGCGGTTATAAGGGCTGCATTTAGCGAACTAAAAGGACTCGCGGAACTTTATAGAGATCTTCAGTTCGGAGCCGTAGTACGGGCTAGATTAATGGATACAAGATCCCCGTTTATTACGTTTTCGAGTCCTATGTGTGCGCTCCGTGCACACTACGCGATTCGTCCGCGTACTTCGACTTCTTCGCATTCCTCTTCCTACTAAGCCGCCATCTTGTATTTTACGATTCTCTGTATGTTTGCGTCGTTGTCAAAGTCCTCTTTGACAGCACACGAAGAAAATCAATCGCTCAAACTTCCTCGAGGTTGGCCGAATTTATTGGCTCGCATCGATCTTCATCATCGATCATTATTATATTTACCATAAGATACGACTAAAATTTACCACTAAGAAACTAAAAATAACACCTTCTAACGAAGTCAAATATTTCTTGAATCCCGTTGAATTCAAATGCATCTAATGCATTATAGGTTATCGTAGCTATGTCTTTTACATGGTATCGTGTAGTTTTTGACATCTATTGACCAAGTCAATACATACGAATGGCTCAATCATCAGTCATAAGTATAGGTCTCCTTGAACCTTGAACTCCGTAGCTCCGTACCTATGCGTCGTCGTAATACGTTTTTCAGCTTCAACTTTGCTTGTGTTTCGCGTCGAGTATCTTCAGTTACACTTCTTCTTTCGGTCAATACTTCGCTTTTACGCGAAACTGTAAAAACGCATCTCAGCTTATTCGACACTCGAAATTTCACTTTATCGAACCCGCACGAGCTTTGGTTACGATATCGTAATATTTATTATAAGAATTATACGCAATCTGACTGGACCGGTTACTCAGCCTCTAAGAATACCCTTTTTTCTTTATATATACACATATATAGATTTATATATGTATATTCCCTTAACGTATTTTAAAGTTGTTAGGAAATTGATGTTCTTTTACTTGCAGAGGTCTTACGAAAGTGCACAGTCCTCGCCTAAGCTTTCTCGTGTGTGTACTCGAAGTAAACTCTACGAGGATGTGGGCTGCTTTCCTTTCTGATTCTTAAGTAACAATGTCAACAACTGGTAAGGTCCGAGCGATTTTAGTGCGACCTAGTCAAGAGCAATTTGCCACTTCAATCTGACTTACGAGGGTGCTAACGCGGTTTCACGATCTTCCTACTATTCCCCATGTATCATCGATGCCCCTTTTCCTTTTTCACCCAACCTACTTCTCGGACTCTGAAATAATCCCCTCCCTATTTATTGCGATTAAACGAGTCTTCTCGTTATTTTACAACGTCTAACATGTCGGTTACATGTCGGTTACATGTCAGTAATCTAATAATACTCCTATTAAATGTATCCTATTGAGCTATGATGGCCTCTTAAGATTCGATAGTTAAATGGAAATAGTCCGGATACTTTTCTTCTAATCTGTTTGATTAAGTCGGGACTCCTGCGCATAGCGCGTAAACTACTTTTACGTGGACTCTTCACAAGGCCAATGGCTTCCGTCGTTATTTGTCATTACGTGTCCTGCATTTTACTTCTCCTTAGCCTTTCTCTACTGCGCCGACATTTTCACTTATATTACCTCTGCTTACCTCTGCTATAAATAATATTGCTGGAAGTTTACGCTCTCAGTTGTATGATTTAAATTTTTAACTTAAATAAAATAAATATAAATGTCATTGAATTGCCATTAATAATAGTCTTCGTCATTAAAAGTATAATAATCATATTATTGTACGTCATACAAGAGTATGTAATATTTCAATAAGTACCTGTAAAGATATTTTCCAAAGTCTCTTTCCGTAATATCGAATTTATTAAGGTTGAATAATTTATTTCGTAATAAAATAAATTGATCAATGGTCGTCGTGAGATTCCATTAGATGTAAACTTTAATCTTCAAGTATTACGTAATTACATTCAATTTAGCTTAAATGCAATTATGTTCGTGTTCCTGAAACTGAAACGAATGTTCATCGGAATTTTCATGATTACGATGTAAAGATCTCGAATTTACTATCCTCGCAAAATTTCTGATGCTACTACTACAAGGCAATCAATCATGATCTATGGCCGAAGAACTCGTTCCTCTTTATTTGACGCTCTCTACCTTTTACTAACCACAAATCCCGGAGGAAATTGTATGTGAACTCGTCAGCTAGTCAATCTCGTTGATTTTCTGCATCTAGTTCAGAATCTGATACTGCAACTAAAATTATATACTTTCGAGGTCAATAATACAGTAGTAATAACCGAGCACAAAGAGCCAAGAAATACAGTATTTATACAGTCGATTGCATTATCCTTACTATTAATTCCATTAATCAATTGTAACATTTTGTAATAGAATTTCTTATTTGACGATTACACGCCATACCACTAATGATTCTACTAAATCCAGATTCTATATATACATATACATATATATATATTCGGACATTAATTAAAAGAAAGAGAAAAAAAAAAAATGCTAACCTCGACTCATTATCCATTTATTATAATATTTTATTCCTTAAATAAGTAAATAAATAAAAGTTCATTCAATGTACTGTTGGATTTATACAAGCCGTTGTTTTTCCAATTGAATATTTACGAATTTACAGAGACGGTTCGGTTGGATATCGAACAACGAGCGACACATTTAATAATATACACGAGATAATTTGCACGTTAAGAAATCAAACCCCTTTCCATACAATAACAAATAAGTTTTGTTGTATCTCGGACGGTTTAGTAATTAATTCTCAATTCTATTTGTTATTCATTGTTTTCTTCTTCTTCTTCTTCTTCTTCTTTCTATTGCTTTGGTCTCGTGTGTGTGTATATTACGTAGATTTGCGATTTCGTGCCGTAAAATTGTACGTTTTTTCTCAATTCCATTCGTTATTGATACGATCCCGTATCCCTCGTTAAACATTACGACATCGCCTTCGAAATATCAAGCTTTTTACTTGTCGACATTATCGACCGAGGGCTAGAATTTTTATTTAATCTTATTACCGAATATTTGCGATTTAACGTAACGAGCCGTCAGTCTTATAATTATAAATTAACGATAAAATCTATTTCTAATTGGTGAGCTTTGATGTCCATGAGGCGTAAAACTGAACGATTTGCCTCCTGTGTTGTTTTCGCGTCGGCTGAACTGCCCACCACCACATTGACACTGACAAAACGGCCTCGGTCGGTTCTGGTCGAATTAATCTGCTCGATTTAATGATCGTGAGAACTAAGCTCGAATATGTCGGGCCACGTTATTTTTAAAGTATTTTTATCTACAAAATCACAGTGCCATCTTCACTTAAACCTAATTCTATTGTTCGTATTAGAAAATTCAATTATTCAAAGAACTTAAGTGTTACCTGCTATTTAACGAATGTCATTTTCATTGTCATTTTTATAGAATTTAAAAAACAACAATTCATCCCTACTCGTTGTTTATAAACATCATTATATTCAATACGTACATTTACGTAGATTTATTCTATTAAAATAATATACTCTGTGACAACATTTAAAAATATATTATTTAACAATTAAAAATGCTTAAAGCTGATAATGATTTAACGTCACCTATACTCACTTACATATAATATAAACAATTATCGATTAAAAGTATCTGTGTTAAGCTTAAAATAAGATTAGTTAATCTTATGTATTGATTTTCATAAATGTTTACCTTTGTATTAACAGTCATATCAGTGGATTGATTTAGCGTACGATAATAAAATAGAGTTTTGTAAATTTGTAAATTTAATTTTCAATTCTTTCGTGAACAGATGTGTAATTCTGTTGAAAATAAATCAGGATCTCTCGATTTTTTTTTTAATGTATTGATTACTTTTCTTCTTTTATATTTTACACTTTGAATTTACACTTCATGTCGTAATATACTTTTTGTCTTTAGATTTCATTCAAATAGTCTTTGTATAGTAAATTTTGTTTACAAAAGGAAAATACTTTAACGTTGATTTAAAAGTTTATCAATATTATTCCTTACATTACAATTATTGATGCATGACCTCTTATACATATTTTTTCAATAGCGCGAATGATTGGCAATTTAAATAATGATTATTATTTATAATAATGAAAATCTTTTAGAGAATGTACGATCAAGCGAGGATCTAAATTATTAATACGGTTCGCTCATATTATTTTGATAATTGAAAATTGTTTTAGCGATCGATACAAAATTTTGTGTAGTGAATACGCTAAGGCAGTTTAATCTTTTATTTTTTTATACTCATAAAACTGAAACGTATTTCCGTATTATTATAAAAAAATATAAAAACAAATATTATGCAATGTTATATTTAATTTAATACGTAGAGTGTACAAAAGATCATTTTTTTAATGAATTAAAATTTCTGATATTTATATGTTCGGAAATTTTTAATAAATACATAAATGTAAATAAATATTTATATACACATATATATATATATTATATACAATCGCCTATAAAATATTATTTACTTTGGATAATAGAATTACAAAGCAAAATCAATTTATTACTTGCGTTGTGCTGGATAAAATACAAAATTATATAAATATTTCCACGACAAACAATTAAATTTATTATATCAGTTATTTTTTATTAAGTTGTACATTATTTCCGATAATCTTAAATTAATGAATAGGAAGAAATGTTGTTCTTTGTACGTAGATAATGTAGGAGTACTACATTGGGTTTTCTTTAATAGTCGGAAGGAAAGTTACCGATTCAGTTTATTTAACACGTAATCTTTGAAGGGTATTAGCAAAATTCTAAAGCCTTTCTTTTACAGCTTGTAAGATAGTTTGAGAAATTTCGTCTACTCGTACAATTTTCGCGTATACAGATAATTGAGACAGTGTTCGCTCCATGTCTTTTAAAAAAACGATGCACATTATAATAATAAACTTTTACCAGATAATTTCACGTATATTTTTTAAGTTTTATTTAAAATACATTTAGTTGTATTTTTTTAAATATGTAAGTCGTGTAATCTAATCGATTATCTATAAATTATTATAAAGCAATGCACAAAATATAGATAAGTTTGCATATCTGCACAATTATTTTCTTCCAAAATAACATATAGTATTGCTTCTATCGGCAGTTTTCATTCGAGGGATGGAACGTCGACTAGATTGTTTTCTTTAGTAAAAGAAAGAAAGAAAGAAAGAACAAAATAAAGTTTTAACGAAGGAAAAGAAGTGTAGTTGAGACTAATAATTCGTTCGTTATTAGTAATTCATTGCAAAGCAGCGGAAGGCAAATTTAAGCTTCCGTATAGTAACGTCAGTGAGAAGTTTAAACTATTCTATTTCTCTCATTAATGATTTAGCGGATAAACCAACAGAATCTAGTGAACAAAGAAAGAACCTTTTTTTCTGCATAAGTGAATAGCTGTGGCAGAAAAGAAAGTACCTCGTAAAATCGTGCATTTATTAATGGTTTGTATTTCACGATTGAAGTCGTCAGTAATCAATGAGTTTAACGTCTTGATAGCTATTCTTTATCTTCATAAAAGCCTTAAGGATCGCCTAGACATAATACTACGGCTCTATCTTGATAAATTATAGTTAATAAAGCACTCTCGATGTTCGAACAAAAGGAAGTGGATGTATATATATATATATAGCGAGAGAAAGAGAGAGAGGAGGAGAAGGAGATGGAGAGAGCGACTAGTTGTCGCGAACACTCAAGATTATATCAGAGAAGATGCTGGTGCGATCGATCAACTCGACTATCGTCTTCCCGTATATAAGCGAGGCCATTTTTCAGCCTAACGAGTCTCGTATGACCAGACCAAAACAACAAAGATTCCGAACAAAACCGCTTGAATTTTAGTCAATCGCTGTAGGGAATAAAATCTTAAATGCACTTGTAAAGTAGAGTCGTGATTGATCTAAGCACGTTACTCAAGAGCTATTATTGTACACCGGTTTCGTTCACGAGCGATCGACAGATATTTTTCGACGTTTATCTTATTTATGGCTTCGGAGTTGACGGGAAATGGGCAAAATTTACAGCGCCATTTTTCAATAAGTGAAAAAAACAAAAAAAAAAATAGTGAAAGATTAAACGGCTCGACAAGTAATGGGAGCACAACGTTAGAACAATAATTTTGATTGAATTTAAATTATCGGCACCGCGCGATTTGTCAATATCTTGACTGCGCAGCGAGATCGGCGTTTAATTGACAGGAAGCTTAACCGTCGGCTTTAAAGTTACATCGTTTTTCATTTAGATTTAGCTATAAAATATGTCGTGTAAAAACGAATACTCGGAGGTTATGATCGCGCCGATACGTAAAAATCATAACAACAATGTTCGATCCCGTAAAAAGTTTTCACGAAAATTAAATTGTTTCTTACGGCATTACAATATATTTCCTTTTGATGCGTAACATTATAAAAACGAGACGTAATATATGTGTATAAGGGAAAAAAATTCTTTTAATAAATCCCCTACGTCTATACTTCTTATAAGCTTATACGTACTGTTCAAATATAAAGAATTTATTGTATTCGTACATTAAGTGATTGAAAAATTCAATAGACTGTATTCAGTCTACTGCAGTAGAACTAAGTTATATTTTGTACATATATATATATATATAAAATAATACCTCTCAGCTAGATGTAGGTTTTTCCATCTTTCTCTTCATAATGTTAAGTAAAGTATATTGAATTAGCGTATAGGGTAAAGTAAATTTAGGGATTCTCGCGTGGACGATGAATTCAATTTAAATGCAAAACAATCATTATTGCACTGAATTACATCCGATGGATTACATTTTAATCATTTTACGGGCTTTTAGAATATCTCGTGTATAAAATAAAAATAAAAACAAAAGCGCTCTTCAAAGCCTGCGTAAGAAAGCAATTTGTACAAAGCATAGGGTCAACAGAGAAAATCCATTAGTAAAGTAACAAAATGAGTAGGACAACAATTCGCAAATGTCTCAGCTTCCCTACGAAAGTCCCATCTGATTTAGTTAACTCATTTGATTTGCTAATTTGTCAGTTGACGCACTTCCCCACGAGTAATTAATTAATTAATAATAAATAATAATATTGCCAATAAAATAATACGAAGGATAAACTCACGCGGATGAAAATAAAATGTTGGGTGGCGGGGCGGGGGCGAGGGGAGCGACGCATTTATCTTCTTATAGGATAAAAACACCTGTACGAAAGAAGAATTTCCGATAACGCCATCGATAATATGGGAAATCGACGCATACATTTACTATGGCTTGCGTTGTAATATAATTCTAGAGACTCGGGGCACGGAGCTCGGCTAAAAAAAAAAATATATATATATAAATAAATAAATAAAGAAATAAATAAAAAATAAAAAATAAAAAATAAACAATAAAATAAAAATCTTATTAATAATTATAAGAATAACGTGGAAGTCTCCCCGAGGCTTTAGAAATTTATTTTTAAACGACAAACTCTCAAACTCTGGATCTATAGGACCTTGTTGATCATTTTCTCCATATAATCGCTGATGTTGCTGCTGCTGCTGCTGCTGCTGCTGCTGCTACTTCTCGTTTTCTGTTTCTCTGTCCTCCCTCTCGGGCCGTCATCGCCACCCCCGACTAATGCTGACCTAATTTTCTTCATGCGTTCCTGAGTGAGTATGCGCCCAACAACAACCACGGCCTCGATGATGGTGCTGGTGAGTTGGGGGTCGAAAGAAAGAGGAATATTATCTCGACTGCTCCGCTCTTAGCTATAGCTCTTTAATACAATCTCGCCACGTTCTATCTGCCTTTTTCATTTATCCTCTCAAGATTGTTAGAACTAGAAATGGATAAATAGTCCGAGAATAACTAAGATAGATAGATAGAGAGAGAGTGAGAGGATGAGTGAATAAGCGTGTATGGTCGCCAAGTATGTAATGAAGGGGGAGGCGGATCAGAAGATAAAGGGAATAATCGAGCGAAAGGGGCGGACGAGGTGGTAGGGGAGGGATGGGGGGGGGGTTAAAAGGAATTGTACGCGAAGGGTATATTATTTTTGAGGGAAACAAATTCAATATCCCTAGGTGAATTCAATATTTTCTGGTCATCGAGTTTGCTTCGCAATTACTTTACTTGATTTTTGTTTAGATAGATACTGGACTGGATTTTTTTATACCAATTCTTTTACCGTTAACGATACGAGGCAGTTAATTTTATTTTTATTTGCTTAGTTAACGTCAACTCGGCTTATTAATTACAAATTTCAAACTAAATATCTGGATAAAAATGTATTCTACAGTTTTGCTATAATTTGAAGAAAGGAAAGGATTTTATGCGTTTTATTGAAATTTTACATTGTTTGCATGGCTAAATACTTAATATTCGTTGATACGGTGAAATAAGATCGAGGCGATTTGTTTGATATTGAAATAAATACAAAAGTGGGAGTAAATGATTATAATAGATTTCCATCATCTCAGATTCTTTTCTTCAAATGTAAAATACATCACGAATGAATGTAATCGCTTAAATACAATAAAACTACAAATCTGAATAAATATTAATTATATTTAATTTATTCAAATCAGTTGAAAAGTCTAACTTTGATCTAACTATATTTTAATTTTTTTACAACTACTTATCTATAAAACTCTTATCCTTTGAATTTATAATTACAAGTAAAAAATGGCTTTACAGTCTGAAAATTATTAACAATTTTAAAATTAACTACCGCGTTTAAATAAAATATTTCAAGACTTCCGAACATTAATTCTCTTGATAATTTATGCAAACAATAGATATATCAATCGTTGATTTATATGAAATTGACTTAGATATACTCTGACGGTACGTTGCCATTGGGAATTCCAGAAAATATCGTAATCCCTAAAATAACTTGGATATTATGTATTAAAATCATCTCACTAATAGGATTATAGAATAAATAATAACATAAATAGGCTATTGATTATGGTGAATTTTTAATGCGCTGAAAAAACTTCCGACAAGTTTTTATCGGAGCTTCTTAATATACTTGTATTTTACCTCTTAAATACATGCTCGGATGATCATTCTTCCTACGCGTACTTATGAATAATTTAATAAACTTACGGGTTGCTTATGTATAAAAAAACAAATAAAAAGAAAAAAAAAGAAGAAGAAATGTTCAATCAATTATTCACGATAATGATTCCTCCGTTCTGTATTTTACGTATCAACAACAACTTTGGCTTGTGTTAATTAAGACTTTCATTACGCGTGCTTGATCTATAAAAGATTACAAATAATTTTATATTAATAAAATTGCTCGGCTCGCATAGTTGAAAATAATGGATTTTTGCCTATTTTAATTGGCTTTACAGCTGTTGGGGAATGCGATCGACAAACTCCGAATTCCCGCTCTCGGCATTACTGAAGAGACAGAGTCAGTAATAAGAATAACGAATAAGTACGAATCACGACGGTATGAGATGGGATAACTTTAAATCGCTTTTTTCATCAAATTGTCAGAAATAATGATGGAAAACTATTTGTCCCATTAAATTAATTCAATTCCGTGTTGCGCGGTAGTATCCAATTTATTATAACATACCGAGAATACCGTAAAATGGAAAATAATTTCACATTGCATTTTACATTAAATCATCTTACGTAAGATTTAAATTTTTAAGATAACTAACTAAATAGTTTTTATCCGCATTTCACCGGAAATACCCGTACTTGATTATATATTTATCTTTCCATCCCGTATCTTTCTACAATAACTGCGAGCGTGAAATTTACTTCTTTTATATTTTCATATAAATTTTATATATATTAATTTTTTCAAGAAATTCCTTCAAAGTTTGTGTTTTATAAATTATTTTCAGTTCAACTTTGTCGTGTAACTTAAAGAATGCATTCTTGCATAATGTAATAATCGATTAAAACTATAAATAAAACAAGTTTCTTCTTCTTTTTTTTTTTTTTTTAATCGTTTATTAATTTATAATACGAACATATTTCGTATTGTACATTTATGATAATGTTTTTTAAAGCGAAAATTTAAAATATTTATTAATTTAAAAAATCATATTTCTAATCTTATATTTATGTATTCGAATATTTTATTACTTAGTTTTTGGTATTTCATTACAATTTCTCATAAAAGTTATTTATCTTCTCTGCACTGCAATTATTTATTACTATTTGCACTATTTCATGAACATTATTTAATTAATGATTAAGACTTTCATTATGAATTGTTTATGTTTATTTTATTAATATAAAAAAATATTTTGGTTTTCCATAGAAAGTAGATCTTTTATTTTCTCGTTTCCAATGAAAATATTATTAATAAATATGAATTTTTTTATTATTTTCATGTTCTTTATTAATTATTTATAATTTGACATATTCATTTATAAATACAACAGAATCGCAACGCGACATGAGTTGATGTTTTGTTTTATTTAGGAAAGAATTTTCTAAGCACTTTTAAACTTTAATTAATTATAAAAAAAAAAAAAGTACTAATATATAGAATTTATTTCGAAAATATAAAAAAATATATTTTTAGATTATAGTTTCCTTAAATATGTAGGTTTACTTAATTAATAGTTAGATTATTAGTTATATTATTGCTATGTATAAAAGGATATTTGAAAATAGACCCTTCGAATCGTTAGTTTAATTATTAATATACTTATTTTTAAAGGCACAGAGAATATAATATTAATATTTATACACATTGGCCTGATATTCATTGTATTTTACATTGCATATTTACAATTACACTGAATACTCGAATCTTACGTTTAATTTTTTTGTTTTTTGTTTTATTTCAGGATGAAAAGAATCAACTGCTGATTACGAATCTCTGGTTAAAGCTGGTAAATATAATTTAATTTTACGAATATTAATACACGCAATTATATAATTATAAGTATTACGTAATAATAATTGACGATGTATGAATATTAAATAAAAATTTCATAGTATTCATGCAGTTTATTGCATAATATGAAATAATGCGGTAATAACGGTAGAAACGAATGGTTCATTAAATCGTTAATATTAGTTGTAATTTTAGAAACGGTCTTCGGCTCGTTATTTTTAAAATTATATAAAAATTTCGTTTATTTGAAGTTTTTACGGAACAAGGGCTTGTAAAGGGATTGTAAAATGAAAGAAATTTTTGCAACTACTGCCAGATGTTGCACAAATATAAATAATACAATTTTTATAAAGATAAAAGATTCGTTAGAATTTAATAAAGACAGAGAGAGAGAGAGAGGGGGGGGAGATCTTTTTGTTGAAGAGCACGGATAAGTCAAAAGAAGCAATCAAATCTCTTAAAGAAGCAGATCAGCATAAGGGTGGAATAATATTATACAGTTCGTTGATAACAACGTCCTTTTTTACGTAGAATAGCCTACGGAATGTTTGAAAATGAAAACAAAAACAAGAAAAAAGAAAAAGAAGAAGAAGAAGAAGAAGAAAAAAATTACCGCCAGGCATCATCGGTCGCCCGGGCTTGCCAGGTTCATAGGATTTGTAACGCGATACAAGGACGTGACGTGTCCGCGGCGTACGGGGCAATTCACTTGGCGGTTGCCTTCGACTAGAAATCATACTCGAATGAAGTCCACTCGTCTTTTTACAAGAAAGGCACATTTATATGAGTCGGCCGCTGTTGTCGGAGCCCCCCGAGCCCGATCCCAATAACCTAATATTTAACGTCAGGAGCCGTGGCTTAGTTATCCTGGCTCGGCTCCTTATTTACACTCCTTACTAACCTCTCTCCTTCATTACTTGTTCTCTTTAACCAACCCCGGCCGACCCTACGCGTATACGTTCCGATAATTGGTAGTGGCGCGGTGGTATTCCAGTCCCTCCTTACCTGGGCCGTCGTCAACCGCTCCCTCAAGAACCGGACTGCCAATAATACTGCCTGCGTATTTACTTTCTCGGAACTTCGAAGTCTTGAAACTGGAGTCGGGGAACAGTTCGGGAAACTGTTCGGGAACGGTTTCGAGTTAGTTGCCTCTCCGTTTTCCTGGAGTCATAATATCCTCGATTTCTAAATAGCCGTGTATCTCGTACTTTACTTTGTTATCGGCCAAGGCTGCTTTATAATTCTATTTATAATATATCTTATATAGCTACCAATCGGCTTATACGATTTAATATTATTATCAATTCTGATAATAGAAAAATATAGACTTTTTACAAGAAATTTTAGCAGCCCTCTTTAGCAACGTCACGAGTTTCCTCCATCTGTACCTATCCTACCTACAGAACGTTTCAAGAACGTAACTTACCAACGAGTACACGTAATTGCTTCTATTTCTCCCCCTTCTTCATTTTTCTAACAATTCGAAGCCAATTTGAGGTCTTAATTCGATAGGTCGGCCTTATATTGTCAGCCGCGCTCTCTTTCATCCAAAAATACAAGGCTCGAGCTTAACGTTTATATGGAGCTCGAATTAAATTCACTTGGTGTGCGTCTCATTATGATAATCGGAATAAATATTACAAGTGCTCCGCGTCTTGAAGTATATATATCTATACTTTCCCTTGGTATTAGAGCTCTAGAACAATTGAAGTTGTGAATATGGCAATACTATTAACGTAACGCGAATTAACACCGTAAGAAATTACGTATTCGTTTCGCAATCCGAGAATTAACTAATTATTAGCAATTTCGTAATACGGTAATTTTCATCGACCGTTCGTGGCTGTAGAGTTTCTTACTTCAATGACAATTCTGCCCTTTTCGTATAACCTTTTACACTTGGCTAAGTTAAATTTATTACCTCGCTCGGCCTCGCCAATGATTTTCACCCTAACTCTAATAAAATCCCTCACACCGCAATCACGTGTACGAATTTATCATGACTTTGAGCAACGTCGAAAATTTGTCGAAAAGGGAATATTGTATTAGCGGTTCATGGGTAGAGGAGCAATTGATCAACGTATCTTTGAAAAAAAACACGAACCTTCGAGCCACGCGTTCCACGAGGGAAGAGAAGAGAAGAGAAGAAGGAAGAGAGAAAGAAAGAAAGGAATGAAAAAATAATCACAGCCTCGTTTGTTAAATTAGTTCATATCAGTTTATAAATTTTGTTATGGCTCTTGCCGGGCGTATATCTCCGCCGTATAGCCGGAAACAATACACCAATGTGATATATTCTCTGTTTTCAGTACGTACTTTCTGTTTAGATTTCCTTTTCGCTACGTTAACAGTTAAAGGAAATATATTCTCCCCTTTGATTATCTGCGCACGACGATTCTTTTGTTCAGTACATCGAGCATAAACTTTTTGAAGATATTTTACGTTTAATTATCCGCGTAATATTCAAGCGTGCCCTTTTATTTTTATTTTTTTTTTGTTTTTTACATTGAAACTGTCTGGATCTAAATGAATCTACGTATTTATTTGAACGATAAGGAGAAAAATGTTATACCTGAGCGAGGCCGGCCGTACTACGCTTTGCCCCAAAATTAATCCGTGTTTCAATCAGAAATTAATTTCAATTAATTAATAATAACTAACGGGAAACTAATTCAATAAAGTCAGTCACTTAGCATATCTGAATAATTATGAGTAATGAATGTTAGCTCGGTCTGCGGCTACGATGACAACATTTAGGGAAGATTAGCTCTCCCTCCCTCCCACCTATATATATCTCTCTCTTTATACTAATTCACCTGTCGCGACAGTCTTTTATCAAACTTTCTTGTTTTACTAAAGAGAAGCTGCCGCTCTTTTGTTAAACTATACTACGATAAGAGGAACGTGTTAAACGTGATTTTCCAATTTGCGTGGATAGTTTGCGTGGAGGAAAAGGTGAGGATGGGTATCGAGCGCGGCTGGTGCTTTTAAAAGACGAAGCGCGCAACGATTGACGGATTAAAAAGCCCTATCGGTATCCTTGGGAATCAGAGCAGCGCCCGCCGATCCCTTAAAATTAGTAAAATTTTAGGTTATTTCGCTGGTTATGGGATGCCACGCATACCGAAGTATTTCGCCAAAGTTTCTTCTTAGCCAGGCATAAAACGGTAGTAGGGGGGTAGCGTTGGCACCGCTGGTTTAGTATCCGTGGAGAAGGTTTATGCGAGCCCGTGGGACCGCGGCCGCTTGTCGGCGTGTGCGTGTAGGGAGGGTGGTTGTTTGTTTGTGCCTGCCTAGGTCTTGCCCCACTTAGGATTCCTCGAGTTCCCGCAACAGTTGTAGCCACTGGCGATGTAATCGAAATCGCTGGCATTCCCGATAGACTCGGGGATGCGCGATTGTTGAATGCACGGCTACCGAGGCCAAAGTATTTAAAGCTCAATAAGCTTGATTAAAAAGCAACTCCGTGACGTATAGTAATTGTGCCATTGCTAATTGCAGCCCAGACCTAAATAATTAAAGTGCTTTCGCGGTAAAGAGCGCGATTAAAAACCGTAATATACAATTAAGAAGCAAAGGGAAGAAAAGCGGAAATGCAAAGCGGAATAATTAACTATACATGCATATTGTTATTGTTATTGCTGCTGCTGCTGCTGCTGCTGTTGTTGTTGTTGTTGTTGAGCGACGTAGACAGGAATGTCGAATTAAATGTCAAGTGCGATTGTTAGTTCGTTGACTTTGAGGTACTTCTTCAATGTCCGTGTGATCCTGAGAGATTTTCTTTCATTTTCAAATTGAGGTGTTAATAAATAATTAAAGGAACAAGGAATGGAAGGCTTTTCGCTACATCTCGAGCTTACGCTTCAAAGAAGTATGCAAAACGTATATAAAATAATTTGTATTCAAAAGTACGAAGGGAAGGGCGCCTTCGCCCTATTTATTTATTTTCTATGCAAAATAATATAGTAATCCTCTGGATACAAAGGGTTTATTTAGTATATTTTCATAAAATGACTTTCCATGTTACCCCTCCATCGTACGGATTTAATAATCGCTTTTCTTCTTTCTTATAAAATGTACAACACCTTTATATATATATATATATACGTCACATCCTCAATTGAAACAATGGTGACGTCGAGTAGGCAAAATTTAATACATACAAGTTATGAGTACGTAATAGTTCAAATAGCTTCGTTCGATTAATTTTTATCTGCAAATCAATGAATGCAAAGGATATTCCTTATTAAAGCAGGAGACATTTCGCCACTCGAAATCATCATCACTGTTTTCTTTTTTCAGGAATGGAATGACGTTAATATGATGTGGGACCCTTCCAAGTACGGCAATGTTCGGGATTTAAGGATACCACCGCACAGACTATGGAAGCCTGATGTCCTCATGTACAATAGGCGAGTACATATTCTGTTTTATTGTTTTTAAACAAAAGATAATCAGTCAGGCGTTTCATTCGATTATACGAAATCTATATAATTTGAATTAATGTAAATAGCGATTCTACGATTGAAGAAAAAGGTTTTCATCAATTTTAAAAATATCTAACTGAATGTCTTCCTTTATAAAATTACAAAATCTTTACGATACTTATTTCGATTGCGAATTCGGATGAGATCGTGTACGTCATTCAATATGCCTTTACTTGTACGTTCGAAATAAATCTCATTGAATTGAATGTTCACTTTCACGACGAATCCAATATATTTTATACATACATTGATTTAATACGACGTATCGTAAGTACGATACGTAAATAGATTTCATTAAATTTTTTAACGGTAACAAAATAGTATTGACAAAAAACCTAACACGCAAATTAATGTTAATTTTCCTTTATTTATAATTTTAATTTTAATTTTAATTTTTATTTAATAAAAAGGGAACGGAAGGGAAGTTCGCCCCGTTCATAATGTGTTGAATCGGCTACGAATGATAAACACGAGTTCGGCTTATCAAATAAACTACTGAAACTAAAAATCAATAAGACTCGAAAGTAATTGCTGCGATTAAATACACGGCGAGGTGAAATCAGCAGGAGTTTAATTAAATTCAATAAAAAAAAAAAAAAAAAAAAAAAAAAAAAAAAAAAAAAATAAATAAAAAAAAAATAAATTATAAAGTACGTTGGATTTAAAGGCGAAGGATTTAAGTACGAATTTTTTTTGTTTTTTTTTTCTCTGTTTCCGGGCGGCTTTTCTTATCGCAAATGATGCAATAGCAGAAATTCCAATTTAAATCCGACAGGAGTTATTTTTTATAAGAGCCATAATGATCCGCAAGGAGTACGGGTGGGTATTCGATGAAGCGAATAATTCACGAGATGTGCCGAGCCGAGAAGCATTTAAATATTCAAAAACCCTTTCAAATAATAATTCTTAAATTAACGATCGTCTCGATTGCTACACCCCAAAGAATACTTAAGCTCTCATCTCTATGGAAAGAAATTTTACTTTGTTGTGCTGTAAAAGGGAGCAGAGCTTTGATCCGGTAATTGCTTGGTTATAACGATTGATAGCCAGCCTATAACGTTATCCTCCAAAGCCACGGAACTTTTCAACGAACTTCTTCTCGCACACCTTCATAGATAGTAGTCCCCGTTACACTGAAAACTTTCCGAAATATTAATTCTATATATAAAGGAAAGAAAAAAAAATTAAAATAACGTCGATAAAGACGACGATTAAAAAGAATTAAAAGAATAATAATTAATAATTAATAATTAATAACAGTAATGGTAATAATGATGGTAATAATTGGTGGGAAGAGGAAAGTAGCCGAAAGTAGTAGTATTATTAGGGGCCTAAGAACCTATTGTTTTAAGTATTTAGCCAGATAAACCATTCTAATAAATTAGTGGCCGCTAAATCTTCATAAATTGGCTTGATTACTTGACAAACTGTATAATTTAAAAGGCGGTTGATCGTGACGGAAAGTGCCAAGGGTCCTATTTGCTTGAGCTTTACGCCATTTTCAGCAACTACTAGTGCTGCTGCTGGCTTTTCCCGGCGGGCAATAACTGGAAATAGGCTTGCTTGGCTTCTTCATCCAACCCTCGATCTTTTCTTATATAAAATGTATCACCCCCCCACCCCTTCCGCATTCCCTTTTCCCCTTACCGTTACCTTCTCCTCCGTTTCCCGCCTTCTCATTCTCATACGTTTAACAGAATTAACAGAATTCTCTTCTTTTTTTTTTTTTTTTATTTTTCGACCGAGTAGAGACATTTTGTTGTTGACTCGGCGCTCGGGGATTCTCGCTTAATTTACCAAGCGGTTTAACCCTCAATTTCTTTTCCTCCTTTTACTACGACAAATCCATATACTCCCCGTAGCCGCTGTATCCTAAATACGTTAGCCACGTCCTTTGTACGAGAAAATTACTATCCTACGAGTCGATATCTAAAAGCCATTCGAGCTTTTTATCCCTCCATTGTCAATATATATATATTTTCAGTACTTAGGGGCCTTACGGATACTCCAAGCCCGCGACCTACGCATCTATTTATGCATCTCATTCGTAATTGCAACATTACTCTCATCCGATGTGACGGTTTTTTTTTTTTTTCTTTTTACATTTCGATAATACTTAGAGCTAAGCCTTGGATATATTAAGTACATTCACGTGGTAGACTCACTACGAAAGCCCGAATGTTAAACATTTTTTTATTATACTTTACAATACCAGTTTTAAAAAACTATTTCAAGAATCCGTATGTTTTTATTTTACATTTCATCGGTGAGAATTTTTTTATCGTCCTCTCAAAAAAAAAGAAAAGAAAAGAAAAGAAAAAACAACATTTACCTAAAAAAAAAAAAAAAAAGAAAAACTACGTCTGGTTTGCAAAATCTCATTAGTTTTTTTTATTTAAAAAGACACTTAGTTCTCCTTTCAAGCTACGGAAACATCAAAAGAGTAGTCTTTGAAGAAAAATGGCTGTCGGTGCTAGAATATCATATATATATATATATATTAGTATTTTATATTAGTGTTCGGATACCAATTTCCTTCTCATACGATATTGGAAGGTTTCCAGAATAAAGTTTAATATAAATTTCTAGACTAATTTGTATTATTTTGCGGAATATCGCAAAGTTCTTCAATTTTTCACATATAAAGTGTATTAAAAACCAAAGAGCAGTAACAAAATTACTAATTATTCTTTATTGTACAATTATATATATATATATATATATGTATAAATCAAATAAAAAAAAATTTTTTTATTATTCAGTTTATATGAATTTTAAATGTCTTGAATATTTTATCGGACAAAATATCTAACCTTAACGGATTTCATATTAAACGATTATTCACCCTATTGAATTTCTCTCACATGTAAATTTTTATTCGGTTTAAATAAAAATTTAAATATACAAGTACCTAATTCAAAGTTATTTTTCACGGTTATTTTTTTTTTTTTTTCATGAATAATACGAGATGAATATTTTAAATTTAATAATAAATTATTTTTAAATAGTAAATGTTTTTTTTTTTTTTTTTTTTTTTTTTTTTTTTATAAGGAATATCATTTATACGAGTTTGCAGTTTATTCGACTTTGAATTAAATGTTTGAATTAAAACATTGTCGTATAAAAAAAAAAAATTTATTCCGTTCAAATTACATTTAATTATTAAATATTCAATAAAAACCATTAATTTATATTAAAGGGGTTTTTATGTGTTTTCTTTTTTATTCTGAATCATTATACTTAGGAATATAGAAAAATTTTAATTAATGATTTAAAGTAAAATTTTTTAAATTAATTATAATTATTCTGTAGATTTTCATTATTCGCGTATTTTCTTTCGGCTCTCGTGAAAATTTTACATAAAAATTTAAGTATTAAACGAAGAATGAATAATTTACTGAAAATAGATACATTTGTATCATTTCATTAAATATTTATCTCCGTTTCGTTCATTTTAATACACTTCTTCCCTGTTGTATTTAATATTAAAAAATTTCCCGTATTCCCTTTTAAATACCAGTTCCCAAGAATCTGGAAGGAGTTAAAATAATCAAATATGCATAAATAAGATACTAAGTGGAATAATTTCATTAACTTTTTCAACAACATTTCTGAACTAGAAGTGTACTAATGAAATAATATAATTCAGCCAATAAGAATTATTGTAAGATATATATTATTCAAATATTTTACACTCTTACACGACTTAATTTAGGTTCATGGCATCATAAGTAGGAATTTCTAAATGCTAAAAATTGCTTTGTTGTATCCATAATATAGATAATAAGGATCGATTATCGCTACAGTCTACAGTGTAAATGTACACGATTATCACGACTGTACTGGTTCTATGTCTATTTGATTTTAATTACTGATTACAACAGGTTATTAACGCATTAATTGTATAGCAATTTCTCTTTGGTATCTATCTAGCATACGCTTACGAATTTCAATTAAATATCGATCTACGCTATTTTATAAGTTTAATAAACAATCTAAGACCAAAGCCGTATTATTGAAAAAAAAATATATACTTTTATTATATTTATACATTAGGTTTATATCATTAGAAATTAATCGGCAGTCAGATTGACGGTAGATGGCTCTTTTATTCAATTTTTATGCAGAATAGGCCGTAAAAGAAAAAATATGTAAACGTAGATAAAATGCTTCTATTCGGGAAACTGTAAAATCTGTACTTTGATAACGTGTCCTTAGATTTTCAGTATATTCCTATAGATTTTAGAACGCGCGACCTGTAAAATTGACGTTACGGTAAGCCAGAACTTTCAAGCCCTTTAAATAACTTTCGCGTTCTCTTACATTACTTAACTGTATTGTAAAATGAAAAATCTGACACTGACTTCTCAAAATAACGATCTGCTCTGGATCGTGATAGATGAGCAGGACATGCATAGGCAGCCCAGTTAAAAATATTCATAAGCTAAGCTGAATTTTTTTTTTTGCTACGTAAGAGTAATTAAAAGAAATGAATGATAATACGAAGAAGAAACGGATGCATTACTTAGCAAGATATATAACTCACTCCGTACATATGTATCAATGTATTCGCGCGCTCGTATATTAATAGGTAAATAATAATTGTATAATTAATTATAGACATAAAAATAAATATATATATGTACGTATATGTATATTTAGGTTGGTAGAGAGAGAGAGAGAGAGAGAGAGTAAACGAAGAATTATTTTCCAAAGTAAAACCGTACATGAGACATAGTTTTATTTGTTTTTAATATTTTTTCAATAAAAATAAAAAACACGGCTTATGCGGTAATACATTATGTTATTTTGTACAAGTATTCATTGTATTCCAATATATGTATATATATATTGTCATTTATACATAATATTTTCAATGTATTAGTATTTTACTGATAAATTCTGATATTTACTTATCGATTTAAAACTGCACAAAACTCTTTCTCCCTTTCAATGATTTAATTTTCTTTTTACATAATCTTAGACATTTTCGTAAATAAGTAAAAATCACCATTTTAACCAATGAAATAATATTCATTCCAGCATAAATGTATCATCTATTATAAAAAATACTTATGTATACGCATAAAAAATTGTCAGCCGTAAAAGAAAAAAAAAAACACTATAAAGTATAGATGCAATATTAATTGTTTTTTACTACCATTAAGTTGATAATAATTTACGTAACGTGGGTGAAATATATATATATATATATATGAATTCGACAGGGGGGAATCGTATAATAAATTGAAAAATTCTTTTGCCATTCATTCATTCGTTCGTTCATTGGTTTTTCATCGCTTATTGGCTTAGAATGCTCGCCTGTTAAATTCACATTAGCATTACAGAAAAGCTTTTTTTAACGGATCTTCATTATCTTTCAAAGTTGCTGGAAGTATGAATTTTATGAACGTTATCCTTACGCTTATCGCTCGAGTATCGAGTAGCCGTATCCGACAACGACTTTGTTAAATTTTTTCCTTTATCCCCGAATGAAGAGATCTCCCCATTATGGTTGCCGTTAACGCACGACACGATGTATTTAAAAAAAAAAAAAAAAAGAAAACACTCATCCCATTGTCCCACAAGAGACATTGTCCCTTTATGATAAAGTACGTCATTATTCGAATGGCTGTTTTGAAAATCTACCCTTACGCGATTAATTTCATTAGAGTACGTGTTATTTACGCGCGCGCCATATTCCTTGTACCGTATCGCGGATCGTAGATATCGTTACAAGGAATACTTGTAAATGAAACGCGTGTTGTCCTCGGTAAGCAGTGCACTCGTAATCCGATGAATCACATTCATGTGAAGTCAGTCGTTCTCTTCATTATTATCAATGTATTTTGAATGGCTACTCGGTATCCGCAACGTCTTTCCACCTTTTCCTTACGCCTCTTTTCTAAGCTTCATTTACATTCGTATTTCATACTTTTTGCAGCTTGGTCCCATTAACCCTATGCCTTTATCGTGTAAAGCTTCGATCGTATTTACACGCGCACGTACGTACGTGCGCGCGAGCGCTTTTATTACGCACATTGGGGGAAAAAAACTGCAATTATAAAAAAATTTAGTTAAGCCTTATCGATAGAATCCGAATGTTAAAGATTCGACGAGAAAAGTGATGAGTTTAGCGGATAACGTTGCTCTTTCCTTTATTTTTTTTCCTTTTCTTTTTCTTTTTTCCTTTTTTATAAGATTTGATTGCGAAGCATAGCAGGATTGCAGGTTTGGTAGGCAACGTAGTTTCAAATAATTACCAGATGATAAAATAGCTTCAGGACTTATTATTCATTTATTGTTTATAAAAAAAAAATTGTTAGATTCAAACTACGTGGAACGACGAACAAGTTTCGGAGAGTTTTCTTTTTTACGCGGTACAGGCCGTCTATAGGTGTTACAAAGTTACTAAGTGCTCGCAGCACTTAGCTTTTATGCCATTCTCCTTCTCAAAGAATAATAAAGTAACAGATCGATAAAAAGTTTTATTTAAAATATATTATAAATTCCTACATTTCCCTTTTGCTTTTTTTTGACAGCTATACGTACACACACGCATGCGTGTATATATATATATATATATGTGTGCATATCGATTTTTGAATTTCATTATTGACTAACGACTTTTTTTCTTATATATCCATTACTTATCTCTTAAGGCGGAAAGATAATTTTAAATGCAGATGAACTTAATTAGATCGAGGTTCTTGAGTTAAGAATAATTTGGTTATCTGAGTAAGAACACTCGTATATTCATAAAACGAGCTGTTCCTACAACTTTTATATTAATGAACATATAAATTTAAAGTTTTAGAAATTATCAAATATTTTTCTACGCCTCCATTAAAATACAATTTCTCCAATTGTCCTATTATTCTTTTTTTTTTTTTCTTTCTTTTATTTTTTTTTTTTTTTTTTTTTTATGTCGTATAACAGATTATTTCGGTTCGTTTATCGGCGACTCTTCTCATTCATTTCTTGCAATTATAATTTAATAAATTCTATCTGACTAAGACACCCGACCGAGATCTAGTATTCTACTTGTTCATACGTAGTAGTACATTAATCTCACTGCAGTTGTCAAAGAAATATTATCGTTAAAGTTATTTCCCGTATGTTTTATAATTCAGTTTAATTGAAAATTATAATTTCATAAAAGTAAATTTACAAGATTTTTCATAAAACTAATTAATTCGTATCAATTTTCATTATCACGCACGCGGCGAGAGTAATTGTTTCGTAAAAGAGAATTCGACATTACACACACAACTTTGAATACGCGAGGCAAAAGTAATTTATTTTTACTTTATACGATTAATTAATTCGTCCATTAATCTGCCGTAAAAGTAGATTTGATAAATTAATATCTTTCGCGATATTCACAAGTTGATTGTAAATTTATTCTTTTATTAAATTAAATAAAATTTGAAATTGATGTTAAATTAATGAATAATACGAATAAATATTGCTGCTTAGTCTTACGAGTGAGAAATTTTACGGCCGTATTAATTAACACGGTAATTACGAAGCGAATAAGTTTTTTTGATAATTCTTAACGATAATGGAACGCCATTCAAATGAATAAGATGTCATCGTTGTCGTTGTCGTTGTCGTTGTTGTTGTTTTTTTTTTTTTTTTTATATAAATTTTTAATCCAATGGACGTAAACCGAACCGAATGGTTAGGCATATTTTGTAATTCAATTAATGCTCGAGAAAGTTTTCTATTACTTAAAGATCGTACTAAATATTGCCAACATTATGCTCACAGAATACAAATTTAAAATTAACTTAAATCAAGTTAATTATTGCAAACGTACCGTTCGTTTTTCATTTTAATTATCTTCTCGGCTTCGTAAGGTTTATTACAAGGCTTTTAACTTAGCTAATACTATTAAAATAATATCAGTAAATACGGCAAAGTTATTTTTAAATTAATTAAGACTGTATTAGAAGTAATGAATTTGGCTTTTATTACAAAACATTCTAAATATGTTTAATTCGCGTATGCTCGGGCGTGGCTGGCCGTGTTGGCTTAAATTTAAATTCTTAACTTAAATTGAGCATATAATATGTTTGACGAATGAATGTAAAGGGGAAAGCATCGTACGCACGGGCTCGCGTATCCGCATTTCTCCGCCGGAGCGGCTAAGAAGTGACATCTTAAATAACGTCTACTTTCCCCCAGTTGAAATAATTTACTGCTTGCGCCGCTCGTGCCGAACATGCTTCGTAAAGTTTAAAATTTCTGTAGCAGGACATCGTAAGTTAAAGATTAAATTACACCCGCTTAAATTCTTTTCTTGACCTCGGGAAGAGCTGACTTTATTTTCTTTCTTTTTTGTTGTTGTTTTTTGTTGTTGTTTTTTTAGTTTAGTTTTACATTCCTTGTAAACTGCCAACTGCGATGCTCTATCGGATTTTTCAGGAAAAAGAGTCTTGGAGGGATATAAGATTCCGGGCTCATGCACATGATTAGAGATCGAGACGATAAGGGCAGAATCAATGCCCCTCGCTATTGGCCGAGGAAATTGAAATGAAAATGAAAAAGGTCGTATCGAGGGTACGGAGGCGGTTGGTTAGCTGGGTGGTAGTTGGGGTAGTGGTAGCGGTAGCGGTAGGGGAGGTAGTGGGAGGGTAGGGGGACGGGGAGGGCGGAGAGTATCCATCATCATGTTCTGGCTTAGCCATAAGCCACGACTTGGTTGGACGGCCGCACTCGCTCGTGTTTCCCTCTTGAACCTTTACCAACACAACAATTTCCTCGATCCGTCATCGATTCTCGAGTGCTCCTCGAGATCTCGTATTTTCATAGCTCCCGGTCCTTTACGAACTCTTGACCGAGAGACTCTGATTCGAGAGAGAAAAATAATTCAGACCGCTATTAAAGCTTCGGGGTGTACGTAATTGCTTTTGCTTGGAAAATGCCGTTGCCGGCGACCTGGCGAATAAATCGGTCGGGGGGGGGGATACGGAGCTTTATGAATATACGGAGCGCCGCGGCATTTATCTCATTCTCAGGAGGGCGCCTATACACAAAGCATTGATTACGTATCGGGCCGAATGTGAATTTAATTTGCTTTCGCTTAAATTTCAAATGAATGGCTCGGGTGACACGGCCGAGGCCAGAGAGGAACTATGAGTTATATCTGATGGGAGAGAGAGAGAGAGAGAGAAAGGAATAATGCATATTTCCTGTTTTGGCATACGCCCAACTCGTCCGAATTCAGATCGACTTTACGAGGCACACCCACTCGAAACATCCCCCTATAGATCCCTACCCAAATAAAGTAAAGGATCCAATGCAAACTTGTACTTGTTATGCATTAAATCCTAGGAGTTGGAGCTTTTTCTTTTCACCCTTTCTCCTTCACTTCGATTATTCTTGTTGTTGTTGTTGTTGTTGCTCCTGTTATTGTTATTGTTATTGTTACTATTATTAGACCGACCGACTGTATTCGTTCCGTCTTCTCGCTGCTCTAAACTAGACTCACTCTAATCGAGGCATCTTCGAGAATTTCATTATGCCTTTAGCCGGTGATACGGAAGGCGAAAAAAAGGGGGGGGGGAAAGAAAGGCTTTGTCTTTGAAATTTCTACAAATTTCTCCGTATCCTTGATTCGTCCGATATTAAAGAAAGATTGCAAATCTCGAGGCACGAGTGCTTCACAATATCGCTCGGCTTAGATCGCAGCTCATGTTTCACGTCGCCGTCATTATTCTCGTTATTTTTTTATTAATTTCACGGGGATTGAGCATTCGTAGCTATTTATACTGAAGATCTGAAGATCTGACGGCGTGTGCTACGAGATTAGCGGTTACAAATATTCTAAGACGTACACGTACGGACACCTATGCTAAGCGAATCAAGGAATCTCGTATGAAATTACACGTATGTAGATATCAGATTTGCGTGATTTGTGTTTACGAATTATTCAACTCGGTGTCCCGTGCGAATAAAGCTACAGCAGAGATGAAGAGGGCCAGGAATGTCGATTGTTTCATAAGTGCGTCATTAGAAATTGAAGCAACGTCTAGGAAAATCAATTTCATAGGAAAGATAGATGTGCGTGTGTATTAGTAAACGCTCAACTACTTTACTTAATTTACATATTAAAGATTAGCCTGCTTTACGAAGATATTTATATAGCACTAACGTGCTAATTATAAATCCCACATATTAAATTTCCTAATTCACTATTACGCGTTTCGTTTTAAACTTTTATTCAATATAATTGAATATTAATAACGCCAAAAGCATTTCAACGTCCTTTTGTATACGTACAAAAGAAAGTAAATATTACGGTTATAAAAATCAATCTTTATTACTATTGCATAAAGAATTCCGTTTTTTTTTTCGTTACAATAAAGTATTTATTTAAAGTAATTGAAATTAAAGTGCATTCGCTCTGTGCCCTTATTGATATTCAAATGTAAATTGAATTCAAATATAATTCAACGTAACGTTATAAAAATTACACTCATCAATAAAGAAAATGATTCATATTAAATATAACGAACATAAATAAATGGATTCAATTTGCATTCAATTTATATTTATTTGAATATTTTGACAACTGCTATTCATACTGTGAATAATTTTAAAAAAAAAAAAAAAAAAACAAGTGCACGTAAACGTTATTTTCGAAGCGAGTCTCCTCGTGTGAATAAGAGCTATCAATGTTTTATATTTTTCAATACGAAGTTACATTTAAGACTAAGAATATTATCCAGCATTCGAAACACGATAAAAAAAAAAAAAAGAAGAAAAACACAAACTTTATCCTCAGCGCTTTTACATTCATTCGTGTGCCGATGATGTAACGTCGTTAATAAAAACTGCATCTAATTTCCATCCGTGCGATCAATTAATTCTGCACAAGCCTAGAAAATCGAGATAGTTTCATTGGACCTCGGAGTTTAGAACTCTGATGTTTCGAGAAAGATAATAAACTTGCGTATAATAATATGCCGATGTACGTACTTTTTACGTATATTTTTCATCCATGTCTCTCCGAACTCTCGGAAGCTCTTTCTATTTCATACGGTAAATTCGTTTTATGAGTTTAAAATGAATTCTTCATAAGTTTCTCAAAAAAGTTCCCACATCAGCGAAAAGTTTCTCATTGTTAGCGACTGACTGTAAAAATGTTTTTAAAAAAGTGATATTAGTGGTATAAAATGTCGTTTAACATAAAAGGACTACGTAAAAGTAATTGTGATATAATCTTAATCTTGCGGGATCGCGTAATAGATTAATTCTGACGAGCGCGGATTTTTTTTTTTTTTTCTTGAATTGAAGAACAATAATGGCGAAGAGGCTGTAAACTTCACAATACCCCATCGTAAATAAATAATAATTCCTTTTATAATTTCCATCGATTTACTTTTATGAGAAGTATTGATTCGAAGCGACAAGCGTACAAGCGACGATGTATTTTGTTTTACGCGTTATTAAAACAAACAAAGCTGGTACGTAAAAACATTTTAACTGAACAGAAAAGAGAAGCCTAAGTCGTGGAGAAGGACACTATTAACGGGGAGGGAGGGGAGGGTCGGGCGCGGGACTATTATATTAAAGTTAAAATAAGAGTAAGCGGTCGAGCCAAATTATCCACAATTAGCTGTTTAAACGGGGAAAAAGTGAGGAAAAAGAAGAAGAAGAGGAAGAGGAAGAAAAGAAAAGAAGAAAAAAAAAATGAGGCGAAATAAAAAGTTGTATATCGCGTGGAACTTCTCCTAAGTATGGGAAGCATGCATGTATTTAGTTAGTATTAGTCGTCGGGCACGATTCTACGCGATTCTCATCTTAGTTCGTTACGAGAGGAGCCATAAGAGAGAATAAGTGAATTCGAAAAAGTCGATGGCTCCGATCCATGCACATGCATAATTCCCCCGAAGGAAGTAGCGAAAAAGAAAGTAGGACACGGGGGAAAAGCACGCGCGAACGAGGAATCGGGGAAAACGAAATTTCACATAAAAATCCAACACGTTCGAGCGGACTAGTGTAGTGTAGAAAGAAGACAAAACAAAACAAAACAAAACAAAACAAAACAAAACAAAACGAAAGGAAGGAGGAGGAGGGGGGTGGTGGGGGGGGGGGGGGGAGGGGAGGGGGGGGGGGGGGGGGGGGTGAGGGGAGGTGGGGGGCAATGGAGGGTGGTGGGGGGGAAGTTGTGGAAGGGTAGTGGGGGGGGGTATGGGGGCAGGGTGGGGTTTTTGGTAGTTCATGGGGTGGTGGTGGTGGGGTGGGAGGTAGGGGGTGTTGGGTGGGTGATGGGTGGGAACGGGTTGGGGGGGGTTTTGGAGGGTGGGTTGAGGTTTTGTTGCGATGTCTGTGTTGTGATGAGGTTTCGGGGGTGAGGGGGGGGGTGGTGGGGGTGGGTTGGGTGGGGTTGGGGCGGCGTATGTTTTTGGTGGGTTGTTACTTTGGGATGGCTGTGTTGTGTTTTGTGGTTGTGTGTATTTGGTTGGGGTTTGGTTGTCGGTTTTCTTTGGGTTTGAGGGTTGCGGGGTTGTGTATTTTTTTGTGTTGGTGGTTGTTTGTCTGTTTTTTTGGTTTTTGTTTGAGTAATTTTAGGTGTGTGGTTGTTGTTATTATGGTGTTGTGTTGCGGTGTTCCCTGTAGGGTTTTTATTCGGAGGTTTTGTATTGGGTGTTTTGGGGTGTTGTGTGTTTAGTGTATCGTGTGTGTGTGCGGTGGTGGGTGTTGGGGGGGAGTTGGTGTGGGGTGGGTCTTTTTTCGGAGGGGTGGGGGCGGTTGGTGGGGGGGTGTGTTTGGGGGGGTGGGTGGGGAGTATTGGGATTGTATGGTATCGTGGGTGGGGTGTGTATGTTGTGCTAGTTAGGTTGGGGGGGGGTGGCAGTGTTTTGGTGGGTATTGGGTGGTTTAGCTAGGTGTGTCTAGTGGGATTGTTTTGTGGTTGGTGGGTGTGTGGGTGGGGTTTTTTTTTGGGTTGGGGTGGCTAGCGGGGGGTGGGGTGGTAGTGCGTTGGTGGTGCGGGGGGCGTTGCTGTTGTGCGTTGTGTGTTTATGATGTGGGTTGTGTGGTTGTTTGGTGGGGGTTGTTGGTTCTTTGATGTAGTTTGGGAGGCGCGGGGTGGGTTTTTCTTTTGTGTGGGGGGGGGGTATTGTAGTTCGGGTGTTAGGGGGGTTGGTCTGGTGGGGTGAATCTGTGTTTTGGATTTTAGTGGTGGGTAGGGTGCTTTTTGGGTTCTTGGGTGTGGGTTGCTTATTAGTGTTGATGGTTGCTTTATGGTTGTGGGCGGGTGGTGGGGGCTTGGGGTTTAGGGGCTTGGTTGGGGGCCGGGGTAGGTGTGTGTTGATGATTTGAGGGTGGGGTTGGTCGTGTTGTTGGTTGGTCTGTAGCGGCGGCTGTTGTGGTGGTTGGCAGCCGTGTTATTGTGGGGTTAGTTTTGGTTTTTCGCTTTGGGGGGGGGTCTTGGATGGTTGAGTTTTAAGGGTGGAGGTGTCACCCGCGTGGATGTGTTTTTGGGTATCTGTGTGGTGTTGAGTGGGGGGATGGGGGGGGGGGTGTGGGGGTGGGTGGTTGAGCTTGTACTTTTGATTCGTCTGGGGGGGTGAGGGGGTGGAGGTGGGGCTTGAGGGGGGTGTTGTGGTATGCTTTTCTTTTGGGGGGCTGCGGTGTTGTGGTGTAGTGGTTTGGTGGTTTTGCTTGTTTTTTAAGTGGTGTGGTGAGGTTAGGTCTATATTATAATGGGTTCTCGGTTGGGAGTGCGGAATGTTTCTTGTGGTGTGTGGCTCTTTGTCGGTTGCGGTGGTTTTGATTCTATTTTTTGGTGCTGTGTCTGTTATGCGGCGTGTTATAGCTATTTGGGGAGGTCGGTTCTCCGGGTTTGTGTTGTGTTGCTGGGGGGGGCGTGTTGTGGGGGTGTTTGTTGGGTTGGGTCTGTGGTTTCCGGGGGTTGGGTGGGGGGGTGGTTGTGTCTTGGGTCTGGGCGGGGGCAGGATTTGGGGTCTAGTGCTGTGTGGTTCATTTTTTTTTGGTTGTGGTGGGGTCTGTGGCTGTGTGGGGTGGGTGGCGTGGCGATCGTTGTGTGGGCGCCGTGTGCGTGGGGTTGCTTGTGCGTTGGTTTTGGGGCGGGGGGGGTGTGGCCTTGGTGTCTTGGATTGTTGGGGGGGCGGGGGGTGTTTTGACTTAGTGTCTTGTGTTCGGGGGGTGGTCTGTGCGTGGGTTGAGTGCGGGAGTCCGTCTGGTGGGATCTGTGGGCGGTGGGGTTGGGGTGGGGGTGCCGTTTATTTGGATCTTCGGGGGTTGTTGGGGTGGTTGGAGGGTCGCGGGGGTGGTGATTGTCAATAGATGTCGTTTTATTTTTTATGGGGTGTTGTGTGATCTAGTTGGGGTGGGGGAGGTTGTCTTGTGGGTGGTGGTGGTTGATTGTGTTTCTGGGCATAATTTTTCGGTGGTGGAGGGCGGTGGGGGAGCGGGGGTGGTTTGTTCTCTGTTTTTGTTGGGTGGGGGGTTGTTGGTTGTGAGCTGGGGTGTGGGGGCGGCGGGTTTAGTTATGAGGTTGGTTGGGGTTTTGGGTTTTGGCGGGCTTAGTTTGGTGTTGGTGGTGTGTGTGGGGCTTTTTTCGGTGTGTCGTGGGCGGTTTTTGGGTTGGGTGGTTGGGTCGTGTTTCTGGGGTTTACATGGGTTTCGGTCCTTGGTGGTGTTGTGTGTGGGGTGGGGGTTTGTTTGGATTGTGGGGTTTTCTGGCTATAGGGGTAGAGTGGTTGGTGTTGTTTTGGCTGTGTCGTAATTTTATTAGATGTTTATATAGGTAGTCTTGGGCGGTGTTGTCGTTTTTTGTTGTTGTTTGGGGTGGGTGGCGGGGTGGGAGGGGGTGTGAGGGGGCGGGGGTGTTGGCTTTGGTGGGGGGGTGTATGTGTTTTTTTGTAGTCTTGGTGTGTATTCGTATAGCGTTTTTTTTGTTGTAGTTTTGTGGGGTATCTTGTTTGAGTGGGTGTTTTGGATTTTGGGGTGGAGTTGGTTTGGGGTTTTGTATAGGGTTTGTGTGTTTGGGGGGTGGTGCGATGTTGAAGTAGGTTTCTGGAGGGTGGTGGTTTTCTTCGGCTGTTGTCGGGGTTGGGGGGTTGGGGTCTGTGGGGTGCGGGGGTTTTGTCTATTGTAGTGGTTGTATGTTTGGTTTGTTGCGTCTTGTTGGTTGCGTTTGTTATTGGGTTTGGTGTTGGTGGGCTGTTTTGTCGGTTGGGTTTTGTGGTGTAGTTTGTGGTGGGGGTGGTTGTGAGTTTCGTTTTCCGGTACGGAGTTTTGGGGTCGGTTTGGAATATATCGTACGGCATCGCGTACTTTGGGGGGAGGGTCCGTGTGTTGCCTCCGGGGTGGTGGGGGGGTGTCGGGGGCTCTTCGTAGTCTTTCTGTTACCTACGGGGGTGGTTGTTTGTATGTGTGGGTGTTGGGGTTGGGGGGATCTTATATTTTGTTGATATTATTAGGGTGGTGGGTGGGAGTGGGGGCGTCTTGGGTGGTTTGTGGTTGTGGTGTTCTTTGGTAGATGTTATGAGGCTTGGGGGGTTTGTGATATTGGTGTTGGCCTAACTATGTACTCTGTAGATAGACACATGTGTTTGTTGGTTTAGTATGGGTGTGTCGGTGGTTCGGGTTGGTGTGGCGGGTGGCGTGTGTTGCGGTGGTGGATTATGGGGTGTTGTGTTTTTTTGTTGTTTGTCCCATGGTTTTGTTTGTGTGGTTCCTGGGTCTCGTGGAGTTGGGTGTTGGGTTGGGTGGTTGTTGCGCGTTGTGGGTTGGTTTTATTGGACTTGTTCGGCTGTTGAATGTGGTTTTCTCTTTTTAAGGTATTGGTAGGCGGTTGTTATTGGTTGTTGGTGACATTCTGGGCGTTGTTTTTGCTTGTTGGCTAAGTGATTGATTTGTGGGTGGTGGGGTTTTGTTATTTTGTGTATATTTTGTGTGGTGTTGGTTGTTGTTTTAGATGTTGTTTTGGTTGTCTTTGGGGTGTGTTGGCTTTGCTATGGTGTCGATCTGTTGTTTTGCGCGCGGTGTTTTGGTCTGTGCGGGGGTGTTTCGCTTAGTCGCTCGTTTGCGTAATTTTATTTGGTATATTTATGTCGCCACTAGAGTGTGGGTTGGCTTCTGTTTGGGTGTGTTTTGATGAGTTGTGATGTTGTGTAGCGGGATAATGTGGGTAGGTGGTATGGTTGGATTGTTAGTGTTTTTTGTGGTGTGTTGTTGATGATGGTGTTTTGGTCTTTATGTTTTTTTTGTTAGTTTCGCTCGGTGGTGCGTTTTTTTTGTGATGTCAGTTTTTCGGATTCTCCTTCGGGGGGGGTTGGTGGGTGGGCGTGGGTTTGTTGTGGTTTTGGGTGGGAGGGGTTGGTGTTCGTGTTATGGGTTGCGGGGGGTATGTGGTGGCGGGCGAGGTGCGAGCGTGGTCGGTTGAGTCGTTGTTTTTCGTGGTTATTTTGGTTTATTGTTGTTCTTTGTATTTCGGTGTTGGGGTTATGCTTTTGTTCTATTGTTGTGTTCTTCGATTTGTTTTGGGGTGGTGTTTATGTGTGGTGAGTGGTTGTTCCTTGGGGGTTTTTTTTGGTTTTGGGTGCCTTCTAGTCTGTGCTTTGTATGTTGTTGGTATGGGGTGTGGTTGTTTGGGCCGCCGCCCCCCCTCTCGGCTCGCCCCCGCCCCCGGTCGCCGCGCTCCCCGCGTGGGCCTGGCAGCCCCCGCCGCAGCACCCCTGGATGAGGACGGAGGGTGAAATAAAGGAACGGCGAAAGAGGACCGTGGCAGATACCGAGGGATAAAGAACAAAGGATGGCGGGGGTGGGTGGTGGTGGTGGAGGAGGTGGTGAGGGTCGAAGGGAAAGAAGGATGCGAGGCTGGATTCAAAAAGAATGAAATAACGGATTGGGTCGCGGCCAACTGGCCGACTTCCAACCAATCCACTGCGAGCTGTTACTCCTCTGACGTTCAGTGGCACACGCCGCGTACATTCGTCCTCGTACCTTCCTCGCCCCTACACGCCACGTTGAAATCCTCACTCGCCACGCATCCGAGCGCCTAGGGTGTTTTTCACGTGGCAGGGGGGGTGACGGGGTGACGGGGTGACGGGGTGACGTATAGCTAACGAGTCCCTGTACTTGGGAGCTCAGGATTCGTGTAAGTCGAGCTGGCTCGTCCAGCCAGGGATGGAATTTTTAAGTGGCGGGCGGGTAGGGGGGCGGGGTAGGGGGTGTGAGCCCTATTTCTCCCCCGAAAAATGAGAAAAATTCAATAATGCAGCACCATAGGTGCTGGCTCGCGTACTGCCTCTTCCTTCCGCTTTGGTAATTACGTGCAGCCGAAAGGGGGATACCGAATTCTACCCAATGCTGTCGGACAATTTTCTTCTTTCTTCGCTCTCTCTCTCTCCCCCTCTCCCCCCCTCTCTCCGTCTTTATTTCTTTCTGGATGACCCAGAGAGGAACTGATTCGTCACGAGCGGCCAGTAGATCAAATATCATCACGTGTTCGGTCTTATCGAGCTCGGCATCAGCTCTTCTCTCCAATGAATTGCCGAGCATTAGTTTCATTTTGAAAAATAGTCAGCAGACTGCTTCTATTTATTCGCAGAAGCAATTGATTTTATTAACTCCCTTTCTCGAAATTCTCTCGAAATTCTCTCGAAATTCCTTCTCCTTACATTACGTTCCCTTTTCTTATTACACCCGATGGATCCCGTCATTTCAAATACTTTTCTTAGCCTATTTATTCCCTTAAGTAAAAAAAGTGGCTTTGGAACCCAAAAAAAAAAACCTTTTCAGCGTATAAATTCCTATTTGAAATTACGAACATTTTGCAGTTTTAATTATATGCCTTAATACGTACAAATGCAATGAAACTTCAATTTAAATAAACTACTTTCGTTATACGAATGTTCTCATTACTTTTATCCAGTTAATCATGAGGATCTGAATTTTGAAAATAATATTTCATATACACACACACGTATTTATATTTACGTATCAGTGAAAGTAATAATTGAATTTTTCCATAAAGAATTTTTAAACTCCCCGTCTTTCATGCAATAATTCATTTTTTCATTAAAAATTGAATATTCCGTGTATATATATATATATGTACGTAACAATTTAAAAATTGATAACTGAATTTTTTACAAAAGATAATATTATTGCTCTGAATAATGAAATCTTGTGCTTCCATATTTCTATTTAACCAGTTTACGACTGAAAATGTAAAATCATGAACTGTAAATTTGATAAGAGTAATTCTTCTAACAAAGCGCCTGAATTTATAATAATAATAATTGTCTAGTAAGAATATAATATCAGTAAAATTCATTTATTTATTAAATTATTAATGCATTATAAATTAGTTTAAATTTCAAGACGATATTGTATTATAAGTTGTTCGAAATAATGTACGCATATATCATTCCATTAATTTGGAGAGACAAATGAATTACATCTTAATTACGTTAAAATTATTTTAACAATATATGTATATATATATAATTTCTAATGCTCGTAATGATAAAGACGTGTAAAGTATATAGTGAAAAATTTATACGCACGTTAACGGGCTTTATTAGAGAACTTTAAATCCTTATATTGAATTTGAAATAAAGGCTCGTTCTTCGTATATTTATTTTAATGTATTTAAAAAAAGACTTTTCATTCCTTATCTGATGGATGAAGAAGAAATTCTTCCTTCGCTATACAAACAAAATTACACTATGCAGTTCTAGCAAGTTCGTTCGCCTATATTTTCCATCTGGAGATGTAGAAATTAATTATAGCGGTAAAAAAGAATGGGACTCTTAGAATAGATAGAAATTTCTCTAAGCAATGTTTATGCGATGTTTACGCAACGATCGATCCCGAGATAATTATCGGTTGAATCATCAGTTGGCTTGTAGAACGAATGGGACAAAAGCTCGATTCGTGAAAAATCTTTTTCTTTCTTTTTTTTCTTTTTTAACCAAATACGTTAGGCTAAGCGTATTTGGCGCTGAGCTTGAATTTTAGAGTGCTAGTTTCAAAGATACTTCTAGATCAGCATGCTGATCCGAAGAGCCGGGAAAAGCTAACGGGGAAAACGACATCCTATCGTAAAGAACGATGGCGAAGTGGTAGCGGTAGCAGCAGTAGCAGCAGCAGTAGCAGCAGCAGCAGCAGCAGGAGCGGCGGCAGGTCGCATTCAAACCATCCTCGAGACGTCTTCCATTCAAAATCGTATTTCGCCCCTTTCCTTCGTTTCTTTCTTGTCCTGTCGACCCCTCCGTCTCTCTCTCTCCTCTCTCTCTCGGCACTAGCCCGTGCATCCATCCGCTCACCCGCTCACCCGCCCACCCCGCCCCCATTTTCTCTATTCGCTATTAAACAGAAAGGCACACACATGTCCGCGCGCACGTAAAAGACGCATGAACGCCCAAATGAGCCAGACAGAAAGTGGTCGATCGATCGCAGCTGTGCTGCCACCAACCGGAGACAGAAGCGTACAATCAACATTCTCCTTCCCCCTCGAACCCCTTTCGATTATTCCTATACGCTCTCTCCTTTTTCTATATATATATACATATATACGTATATACGTATATATATTTTCCGAATTTAATGAATGGACATTGGGAATTGATGCCGTTGTCAGTTATGGATCGCTCACAGTCAAACGGAATTACAAGTAGAATAAAAGGGGCGGCGGGGCGGAGGGTGAATGGATATAAAGCTACAGGATGTCCACAATACAGTTACACGTCCAATCGTATAATATACGATTTTTTGAGGTCGAAATATAAATTTTTTATTATCATTTTTTATAATCCCTCTTATCTTCTTATGGTACGACTTGCCTATTCACCTTTGACTCGCGTACGCTCATCAGGAAGGAAACTGAGTAAGGGGCAGAGGAGAGCGGAGACGAACGGAAGGTAAAGAGAATGAGAAAAATAAGCGTGCGCCACAGAGAAATAGGGAACAATGGAGCATGAAAAAAAAAAAAAAAATAAATAAAAATAAATAAAAAAAATAAAATCAAAAATGCAAATGAAAATGAATGTAAAAAATATGTATAAGCTTGCACCTTCTATGTGAGTGTAAAAATACAAGAACTGATATCCGGTAACAATCTAAATGAGAAAATAATGCCGTCAATTGTACGCTCGGGTTCCCGCTGCCCAAGATTTAATAATGCTTATTTCATATGCCGAGCGATCGTTACTATTGTTCTTATTCCTATATAATTATTGTGTATTTATAGGGGCATTAGCATCGCGAGTATTACGTCGTGCTAAAGAGACCCGATGAAAATTACCTAAAATTAACAATAAATCCCCACAGTTCTGTCCTGTAAATCAGAGGATATCCGGACACGAGGATCAGTATCGCATCAGTAGTTTTATTTATTTATTTATTTTTTATTTCTTTCTGTCTATATAAGGGAATGATGGGCCGGGCGAGGCGGGGCTATGATGGGAGGGGCGGGAGGGTGAAATTTTACCTCGAGTGCTAGATCCCAATTAATATTGCGACGAAAGTTCTTGGGTACTTTTTTTTTGGCCTAATTTCCAAGGTGATACATTAATCCAGACCGCGTCAGGCATTTGGTGGCTACTCTCATGGGAAGCCATTAATTAAGCTGGCCTTCGTGCAAATGCATAAATGTGACCGCGGCGAGTTTCTAAGAGTTTCTAAGAGACTTTGTACTCCGTTCGGACTATTACCATTACCGTGAGCCGCCGCCAACACTTTCGGTAGCATAAAAAAATGTTAATAACTATTGCCCGTGACGTGACGTGACGTGACGTGACGTGACGGTGACGTGACGTCGCGATTACAACATCGTATTCGGCCCTTCAGTAAATATTATTGATTTCTCCTCGTCAGTCCTGCACTTGCGATCGCGGCCTCGTTTCTTTTTACACAATGCCGATTAATTTCTCTTTTATAATAATTCAGTGAAAGTGAAGAAAAAACGAAGTAAAAAGATAAGTAAAAGAAAGAAGAAGAAGAAGAAGCAGAAGAAGCGAAAACGGCAGGCGACACTTGATTTCAATATAATAAACGTCCTACGGAATAATAATTGCGCTCGTTGAATTTAAGCTCGACGTATCATTCAATTTCTAATTAAAATAAAAGCACTAACCGAATCGAGATTTCTCGTTAATAATTTACATTACTTATATAATGCTGATAAATAATATAAATCAGACGACTCCTCGTCTAAATGGACCGTCCCGTCTCTTAATTATTAAGACGTTGTTTACTCGCCCCCTTCATTTCATGCTCGATGTCTTTTTTTTTTTATTTATAATTCCTTTATTTAAATAAGGAAAGGGTCATAAACGGGAAGGAATAAAATTTTAATAATCGATAATATTATTTGCTAGCGTTGGTAGACTAGAATGGGGAAGCAATATTTATATAACCTCATTAAGTAATATAAAGAAGGAATGGCGTTAAAAGTATAATGGAAAGGTTGGAAAGGCGTGTACGGTATTGCGGTAATGCGAATTGAGTAATAATGGGCCCGAGGTCGTTTAATGGAGGTATGCGATATGTAGAAGTCCGGAGTCAGCCATCTGTGCTCGTCACATAAAGCTGTTATCGTATGAGTTATGCGTTACATGAGAGCACGAAGGAATCGCTTTTATGCACTGTAAGCATCGGCTCTTCCTGCCCCTCGCAGGAAGCACTTACTATCTCCCTCTCTCTCTCTCTCTCTCTCTCTCTCTCTCTCTCTATCCCTCTATATATATATGTACATATATACATTGATGGATGGATAGATAGATAGGAAGAGACACATTCTTCCCACATTTCCTCGCTCTCGAGTGCTGCATACACAGATTCTCTATGTTATCGCCTAATCCTTCCGATACGTAAATAAATAGCGTCGAGACGAATACGGTTCCCACAGGTCTTTGGCAAAATTACAGCTTTACAGTTTGCCGGAAAATTGTAAGGGAGGAGGGCCCTCCCCGTACGTCTTATTCCTCTCAAAGGCTCGAGGAGTCGGACGTAATGGAACAATTATCGCCTCGTAAGTTCTTACATTTACGTCTCTCTCTCTCTCTCTCTCTCTCTCCCTGCACCTGAATTTAACGAGCAATCGAAAGACTTAAAGGCGCGCCCTTCTCGTTCTTACGGATTATCGTAATTATCCGTCCGAAAACTTCCTGGACTGCAGGGGGCGCGTCCTGTGATGCAGGAGAGCCGGAAATAACGTGGGAATCGACAATAATATCAAAGTCATTAAATCTCCTTAGGTAATGTATTTTCGAAGACTCGAAAGAAAAGTAAGGACTTTTTTTCTTTTTTTTTCTTATATCTATCGGCATTTATCGGCTCCCCCGGGGGTGGGGGGGCGAGAAGAGAACGAGGTGAGCTCGGGAAGAAGGTGAGGGTCGAAGAAACGATGGAGTTGTTAATGAACTTCGAGTCGGATCTTAAGGCGCGGCTCCATCTAAATTCAATTAGAGAAAACAACGGCCGGCCTGACAATTTAATGGACGCGCTAAAATTGTTTGGGATCGCTCGCGAATCGAGTATTGCGAGCCGAATAGCGCAGTGCAGTGTTGTTTTCTCCGCAGTGGTGCGGCTGCGACCGAAATTCTCGTCCCGGACGTGCGTTGACTTGGCGAATAGCGCCAACCCTTCGCTCGTCCCCGCCCCTTCGGCTCCTAACAATTTTCATATTTTCCTTATCCTTTAATCCACCCGGCTGTCTTTTCCTTATTATTCGGATTTGTGTATATGCTGCGCGAGCATGGCTGATCCGTCGAGAAGCCGCGTTTCGTTTCCTTATCCCATTACAAATGTCGAGCCGGTACGTGATGTTATATTAGTCACGGAAACAACGTACGAAGCCGCCAATCTTTCCCCTAATATTTTCATTTATCGATAATTAATATTTAAGATCCCTCAGCGCGGCTCTCGGATATTTCACCGACCGCTTTCTCTATGTATTCGGCATTTTCTTCCTTCCTCCCTCCCGTCCTTCCTTTCTCCCTTCGCTCTATTTTACCATTAAAATTGAAAGCTTCTCTTTATTACAATTAATAATAATCGCTGCTATTTGTTTTATACATCGACTCGGTTCGTTAGCTTTTTCCGACAATAACCACAGTTTTTACTTTCAGCGCGTTTCCCCGAAATTTATCATAACTCTGTAGCATGTAAGTTAGTAAAGGGCTAACTAAAGTAAACGACGAGGCACGATAAGCCAGATAAAAATGTATAAGTCATCCATTTATATTGAGCTTAATGCAAATTATCATTTCATCTGCAAATTAAAATTTTCTTAATTCTCGTCCATCCAGCAATTATACGCTTGTACGCTAATAACAATAATAATAATAATAGTAAAACTTGTCAAGTGAAAGCCTGATATTCTTATAAAAAAATTATTATTATTACTAATTTACACGCGCGCGCACGCACGCACGCACGCACGCACAGACACGTAATTTACGAAGTGATAAATATTTTTGAAAGCAATCACGCGATAGACTTTAAATATAATAAACTGATAATAAAAGTCGAATTAAAAAAAAAAGAAAAAAAGAAAAAAATGCGTGTACGTTATTGAAATCGAATTTTTTACAATCAAATTTACGCTTCGAATGTTTTTTAATCAAAACAATTGAATTAATGAGATGATATGAAAATTTTATTCAAGCAAATTTAGAACAGGGTAGATAAATTGTCAGACTTGCCGTTTTCATGTTACACAGCTTGTATGAGTCGTGAAAAAAGAAAAGCTTCTACTTCTTCGAGTGTAAAGCAAATATTCAATGGCTCGAACAGATGTTACGCGTCGCTACACGATTTTTAAATTCAGAAATAAAAAATTAAAACAATATATGTAGGACTTGTGTCACGTATAGCGGAGTAAGTGAATTTCTTCCCGACGTTGGTGGGAAAACTTCGAATGAAATTGATAATTACGTAGTAATTAGAAAAGCAGTGGAGCCTCTGCGTATTAATTGCGAATAAATGATTTACCTTATACTACTCGACGATACTAAACTTAAGATTAGCTTTAATGGTACTCCAATGAACTTTAAGAGCCCATTCTTATAATAATTTGTATGTTAATGGCCATTGCCAGAGAAAAACAACGGAAGACGGAAGGTAAAAGATTTACATTTTACAATAACAATATACAAGAATATCTTTCCCCCAGAGTTTTCTATTATTATTTTGATACAATAAATCCGTGTAAATGCGGGGATAAAAAAAAAAAAAAAAAAAAAAAAGAAAGAAAAGAAGCCCGATCGTTGAGATCACAGGTAGTCCGATTGGTAATTAAATTATTTCCTTGTTTTTGTACAGCGCTGATGAAGGGTTCGACGGGACGTATCCAACAAACGTTGTGGTTAAAGAGAACGGTACGTGTCTGTATGTACCTCCGGGCATTTTCAAGAGCACCTGTAAAATCGACATCACCTGGTTTCCCTTCGATGATCAACGCTGCGAAATGAAATTCGGTTCTTGGACATACGACGGATTCCAGGTTAGTTTACCACTGCTCTTTATCATAATCATTTCTTTCTTTCGTTCGTTCGTTCGTTCGTTCGTTCTTCGTTCTTTTTACGCAATTACGTGATTATACTTCCTTTGATACGTAAATGCCATTAAGATAATTAACTTGCGTTAAGAATATTAATTCATCGGTTAAGCTTAATTATAAACTGATTTAAGTGCACAAAGCGTACTATTAATCATCTAACGCGTACACGGAGAACGATTATAATTCATTTATCTATTTACAAAGCTCAATTATTATAAAAGAGAATAGCCTTTGACCTTAAATCGTTAACGGAGCTCGTTATCGTTAAAACAAATTTTACGCTCGAGAATAATTAACGCATTAAATTCTATCGTAAAAATCAATTTTCCCCGTCTCATAATGCGTGTTGATAAAAATTTAATATTCTAATGAAAAACTATTAACGCTCGCGCGTAAGTGACTTACGGCTCGGACGGAATTTCAACCTCTGGCTTTAAGCGGGAAAACGATGATTTTTACAAATTAACGTTACTTTGGTTACTTACGCGTTAATTCCGCGTAGCCGTTACTCGTCTAATAAAAATAAATAACCATTTGATTTTATCATTTTACCACGTTGCCATTAAATGGCAAAGTTACTACCTTACGGGTAAACGCATCGGGCGAGCGAATCTTGGCTTTACGATTAATTCGGAAATTCAAGATACATTTTTATACGTACGATTTTTATAATTTGCCAAAATCTCTTTTGCAGTTGGATCTGCAGCTGCAGGATGCGGCTGGCGGAGATATCAGCAGTTTCATCACGAACGGCGAATGGGATCTTATAGGTAAGATCGACGCGTCAGCTCTTCGATTTCCATAACATTTATATCGTACGGCAATACTAGCGTTGCCCTATACACGTACACGTATACTTCTACGCGAACGAAGCAATCCCGAAGCTTCCCGATAAATAAAATTATAAATTATTATAACTTCCGAAGCTTAGGAAACATAGTAAATATCGTATCGGTATGATAAATTTTATTACAATCTTTTCTGCCTTTCATCATACGCTTTCCGTCCAGTATTTATATAACCAACACATACACAGATATACATGTCTAATACGTATTCGTCGCTGTCAAACAAAAACTTCACTTTACTTCTTTAATTAATGCTTTTCATCTCCTTATTTATGTTCATTCTATCTTACTGTATTATTGTTTTTATAGGTGTGCCGGGAAAGAGGAATGAAATTTATTACAATTGCTGCCCGGAACCATACATTGACATTACGTTTGTCGTTATAATAAGACGACGAACGCTTTATTACTTCTTTAATCTCATTGTGCCGTGCGTTTTGATTGCCAGTATGGCTGTTTTGGGCTTCACATTGCCACCGGATTCCGGCGAAAAGCTCTCTCTTGGTGAGAATGCCTTCCCATACTACAATAATACTTAATTTATATAAGCGACCGACCGTCATGGATTGTCCATTACAGGAGTAACGATTCTTTTGTCTCTTACGGTGTTCCTTAACATGGTGGCAGAAACGATGCCCGCTACTTCTGATGCTGTGCCACTATTAGGTAACCTTGGACTCATAAATAAAATAGATCTAGAAATAGATCGATTCGACCGAAGGATAAAATTAACGACGTTTTTTTTTTTTTATATTATAAAAAATTTAATAAGACTCTTTCGATTCGCCAACTTTTAATAACATAGCGCTGTCATGTTCTATATTTTAGTAATATACATTCAATTTCATACAAAGAGGGACCCATTCGGTCTTGATAAATTTTTATAACAAATTTTATTACGACATGGGAGCACGAAGATGAAAACGCTCGGAGCCAAAAGGGTTATATAATATAAAAGGCAATGTTACGTTTAATAAAAATATAATGAACTTAAATTTATGATTTCCAGGCACTTATTTTAACTGTATAATGTTTATGGTGGCCAGCAGTGTCGTTAGTACAATTCTTATATTGAATTATCATCATCGTAATTCTGACACTCACGAGATGGCAGAATGGGTACGTTGACGAATTCAGATCAACATAATAATTTATTCTATAACGACCAGTCCAATTCTATTCCAATACTATTACCATTGTATTACCATTTTCAAATCCTTTACGAATGAAAAGTCATATAACTTAAGGAATACCTTTGATTCCGATCGTAGGTGAGAGTCGTCTTCCTAGATTGGCTGCCTTGTATACTACGAATGTCAAGGCCAAGTCCAGATGATGATGACATCACACAAAAGTCTCAAAAACCTTCCCCATTAACTGGTACGTTAATTCAATGGTATTTACACGTATCGAAAGATAATGATTGCATACTCGTTCTATAATATAGAAATTAACATATAATACAAGATCACTGCCATTAACGAGGATTGAAAATAACTAGTATAGAAAATATAATGTTCTAATAGAATAAGAATTCATTCTTTTTTCTCTCTATATTTTACCGTAATTGCATTTGTTATAAAAAAAAAAAAAATATATAATAAAGTCAATTCATTATTAAATAAGCGTTTAACGTTAAGTTACCGTTAAAAGAAATCGATCGATTAATTTGTTGTAATTTGAGACGTGAATCTATGAGATTACAGGACAATATTAATAAATATACGTATAATTTTAATTCCTTGAAAACATTGAACGCGATTGGACGTATATAAAAAAAAATATTGACTGCATCACCTCGTTCTTTAATATATATCATAAAATAAGATAGCATTTATTAGTTTTGCAAAATATAGGTTTTTCTTTTTTTTTTCTTCGTGAACTTAAGTTTTCGTGTCTACGCTTTATTTTTTTTTTATTCCCAACCGTCTTAGTTGAGGTTTATTATTATGGTTAAGTAAAGTCGTATTTGCGGGGTAAAGAAGAGTAATAAAACAGAATTTGTCGATAAAAGATCAAACGTTACGTTCTATAATAATTTACGGAATACGACGAAGGCAGTATTAAGAATGAAGAAAGAAAGAAAGAAAGAAAGAAAGAAAAAAAAACAAGAACCGAAATAAAAAAAATCAACGATACGTAGAGTATAATCTCGGTTTCAATGCAAAAGTTACGCTCGCGTTGAGTGTGGATAAAATATTAATCACAGATTAACAATATTAACAGTTGGATGTATTGTAGATATTGATTTTGTGGATTTATCGAGTAAAAGCAGCCCGTCTAATGGTATCGATTGGCTAAGGATGCCATGCCGTCTCCTATAACGTCTCTGGATTATATATATATATATATACACACATAGATAATTGCGGTTACCGTGGCACTTTCAATATCGTCGTCCGCCTATTCCTGGATAATTCGGATGCAAAACACGTTGCCGAAATTTCGTATCGAATACCTACGAGAACAAAGAGATGATTTTAATTAAAGTGTCCGCCCTCTCGGGGGGGAATGATTGAGGGAGATCAATCAGGTTACGCGACGCGATACTTTTTTCAAACCCCTGATCGTCTCTTGGGCACGTGTGATTTACATCGAAAGCTCTTCTAGTGCTTTGTGGCTTCGCACCCCTAACAACACCCCAGTCGAATATTTCATTTATTACATTCGACTGTTGTTTTACTCTAGCCCGCAAGTTCTCGAATACCCTCCACCATTAATTGCAGGTATTTTATTTTCATTTACATCGACGTGGCTTGTACGTAAATGCATAGAAACAAATAGTCAATAGACGACGGGACGGTTAATGAAATATAGGCTATTAAAAGTCTTAGATCGAAATGAATACTTTGGTAGTTGATAACGAGGATAGGCTAACTACTTTTTACGTGTGCAGGGACGAGCAAGGCTTACGGCGACCTGGAGCTTCATCAGCGCTCGAGCAAGTCTCTCTTGGCGAACGTTCTCGATCTCGAGGATAATGCCCTCGCGTCACACAACAACCTGCTAAACAACGTTTACAGCACTCCGGGTCCTCATCACCACGGTCACGTGCACGTGACACCTCATCATCATCACCAAACGCACACGGGAACGGTGACGCCCCACCACCAGCACCAGACGCCCTTGGCTCACTCGTCCTACCCTCCTCCGGCGCACCAGCTCGGGCACACGCCCCACCATCATCCTCATCCACAGGACACGACCGGGGGACCGCAGGTCGAAACCATCCTACAGAGCGCCTGTTTCTGCGCCCGTTACGAGCTTATTCTGATCCTCAAGGAAATCAAGGTGACACCATCGACACGATCCGCCAACTCCCGCAAGCCATTTCGAAATATTCCTAGCGGAACGCCTCCCGGCTAGAAATTGATATCTCTAAGCCACCCTCTCTCGTCATTTAACTCCCGGGCCACCTCGATACCATCATCTCATTATCCGATCATCGTTATCCATTCACGTGATTAATAATATAAATGAGCATAAATTAAACGGATATCTTAAGCTTTTATTAGCCATTCGTTATTCGAGTTACGTATTATTATAATCGTCCACGTTTCCTTCACTTTTTACATCTTAAGCGATTACATCTTAAGCGATTACATCTTAATCGATTACAATCGCACAACAATCAATTACTCCTTTCGTTATATTATCTTTAAGCTAAGCACGATTCTATGTATGATTGGGCTGATTTTATCGATCTTTAACGTGTTAAGCTTTACACAACGTATCTTACACGTACAGTCTACGTAAAAACAATAACTTTTTATTAACTTGTTCATAATACGTATAAAGAGCTTTTCCAATTTTATAATACAAATATTTCGTAACGGATTATGAAAACTTGACTTGAGTTTTCCTTTGATCCGGAATTTCATTTATAAAACTACACCACGATTCCATACGTGAACATATACAAGGCAAATAATACATCGCGTGTGGGGTACTAAATTTTGATAAGACGAACGTACTTATTTCAACATGAATTATGCAGATCATAAATGCATATGTAATTATAATTTTATCTTTTATTCGATTCGAACGTTTCCGGTAAGCAAACTTTACAGTCAAATATTTAATTTTGAAACTTTATTGCATTAGTATATTTAATTAATTAATTAATTAATTAAAATTTTATGTCCATTTCGAATAATATTTCAGGGTTTATTTTAATCAAACTTACCTGTTGCTGTACCCGATAAATTTTCTATATTTCCTAAGACTATAACGTCAAATGTAAATCCTTTGTATAAATCTTGCAGTAAAACCATCCAAGTTCGGTAATTTTCAAATATTTAAAATTATTTATCAGCTCAGTACGTTTCGATTGAAAATAATATATTTATGGGGATCTTTCGGTCATATCCTGTTTTATTCTTTTAAACTTTCATTTACAGTAGTATTACAGTAGTAATTCTAAAACTTCGCCATAATTAAGTTTTTTTTGTAATAGAACGGAAAATAAGAATAATAAATAAAATCAATTTTATTATAAATATGACAGATGTATACGAGGAGACATGCACAACAAGCCCTTAAACGATATTCATTAAAAAAAATTTGTAACAAATTCTAATTATATTTTTATGAAACGTTTAAATTCGTTTCGGAAGATGCGCCGCTTGTCCACATTTTATTTATTTCATCCCACGAAACAATAATCGGACTAACTTGTGTCTCTAGCATAACGTAACAAGAAACACAACTTCACTTCTTGTCAAGTTTAATGTCTCTTACTATATGATGTTTTTTTTTTGTTTTTTTTTGTTGTTTTTAGATAATCACAGATCAGTTGAAGGACAACGAGATTCAGACGAAAATTACGAACGACTGGAAATTCGCTGCGATGGTGATTGACAGATTGTGCCTAATCATTTTTACTCTGTTCACAATAATCGCAACCATCACCGTCCTATTCACGGCACCGCATATCATTGTCACGTGATTATTGGGCCCCTCACTAAGAAAGAGGAGATACAGAGTCAGCATCATTGTTTTTTTCCATGAATACGGTCATATTGCCGTCGTTGTTACTATTCAATTAAAAAGGACAGACTAATGTCACTTTTGTTATATCAAAATTAATGAGTATGACGTGTAAGGGTGTTCTCGAATTCACGAGTCACTTTTTAAAATTGGTATTCAGCAAGGTTACGTAAGGTTTAAGGAAAAAAAAAACTTAGAAATAGACGGTATAAATAATAATTAAATTAATAATAACAATAATAATAATAATAATAATTAAAATAATAATAATAATTAAAGTAATAATAATTAAAGTAATAATTATTGCAGTAAAGGCAAAACAAGTAGTGTAAAAACAAAAAACAAAAAACAAAAAACAAAAAAGAAAAAAAAAGCAGAAGCAATGGAAAGAGCAAAAATCAATACAATAACGAAGGGGATAGAAAGATTCCTATAAATTTGAGGCAAGATAAATTTTATTAGGACTAACAAACGGACATATATAAACTAAATAATAGAGATTAACTTTGTTACCCTGTATATTTATCTTTGAAGACAAGCTACATGAAATATATCATTTTTTTATACTAATTTAATTTTACCTTTGCTACGAAGGATAATACTTTCGAATACCTTCAAAAAATAAGTATTGCTGCACATAAGTTTATTGATATGTATTTTTTGAAAAATTCAAGAATTCGTAAATTTAATTAATATTAGTCATTATAATTGTCGGCGTTATAATTATATTACATTAAAGTTATCTATATATATATACCTATATCGGCATTATAATTATAACGATCGCGAGAATAATTCTCCAATCTAAATCTCGTTTATCATAAATAAATGAAAAATTATTACCATAAATTTCTTATCCATTGTAGGTTATTTCGGATTAAAGTTTTGCGTATCATTTAACGTTAATAAAGTTAATGGCGAGAGGAGGGGAAAATAAAATTTCACCTTGTAAATTATTACAGTTATTCGTTTGAATAAAATTGAAAATTACTGAAAAAAAAAAGAAGAAGGAAACATGATTCATAATAAAAAAAAAATTTATACATTAAACGCGAAAATTTGCGTATACAAAATATAAACTGCCATGCTGATACAAATATGCCAGTGAATTTTATTAATTCATACGTAATATATAAATACATTTATATAATATGCATATTCATATTGCATATTCAAAATATAATTTGCGGTAAAACGTAAAAGTATAAAAGACGTGATTATGACTACTTGAAACGATACGAAACATTAAGCAGGAATCTGATAAAAATTGAAATTTTATTATGTGTCACCGAAAGATAGATAGATAGATAGAGAGAGAGAGAGAGAGAGAGAGAGAGAGAGCGAGAGCGAGATTTATACGATGATTAAATATAGTATACAACAAGTGCAGAAGACGTAATTACATGAAACATTTTAATTAAGGCGTAAAAAAAAAAAAAAAAAAAAAAAGAAAAAAAAAGAAATACCACGTACAGGTTATTGTATAAACAACAATTGATTGTTATACCGTACGAAGAATCGCGATCACTGACGTATAAAATAAAGCAATTTCGATGTCCTTGAGGACACTAATCTTTTATCATTAAATATTGAAGTAATTAAACCGAGAGAAAATGTTTAATTTGAACAAGAATACGAACAATACAACGTTTCTTATAAACTATTTCGTGTAATTTCATGAATATAGTATTTACTATATCGTTTTCTTAGCTTAATTTAGATAATTTTATAAGAATATATACTTAGATTTATATTAAATATATTATTAAATAATAATAATAATAATAATAACGTATTTGTAAATGCCTATAGGTAGATAGGATGACTCGGTTCTTAACATTCTGTATACTTCATTCGAATATACATATACAGCCATACGATGTAAGAATGTAATTTGTCATACACAGGTTAAAAGTTTTATTCTACTTTTTTCCCTTCACGTTTTAGTTAATGTCTAATTAATAAAAAAGCATGACGAAAAAAAAATAAAATAAAATAAACATGTACACGACATTACGTAAATACAGTGAAATAATAAAAATAACAATTGAAAACAGATTTGACGTAAGTCACGTAAATAAATTTCAAATTTATTACGACTTATAAAATTTGTAAACTTACAATCTAAAAAGGGTATAAGAAATATAATAAATTCATAAATAATGAGAAGTACCTGTAGAGCTCATTGAAAATTAATATATATACATATATATATATGTATAAAGAAAATACATTTGAATATGTGCGTTAATTACGATCATCCGTATATCTAAAGGTAATAAATAGTGTAATTTGCAACGTGTGACAAAATAATATTCTTATCGTAACAAACACAAAGAATGAAAAACTTTAAGATTTATATTTATTTCTAGGTTAATTACCACTGGTTATGTTACCTATTTGAAACTTCCATTGTAATCTCTCAATTATGTGAATGTAGTTCGGTAGAAGTAAGAGCAATTTTATATGTGTAAAAAGATCAAAAATCTACACGAAGAGGTTTTCTTTTTTTTCTTCTTCTTCTTCTTCTTCTAAATTCATGAGTAATACGGAAGATTCTACAGACATTTTGTTATCAAGGCTTATTTGTGTGACGTCACTTACCTTGCAATGAACAAGCCTTGGGCGGTGGTGAATTATATCCCAGTCACGTTAAGCATTTAACGTAATAAACAATAACTAATGGGAAAAAGAATTTTTAACGCACTTATTGAAAAATAAGGAGCTTTATGTGGGCGCGCTTTCGCGCAAATTCAGTAATTTGCAGACGCGACATCCAATCACGTTAAATCTTAAATAAGTATTAAAGTTGCGAGCTAATTAAGGTGAAAACTGTTGTTAATGATGTTAAAGGAATAAATAATTAATTTAAATAAATAAAATAAAATAAAATAATAACTATGATAAATAATAATTGAAATGATTAATAATTAATAATTAATAAAGAAAGGTAAAGTTGAATTATTCAAGAATAGAAGTTGCGGCATCGCGTAAGAATAATAAAATGATTTATCGATGCCAATGCTGAGATTAAACGCATACAACTGAAATATATAATATGGATAATAATAAAAGCCATTATTTAATGCTGTTTTGCAGGGAAATAAAGTGTAATTACGTAAGCGTAAACGGAAGCCGGAAGATTTTAGAGAAAGGCTGCCTATCCACGATTATTGCCCACGACTATTGTTTTCCCGTGCGAATTTTTAATATTTTTTCAAACCAAACAAAAGCTACGCAGTAGTCGATCAGAAATCAAAAAAAAAAAAAAAAAAAAAAAAAAAAAAAGAAAAGAGTATTTTTACCCAATATTATACTATACGTTAACCGTATATTTATTTCAAAGCGTTCGCTAGAATATTCGTCTTCGATACCGTAGCATTAAGTATAATTAATATAATTTACAATATTTGTACGCCGATTATAAATAGGATTTGTAAATGACCCTATGTCCAAGGATTCATGACCTTTCGCTGATTTGGATTGAAGAATCACAAAAAATATGGTATTGATTATATAATATTACATAAAACGAATAAATCGACTCGTGTCTGGATAAAAAATACCTAGAAAATAGATTGTTGACTTACGATAAATAATAATAATAAACTATCCAAAGAAGGAAATGGGATGTTATTTATTTACTCGTTTATTTATTTATTCATTTATTTTTTTGCAAACACGGTAATTTTATACTTGTATATCAAAAAATCATCTGTCGAAAATATTTTTAATCGTCGTTTAAATGGAAAATTTAATAATCACTTATTCGCTTCGTTTCCTAATAATTCAGTATATTATTTATATCTTTATCAGTTCAGAAAGAAAATCGTAGCAACTTCCGGGAAAATTCATTTGCGTTTCTTTTTATATCAAGTATTAGAGAAAAATATATTATGAATGTAGTAAAAGTGTTCAACCCAAACGTATAAGAATTTTATATATCTTAAAATGGACACGTTATTATTATTATTATTACTATTATTATTATTACTATTATTACTATCGTTGTTGTTGTTATTATTGTATTAAAGAATTTTTTATCCAATACATTTGAGAATTAGATGTCGATTTTTCTATGTAAATGCTTAAAATTAGAAGAATAAAAAAATAATACACTATCGAGAAAGATAATAATAATAATAATAAAGTCCTTATTGCTCTTCGTTATTAAATTAGTGGTTGTATTCCCTAGGGAAAGTAAAACGTAAAGTGAGGGTGAATTTCCTTTTGATGAAAGCTTATAAAGCGATATTAATGACAAGCTATTAAACGTGTAACGATAAACATAACCTTAAAATATATTAAACAATAAACTCTTTAATCACATATGCGTTAAATAAAACTAACAAAGACAAGAAAATAATCGGTAATCGATAACATTTTTTTAAGAACTACGTGCCGAATACAATTAAGTTATTCAGAATAAATAAATCGATTCAGAGATATAATAAAGATGTAAAAATGATTGACTTCAAACTAAATGGGATATTTCTAGTAATAAAATACTTTCTGTTAATGAATTCGTTAATAAATTCGTTTTCTCGTATAATACTTGAGTTATATTGTGCAAAGGAAAACGAAATGAACTTAACTGAATTTGGTAAACTTGTTTTGAAAAAAAAAAAACAACATTTCCAAATGCCTCTTTGACGTTTCATTTAATTTACAATAATATAATTTACATCCCATGGATAATAAAAAAAATTATTGAAGGGCGTATCAGAAAAAGTTAATAAAAATACCTTATAATTAAATTAGTCATGCAGATGATTGATGAAGTATAACGAAATGACAAATAAACGAGACAGAGATAGATGGAGAATACAATACGATTATATCAAAATATTCAACCTGGTTGCTAAAAGAGATAAACGACACTTGTATATATATATATGTACGTACAGGTGCCCGTATACTTGTGTGCATACGTGTGCGTGGTTGCGCGAGAGAGCGGGCGTGAGCGTGTGCGTGTGCGTGGGCGCCCTAAAATTACGAAAGGTGATTGATTATAGAGGTCTTATTATATTCTGTGAGCGCTAAGTACGTTGACGACATGAATGATAAAAGAAGAGCAAAACGATGTAAGCTTGGCTTATCTTAAAAGTATATTGCAATCGTATCTTTTACTATAATTTCGAAGCCGTAATTATATGATGATATGATTTTACAGTCTAATGTACAACAATACATTCCCATATGCTTTCTCATCTTAGGCATATTAGGCAATATAATTTTTTTTCTTTTATCCAACTGGTTCGACGTAAAAACCCCAATAAATGACCCTAAATTATTACCTGAAAATATAATGACATATACAATATCAAGCTGTACATCGTCTTTTCTCGTCTTGTCTATCTCTGACTCGGAAACACGAGGGCTCAATGCTAGCCGACTTGAAGTTACGGTAAAGACTTTCGCGACAGTATAATGTTTATAGAAGAGTTACAATAAAGAGATCCAAGCCATGGAATGCGCAATAACGACGAGGACCGTTAGATTTCTTCTGCTGTACATTAAACTATAATTACAAACAATAATTCTTCCAAAGCTCTTACCCCTTAACATTAATTAATTAATAAATAAATAAATAAAGAGAAAAAAAAGTTAAAAAAAAAAAAAAGTACCCTCGGACGACGAAATTCGAGCGTCGTATTTATTGGGTAGGACGCGCCAATTTATTGTCGAATAAAATAATTATTGGCGATACATAGTCTTGTTGGCGTATTTCGGCGTATGGAAAAACATAATGACTCGAGCACTGGTCGTCACTTTATAAGATTTAAAACGACGAAACGTTTAAAGAAAAATTGAAGTATTTTACGTGCTCTCCGTATAATGTGTAATACTTGCACGTATTTATTAGTTTATTTGTTATTCATATGCCCCGATATACGTTCACTTACACGATTTATTTCTGTCAACCGCAATGCAAATATTGTCTATCTCTGTATTGTATTATTTATCTCTGTATTAATTTATTAAGTGGACGCTGTTTATTGGGAAACGACACCACGACGATTTTCTTCGACTGCGGGCCACGATCTCACTTCAATCTTAACTGAAGACGAACATTATAATATTAATATTAATAATAATATTAAATAATAATAATAATAATAATAATGAAGAAAAAGCATTAGAATCATAGCGCCTCGACGAATAGCCTAGTTCGATACACTAGTAAGTCCTTATCGGAGGAAAAGAAATAATAAATAATCAAAGAGCAAGTTTGTTACATTTCTACACTGGGCTCTTGTTCGAGGCATTATAATATATAATATATAATATAATATATAATATAATATAATATAATATAATATAATATAATATAATATAATAAACGCGTGTTGATTGATATGCGAGAATAATGATCCCCTGTTATAACTGGTGAGAACACAATCGCCGCACTGTAATATTATGATTATTATTAAACTATTATTACGTTATTATGAAATTGTTGAAATAAACGGAATGACAAAATATGAGCTTTTAATTTAATTATTTTTTCGTTACTTTACGCGATCTCTATAGCGTTCTTTCTCTATTCCAAGGCATACTTTAACATATTTTAACGCTTATTATTATGAATAATTACCTATGGACAATTATTAATTGTTAATTGAAATATCTGCCGCGATTTAACTTTAAAAATGTTTAAATGACTGTCTCGATATTTTTTTTTACAAAAAAATATATATATATATAAATTTTCTCCACCCCTCGATTTATATTAAAACGACTAGTAATAGTAATTCCTTGTTTAAATTTTTCACGAGGCCAATCTTCATAGTTATTGAAAATTAGTTATTTTACTTTTACTTTGCTTAATATTGTCGTACACTTGGATTTTAGAAATACTTTTATCATTAAGCGAATAGATATGCATACGTAGCCATAGAGGATTAAATTTCAATGTTTAGATACATCGCATCATGTGGTATGCGGTATCAACCGAGCCCATGCTTCGTAAAAGGGCCGCTAGATGACGCAACGATACACGATCCATTCGTTTATTTCCCTAAAAGCAAAATACATATATAATATAAAATCAATGATTATAGCGTATGCAAATACTCAATATATTTCCTATAATGCAAATATGAAAGATTTCTTTAACATTAATAAGTATACGTTTCATATTTCGATCGCACAATAAAAAATAATTCGACAGGCTTTCCAATTACGTTTAAATTAAACTTGCGAATCCAATGTTTTTTTTTCTTCTAATTCTTAAAAAATGTCACACCCCCTCGCACTATTGTGAATACAAAACTTTATTTACTACGATGCTGAAATGAATTTTTTACTTTATGATTATTTTTCAACGTTAAAAAAAATCATTCCAATACTTTATAAATTTTAATGAACTACGGATTTCAGGAAGTTTAAATATGCATAATATCCGAAGTAGAGAGGCATAAATGAAAGACATAAAAAGAGTAAATGTAAATCAAATATCTGAAGTATTGCAGTGTAAAAAACTTCAGGTAGAGTGCAAAGATTGCCATTTTACAACTACATTTTACAACTTCTTTCGATCGATTTTGTTATTCTTATATATTTTTTATGCACCATTTTTGTAAACCCGGATAAAATACTTTTTCATAAATGGAGTCTTTAATCGACTTTAATGAATGCAATAAATACGATAAAAAGGTCGAATACATGTCAAAATTAGTCGGTCAGTTTAACATGATACGTACGATAAATGTATAAATTAATAAGAATCTTAAATTGATGCATACTGATGCAAAAGATATTTTTATACAAACCTACAGGAATTATGCTACAATACTAATAATAAAAAAAAAAAAAAAATAATACAAAGAATTTCTGTAAGTAAGGAATATAATTTCAATTTCAAATAGTTTAATGTACTCGTCAGGATATAGTAAAGTCGGTTTTTGTAAATTTATCAATATACGTATAAAAAGGATTGAATTCTATAAAAAGGATTGAATGACAGTATATGTAGAACGGGTAAGCATTGAAATTATATTTACGTGAGGAGACAAAAGTAGCAGGGGAATGCATATCCACGTGATTTCGAATGTTTATGACATTGTTGGTTGGACAGGGACTGTTGAAAGTCGCGAGGGGATTGTTATTAATCATTGAAATTTCTCTGTACTTTCTTTGGAAAGGAACGCGGCGGGGTCTCAGGTGCAGTCCTCGAAGCATTTGAAATTCGAATAGCAACAGACGATGTGTATGCATATTTCTCCTCATCGTCTACCTTACCTCCTCTTCCCTCCTTGACTCGGTGCACTTATCACCTATATAAGGACGTTGGGCGTCTTTCTATATATATATATATATATACGACGTAAGTGCCTCCTGAGTTTGTCGGGTGACAAAGTTTAATTCGACAAAACTTCATTCTTCCCTCGTCGGCTCTCGTTTACAGCAGCAAGAAATGAGGGACGCGCGGGGCGGGGGAGGGGGTGAGCTTGTCCCTCCCGTTCCCTCCCTTTACCGCAATCTTTTTCTCTCACTCTCTCTCTCTCTCTCTCTCTCTCTCTCGTACCACCATCCGGCTAGAATCGTAGCATCCCCACTATCCAAATCCCCGGCTCCGTCTCTCTCGTTCGCTTTAGCTTTTCACTTTCTCAGAAAACGAGCGTGTCACACATCTCAGCACAAACCTTAATTTGCCCTGAGAAATCTCGTTTGCCACAAACTTTTAGAATAATTAGGTCCAACTTCCTCTCACTCTACTCTCGGTCGTCTTCAGCATTGTCTAAGAGCCAGGAACGCAGCAGTAGCAGCAGCAGCAGCACCAGCAGCAGTAGCACCATCAGCATCAGTATCAGCAGCAGCAGCAGAGCAGAAGCAGAAGCAGAAGCAGAAGCAGAAGCAGCAGCAGTAGCAGCAGCATCAGCCACATAACATTCAAATTCAAATACTTTATACTGCAGAGCCTTCCTAATAAAGCAAACTTGCTCCATCTTCCGAACCCCTCCCCCCCTCACCCCCTCTTCACCCTACCGCGCGACCCCCGCAACCCCATCCCTGTCCACGGACTCGGTCTTTTAGCCTTATTCCACGATTTAAGGATTGGCAATGCAAATCGGTATTAGCTAAAGTTAGTGGGTATACATAGCCGGAGTTTTCGGAATGTACATCATATTGCATTCGACTGTGCTTTATATATTTTTGAGAGCCAAAAGTAGTAAGAGTTGGTGGTCGGGAGGGGGGTTGAGAGGGGAGGGGGGATACGGAGGCATAAAACTTAATCGATTTAAAGGTAATATCGCGATACGGCCTTCATAAATATCGTATGCACAGATATTAGATTTTCGCAATTTGGACATTGTAATATTAATGTAAAATTCGCTTATTCAGTCAAGACTTTTCTTTTCCTTTTTTTTTTTTTTTAAAGCGAACATGAAATCGAATCAAAGTAAACATTATTTTGTTATGATAAAATACGATTCTCTAAGGCAATATTTATAAATGAGAATACTTCTAAAAATTTATTTAAAATTATTTATTACTTTTGGATATTTTAGATCGTGGAAATACATTATTACATTTAAAATCACATTGAATGTCAATAGAACGTTAGTCTAAAAAATAATACGCAATAATATGACGATTCAGCTAGTTTTTAATCGGGACTTAATAATACAAATACGATAAATAAATTTAGCAAATTCATAATCAAATAGACACGAAAGAATTCATTTGGAAATTATTTCATTATAATATTATATTATAAAACAAAGGCATTTTATGAAACATCGATTATAAAATATCGATTATATTTTCCTTATTATTAATAAAAAAAAAAAAAAAAAAGGTCTATAAAAGCGCTAATTTGTTGATCAGTAATATTACTTATTTATTTATTTATTTATTTATTTATTAAATAGAATGGAATATTTAAAATATATAAAGACAGATTGTGCACAAGTTGTTAATAAGTTTTAAACAAATAGATTGACGACTATACACGGAATACGTGTTTACATTCGATACACGTGTTTTAATTAAATCGGATATCGCGTTGCATTGAATTCGGCATGTATAAGTGATAAAAATTCAGATAAACCAATCAAATATAATGCTTGTAAAGGAAATATCTAGTTTTTATTTATCACGTACTAAATACAATGTATTTGAATAATGGTATCAGTTTTGATTTGATACCATGTATAAATAACAGAGAGGGGTGTCAGTGGCCAATAATAAAAAGTGAGGAGTATCGGTTAGTTTAAACGCTTCCCTAGGAGTTTTATCTCCCGGAGAAATTTTACTTATACCGTTAGCCTCCCTCCAGCCTATCAGCTCACACGTGCCAAGTGTACTTATGACCATTTCCCTTACATCTGGCTTACCTAGTAGTACTAAGCTGCAACCCTCGCTCCCTACCATGATTCTGCTCCAGTTAAAATCTGTGCGGCAAGAAGAGGAGATTTTCTAATGCCGAAGACGATTAGGCTTGTCAGAAAATAGCGCCATTAAAGTAAACGTTACGGCTGCTCACAATGAAAATCCTCGATCTCTTAACGGGTTTACTTCATCTTCTTCTTCATCTTCTTCCTCTTCTTTCTCCTCCTCCTCGTCCACTTCTTCTTCTTATCGCTCGTATTCTTATTCTTATTCTTATTATCTGGAATACATCAATTTTTAATTGGCTTATAGCTCCGACCTACCGACGCCAAAGTTTTCGACATTATTTCCCCCCTCGCACGACAACACAATCAAAGGATTGTGTACAATAATTCGCTCGCCCGAGAGCTACTCGTTAAATTATAAATTCCCCGTGTCATTTTATATTCAAATTCTCCTTTATCCAGCACCTTCATGCTTTCCTACGTATACGTATTTTTTCCTAACACGTTTTTAAGCCTTTGGGTATTTTTACCTTTTTCTCTCACGTCCCCTTTCTTTCTTTCTTTCCCCCCACCCCCCCCCCTCCTCCACTAACGCCTTAAGCCTCGAAATATCTCTCACGGCTTTCCTCCTCCATCGTCTTTAATTTTAATCGCACCCCTTTATTTTACCTCGTTTTGTCTAATGGCTATTTATAATCGCTCTCTCTCTATCTCTCGCTCTGCGTATGTGCGTCAACGTGTAAGGTCAACGTATATTTTATATTCGATACGTCAACGTATGAACTAGAATATACATTCGATCTTCTTCTTCTTATTATTTTTTTTTTTTAAATATTGACAAATGCAAAGGAAGATTAGAAATGAGGAATCGATAGAAGATCCGATCGTCGTATCCGAAAACACGTCCGAACATTAGCCTATTATTTAATTAAATTAAATAAAATAAAATAAAACTTGCAACATGCAAAGCGCATATATATTTTTCATTATGTAAGAAGGTACTCGTTAATAAATAACGCTAGCCGAAGAAGTTATATATTTCTTTAGGGTAATATTAGGGGCGGAGGGAGTCGCAGTTCCCGTCATAACACTCGGATTTCTTCGAGCGCACGCGACACTGAGCATAACTCGTGCTTGCAAAAAAGAAACTTGGCTCATTGAATAGATTTTATCGGCTGGAACTGCACAAGTATATCTTCTTATACCGCCGAGCCGAAGGAGAAGACATTCTCGCGAAAATTCCGCTCGCGGTGCAGCAGAAGAGCTAAACTTCGGCAAAAACTTTCGGTAATAACTAACCGATACTCCGCTCATTTACTATACCCGAACGTAACGTCATTAAATTAAATATACAAAGCATTGTAATATCGAACCGCAGAGTATGGGTCGCAATAATTGTTTACGCGACTATTCCTTGGTCCGCGTGAGCGAATCGTGCGAGCGAGTCGAGCGATATCGTGCAGAAGAAGGCCCGCCAATAATGACCTACGCAGCAGGTGCTCACCCGTTTCAAGAATTTATATGTAACTCTACATAATAAACCTTCGTGCTAGTTGAATTATATGAGTTGTAAATAATGCATAATGGATACGCGTGCATTAAAGTCGCACGAATTAGCACGTCGGTTGGCATTAAAATGCTTTAGATATTAAAATAATCATCGTATCGATGTTGATCAAAGTATTTTTCGTCGATAATAATTTTGCGTTACCAATAATCTAATTCGTGGCAATACAGTTCGTAAAATTCTATGTCTGTCTATTGTATCGCGCGTAATACGTGGATCGGACAAATGTTTAACAAAATTGTTCGACTACTATCGAATAGATATCGGGAAAGGATATCCTGTCTCTTCGGCTTTTCTTCTTCGTCTCATTCTTTTTCGCACTTTATCTACATCTAGATCATTTATTTCAATCGGTGTCTTACTGCATTCCAGTATAATAATTCCAAAGTTTCGAAATTTTTTCCCCTCTACTTTTTCAAAGACATGTACGCGCTCAGTCGCTTGATAACGCTATACTGTATAAAAAAAAAAAAAAAAAAAAAGAAAAAGAAAGAAAAAAAATCCTTAAAAATTCGTACCTTAAAATAGATAAATCCCTGCGCATTATTCTTTTAATTAAAGAGAATCCTTGTTTTTTATCAAATTGCAAATAAATATGATAAAAATCGGGTATTAGCTGTCCGGATTTCGCAGTGGAGCAAGTTGCGAGTAATTTTCAGAATTCCCTACGAAATGCGAAATTATTTTCAAATATTTTACTTTGAAAAAATAATTAACTTTGTATATACGAGTGCCGATTATAAATATGAATTTCTAAATTAATTTGCAATATTTGTAGGACGTGCTTTTACAAAATGCACTAGTGTTGCCTGGGAATGGAAAATTGTTAATCTTACAATAAAATTCCCGTTGAACTTGACTAGAGAAGTAATTAGATTGGTTAGAGTGAGCAAACAACGAAGAGAGACAGAGACAGAGAGAGGGGGGGGGAGAGAGGCAAAACAACGGTACGCGGATATGTACACTGTAATAGGATAAAATTGATCGATGATCAAAGAAAGATGCGTAGGACTGTATGGGACGGCCTAATGAAAGCTCAAGCGAATGAAAACGTCCTGAGCATCGATAATAATGAATTACGTGGTAAAACACGGATAAAACACGACTTACATCGATTGTCAGATTAATATGATCAATTTAAGGAGTATCGCCCATAAGAGGTAAAGATAATTGCTACGGCCAACAAAATCAAGAAGATTCGTCAGAGGCAGAGAGAGAGAGAGAGGCAGAGAGAGAGAGAGAGAGAGAGAGAGGCAGAGAGAGAGGCGTGGGGGTGGGAGATGAAAGTGTCGGGAGTAGAGTATCCAAAGAATTCGTTGGGCGTTACGGGTGAGTTGCCGAGAGGAGCCGCGCGGCATGCTGCTGTCTGGGGCTCCTGGTTTTCGCTCCCTCTCGGTTGCGAGGGCGCAAACTCCGGGGGAGAGCGCGCGGCTGACCGAATCGGGACTAAGCCAGGAGCTGCAGTATGATAGCGCGCTACTTGGAGCGAAGGCTCCTCGGTGAAACGTGGCTTCGACTCCTGCGGTGGGATCGCGCGGCACCGGCCCCCCCCTCCCCATCCCCGACAGCATCCTCAGCTACAATATAAAAAAAGCTTTTCATTGACATTAAGTGAGTAGGTTGCTCCATGAAGACGGGCTCTGATGTCCGGGTCATTGTGAGATCTTGAAGCTTTACGGGCATTGAAGTGCGCGGATACTTGTGTTGGGAAGAGGCTTAACCGAGCTTATCGTCGATGGACAATGGACAGCGACAGCGGCAGCAGGGGCGGCGGGAGCAGCGGCAGCGGCAGCACCAGCACCGCTAGCAGCAGTAACGGCACCCGCGATGGATGAACAGTGGAACAATAAATGATGCGCAAGGTCTTAAAGGCCCAAGCGGTGCTCCGAGCAGCTCTCGAGGTCGTTCTTAGCCTCCTCGTTATCCACGTAACCGATGTCCCGGCATTAACGGACGATTGTTCACTCGACCGGCTTGGATTCTATTACACGTACACGCCTATAAGGTTCTCAGGCCTATAGTAATAGTAATAACAATAATAATAATACGTATTATTATTATTATTATAACAAGAAGAAGAAGAGGAAGAAGAAGAGGAAGAGGAAGAAGAAGAAGAGGAAGAATGGAAGGCAGTGCTGACGATCGAATGGACGATTTGTTTATCTGAGAAAGGAGCGGCCTAAAATTATCAGTTGACGAGTTTATGTATAAAGTCGGTGGAGCAGCTCAACGAGTGATGGATGCGTTTCCCTAAACTACGAATAAAGTGCGCGACTGATATCCAGGCGAAAGACAATGCTGATTCAATTCTTCATCGGCCTTCTGTCGGTCCTAGATAACAGCTCAGCCCAAGGTAAATCTTACGGCTTTTAGCACTCCCGGGGGAAGGGGGGGAGGGGTGTGTGTGTAAATTGACTGATCCAATGGACAGTTGACCATTAGCCGATCTATCGGATGCCTTTACTCGCTCGTTCGCCCTTCGTCCTTCCCGACCTTTCTCACCATTTCATTTCATTTCGCATCTTTTACTTAACAATTTTTCCTAAATAATGCTAAAAATATCCACGACGCACGAATGTAACACAACTTTGTTTTTCTTTTTGTTTTTTTCTATGTTCTTTTTCTTTCCTCCGTGACATTATGTTCGACGCCGTATTGAGTTTGAATAGGAATTTGACGCTCTGTATTGTCGGAAGAAAAAAAAAAGAACAACAAATCTTAACGTAAACATTATAATCTTACGGGTTTCGAATATTATTTTAAGTCTCGCTCGAGTTTTCATTTTAATAAGTCATTGATATTTCTCTGAAATGTCAATGGCAATGTAAAGAAAACGAAAAAATATATGGAATATGCGTCGTTCCTTATAAAGAAAAAAAAAAACAACAACAACTCAAATTTCAATCAATTAGCATTTATTAAAACTGTTAAAAAATTTTCAATATAAAGAGATAAAATATATACTGAAGTAGTCTTAAGTGATTTTCAATATTTTCGCATTTTTTTTATATTATGCATAGTCATTATTAGACTTTGTAACGTTTTTACGTTTAGTGAGCTTGACTCACTGCACGTTACTTCCTATATATCGAGTAAATTTTTCGCATAACCTTAATACGAAAGCCAGGCATGAAGGAGACATACTTTTTAAAGAGCCCCATCCAACCTATAATAGCGAATGGTAAAATATTAAAGCTATGTAACATTATTTCTGGGTACATTGTATTATAAATTATCGCACGGTTCAAAGCTATTGTACAAAGTGTTCGCTAATATTTTCAAGCAATTAATTTATAAAGCACATCGATGTATTGAAGTTAATAAATATCTCTTTGGCTTTTAATATTTTACCAATTACATTAATAATGTTGGAAGTTGAGATTTGCAACAACGCAGTGAACATGCTGACCGAAATTACGGTGCTTAGGTCAACATTGCCTGGCAAAGAGAATATTTCGGATAGTGGCTACGGCCAAATTAAATCTCCAGCTCATACTTGATGCAACATTGTTATTAATTATAAAATTATAATGAATATTTTATTAGTTAAGCCGTTGAGAATATCGTGTATTTATTTACCGCTCCTGTGTTGCCGAAAAGCCAATATTCATTCTGTCCTCATTATTTAACTTACGGGCAAAGAATTAATATAAGCATTACAAATAAGCACAGTTACGTGCTCAATGCTATTTTTACTCATGTGTGAGTAAAATGAATGTCATTGCGTTGCAAATGAATCGCGACTGTGACAGAACTTTGAGGAAAAGTAATAAGGAAAGGAGACGAAAGTCTACGGATAACATTACAAAGATAATCAATGAGAGAGAGAGAGAGAGGGGGGGAGCGAGAGAGAAATTATGGGAAAGTGAAAAAATGGGACAAGAGAGATACATACAAAGTTCACAAAAGCTATTGGTTTGTTAAGGGGAAGGGGAAAAAGCATTTGGCTTAAATGAAAGCCATAAGACAGGGCGATGATACCGCCCGGCCATACCGGCGCACCACTACTGCTCCACTCAATTTCTATAAGGAAAGCTATAATAGCTCGGCCTCACTGATCAGAAATGAAAAAACTTTTTTCATTTATTTACCCATTAAAATAACAATGTTTACAGGAATAATTTACAGGAAGGTCATAAGCGAGCTTACGGCTTATTACAGCTCGGACCCTGTAATTAAAATCAAAGCTCAGTCTTAATCTTATTCTTAGCTTAACTTCTGATTATCTTCATTGACGTTCGTTAATTCTTTACTCTTATTTTTTTTTCTTCTCCCCCTCCCCCTCCCCCCCCCTGCCCCATTCAAATTGAATTATAGGAAACAAGTCGTTAAAATGAGAGTGGCGATCGTTATTTTGAGCGTTGTACTCCTTACTCGTTATTTTCCTTTTTATAGTATTATTTTTTGTAATTTATCGGATCCTGTATAAAATTTTTATTACTACTCAATTTTAAGTATGTGCAGTTAAATTATAATGAGTACTTTAATAAATGTATTATATTTGACATGCACGAAACGCAAATAAATAGTAACTGTCAGCATCCTGTTTTTCATTTATATTTAGCAAATACAATGTAATATAATATAATATAAATTTAGAAAAACCGTAGACTGCGGAGTTATGTAAAACGTTTCATGTACGAATCGAGTTATATAATTTTCTTCGTTATTACAAATTTATCGGCAATCGCAGCTTTACATGTTTATTTGATTTTTAACGAACTAGGATTCTAGGATAGATTTACAATGAAAGGGCCATTAAAATAATATACATGCATTGCACCGATAGATCGTCCTCGAACAAACATAGCCGCTTATAATTCATATAAAATACAACTTTTCATTATAAAAACTGATTCTATTATAGACCCCGTAGAATAAAATAAAGGCTCTCTATAAGTAATGGGCTAGTGACGTTGAATAACGACGAGGTTTAGTTTGAAAATGATAAATAATTGTAGAATTAGCATCTTCTTTAATGAAATTATTATTTTTAAAATACTTGCCCCATAAGGATCATTTATTCGGCTCATTATTTGTATATCGCGTGAGTATTTAAAAAAGAAAATCATCATTAAATCGCGGGCTCGTTCGCATACATATCGGAATAGAGCTTTTAAATAAATTTACGAATTAACGAATTTGTAATGACAAATACTTTTGCCACTACCGCTCGGAATGGAAAATAGCAAGTTCGTGAAGTGATTTTTTTTTTTGTCGGCCTGATTACACTTGAGGAGCGACAAGTAAACAAGAAGTAAAGCAAAACCGAAGCAGGTACGGAACGAAAACAATAAGGATACGTAATCGTCGAAGAGGAGGTGAAAATTACTTGAAATGGGGAAGATGAGTATGGCACGCCTACGATTCTCTACTGTTGGCTTGTATTCAAGTATTTGGATTAACCGCGCATTTCTACCCTCATCCGAATCTCGAGTTCGGCGGATGAAACGAGATAGAAGAAGGACGAGTGAAACGTTGCGCGCTAAGTACTGAAGCAATTACTTACTTATCACTGGCTTGCCTCCTCGCACTCGACAGTACATAGAAAAAAGTAACGACAACCGAACTGCTTAGAGTATTAGAGTAACAAAAAGATATATATATATATATATGGGCGTGTATGCGCGCCGTGTCATACCATTCTTGTGTGACGTTCTCGCAGAAATTTATGAATAAATTTATGGTATGTTAATATGATTTTTTTTTTAAAATAGTCTATTTTAATCGAATAAGAGACGGAATTTCGAAGTATTTGAATTACAACTTTTGAATTCGTTATACGTAATACAATTTCTACAAAATTGAAGTACCCACTACACTGGTTAAAAATCTTATCGATTTTACAAGTAATTGGTACATATTTTTTTTAATATACATAGGCTGATGAATATATAGAAAGTCTGTGCCTTCAGTAATTAGAATAGGAAGACTAATAATAATGTTGAATAATTTACAACTAGTCACTTGTCTAGCAAATCGATCGTGAAAAGAAATTAATACTTACCTGCACGTTTACATTGAAGTTTATAAATGTTAATTAAAATGAAAGTATAAATTATCCAATCAAAATCGGACTGACTGAATTATATATTATCCTCCGTTCATTCATATTTGTTAAACCTTGTTTTTACTAAATTTAAATAAAAAATAAAATAAAAAAAATATAATAAATACTAAATACTGAATACCAAAGTAAATAGCAAAGTTGAAAATTGAAATTCAGGCGATAAACAAATTTCTATTGTTTTCGCATCGATTGTTTTACTTCGTTTCGTTAGATATAAGCTTTTTACAAATGTACTTACTTACACGTGTACCTGAAATGAGTTGATTTAAAAAAAAATTGGGGTTTTGATATTTTAGAAATTTTGGAAACTCCTCTTCTCTATTTCACGTTGAATTATAAGTCAAAAGATTAAAACTCTAAGCGTATTTTGTTGATTCTTACATTGAAACTACGTATATGTATAAATGCACGTGTTCGCAAGTGCACGTTCTGTATATTTACGTGTTGGTGCATATGATATGAAATTTGTCGTCATCTATGTCGCATATCAAACATCAATTTTAGGAATGAAATAATAATAACCGACGCGTATATTTTTCTACAAATACTACATCGTAAATGCTAGTTTTTAAATATATAATAGTAACTTTGTTATCTTCCAGACTAGATAATGGAAGACTAAAATTACTAAAACCGTTTCCACGCATTGAATAGCTTTTTAATAGCTTAAATCAGGCTAATTAAAATATAATATAATAAAATGAAATAAAATTCTTCTATGAAATGAAAGAACAAGAGAAATGATTTTTCTTAAAGTTCATGTAATTTACTAAACTTTCTAGCATTGGCTATTATAATTAATTGACTACTACCCTTTATCGATTTTTTTTTTTTCGTTTTCTTTTTTACCATTAGTAGAGGCATATTGAGTCATTGTTATAGCCGGCTTACCGATAAAGGAATAAAAAAAAAAAAAAAAAAGTTCAAAAGGATCACGCGAAATTGATGAATTATATAGATAATAGATAAAGACGTATTATAAAGATAAATTATATAGATAATAATAGACAGTCGGGTGGATTAGGTTTATCGGCTCCGTTCATTAACTGAATTTTTAATAAAGATTTTCAAATAATGAAAACACATAATGCAATATATCGATTTATTATAAATCGTTATCGAAATCCTAATATTAACGTAATAATCTCTAAATTCAATGCTTTGAATTTTGCAAGAGGAAGCTCTTCTTTTAAATGCTTAAATTTTCAAAATCATACGAGCTTTAACTTCAGAGATAATCATAGATTATATAAAGCTTTACGTGCACTTTCTTCTTCTACTTCTACTTTTTTCTTTTTAATAAAAACTCATACTTCATCGAGTCAAGCAATTTTAATGTCCACGGATATTTTATTATATGCATAGGAATAATATTTGATTCGTATAATAAAAAAGGGGATGGGGGAAACTCGAAATCCTTTCTTTATGACATGTAAGTCAAAGCTTTTTCGCGATACGCGAATGACGGGGGCGTGGAGTTTATTTAAAAAAAAAAAAAAAAACTCAGGTTTTCAACGATTTTAACGAACTTTGAGGCTCGTCATTCATTTATTTATGCATTTGTTTTATTTTTTATTATCTATAGCGAGTTGCAGCGTATTGCGAGTTGTGCGTGTACGTGTATTTATTTACCAGCGCCATTATCGGCTCGCGTACTCTCGCGCTGTAATAATAATTCCAACCAATGTCTTGAGCGGAGCATCTAAATAAATGAAAAGACGGCGTGTCGACGGCGATAAATTTGACTCTGCCCGGCTCTTAACGTGTTACTCTGCTGCTCTGCTCTCTACTCTGTTCGAAGTAGTGCGGTTTTGTCCGGAAGCGGGCCGAACTTGCAGACTCCTGGCCGGATTTTTATGGCTCTATAAAGCCTAACGATCGACAGCCAAAGTAAATTAATGTAAAATAGATTTAAAGGATCAACTAATTGCCTTTGCGCGTGGAATTTACACGACCTATACTTACAAAGTCGAGATATTAGCGTCGTCGGGATGGGGATGGTTGCGCCGAGCCCCCATATCTTGCTTACCTTTACATTATCAGGATGATGCCTAATCCTCTTAGGCTAGTTACTCGCGCGACCATAGTCGTGTAAGGATTTGTATTAGTAACAAAGATCACGAGTCCTGTTTACAGCAGTTCTTCTACAAGACAAGCCTTATTCCTTTTTTCACCCTTCAAACTTATTTTTGCCAATTGTTTTTTTTTTTTTTTTTTTTTCTTAAAAAAGTCTTTTCTCGTAGCTGTTGATTCTTTTTTATAATTTTATATTTATAATTAATCTGAGTATTACTTTGCGATAATATTACTTAAATATTCCCTTAAACCACGCTTACCTGTGAGGCAATCTTTGCTTTGTTTCTACTGGACAGTGTACGTGTAAAAATCTCTTATTGCCACACGTTACCTCTAACTTTTACTTTTTAATATATATCAATTCAGTAATTATCCCGTTTCCATTTATTACTAATAATCCCGAGAGATTTCAATTTCAATCCATATTCTTATTAGATTATGCGCTTTTCCAGCAACTATGTAATCTCGGTAAAATTACGATTAAATATTTTCATAAAGTTGCTAAATGAAGAATAATTTATGCATTTGATGCTATTACTATTCATTAATGCTCGAATAAATCATACAGATTCACACAATCATAAATAGTCAACGTTTGCTTAATGTAAATCAATCTAAAGAACATTTAAAACGGCTAATGACTGTATATAAATAAATCGAGATTTTTTCCACAATCTTTTGTGAAAAACGTAAACGACGTACTTTTATTATTGCACAAAGTCATTTGCTATTAATAAATAGCGATATTAATTTGCGCTCATTGTGCAGTAGATAAACATATTTAGATATTATTGTTTATACTGACCGTTTCGCAATCATAGCTGACACTAATTAATTCCCTTTAATACAAACTCTTTTTTTTTTTTAATATTCGGCTTCGCACAAACACAAGCAAAATACGCACCTCGTGTTTCATATAACAGTTATCATAATTATCGATATTGTTTGAATACGAAGGAACATGAATATTGAATAGCTCGTTATTGCATTTTAACTACCTGATTCACATATTTCACTTTTCTGACGATCAAAAGCTTATTATATTAATAATCAATGCGCCTATCATTTCTTAAAATCATAATACGATCGTCGTTACTAATAGTTCGATAAAAGCTCCACAATCTTCACAATGTAGCGGGAAAATTTGTTTTTAATTGACGCATTACAAATTTATTGTAATTTTAAATAACACCCTAATAATTATGTATTATACTCAATTAGAATACAGATCGCGAGAAAATCGAGGAAAATTATATGACTTTCTTAAATTGAAATAGTCTCGTATGATGCAACGAAATTATATTCTTCAATAATTAATTCAATTAGAAAATTATGTATTATTTCAATTAATTCATACGGATGAATAGCATTACAAAAATTATAATCAATATATATTTTCCGAATTTCTAGGAACCTCACCGTTGCATTTTAATTGAATTCAAATAAGATTATCGTTGATCATTCGTTTTCATACAAATATTTATTTCACATTTCATTGTAAAGTGTAAATAAAGGCTTTATAATGTAACGTTAAAAAATATTTGATTTATCATTGGTACAAGTTATTTTTATGGTAAATTTATTGCTTAATTAATGTTTTTTTAATTATAGTTATACGAATTTCAAAATAACGAATTCGTATTCGCATTCGTTTTAATATCCGCACTTCAAATAAAATTTGATTTAAAAAATAAAATTTCATATTTATTCGATATTATTATTAATACACGTGCGTATCAATGATAGAAAAAGCTGAACGATCTAAAGAAATATAATTAGTTCTTTTACGATAGTAATGACAATTCAAAACAAGTGCAATAAAATTTTATAGAATATCATCGAATATCATGTTTATTTGACGATGTATAAATGTATTATTAGATTCGATCCGTTTGTTGCGGATGTTATGTAATACGTCGACAAAAATTAAATAAATTTTGTCAATACATTAAAGTTCGATTAATTTCAATATTATTAACACTCTTCGTTACTAATTTATTTATTATATATTTACATGAAAAATAATAAATATTCTATTATTATGATTATTCTTATATTTATTTATAGGTAATTTAATAAGTAAGTGAAATAAAGTTATTGTACAATTTATGCAATCTATACGTGACAGATTGAAAGTGGATCAATGACTTTCTGTTAAAAAACTGTTTGTTCGCTGATATTGATATTGATATTTAAAAGATTTAAAATTAACATTTGAAATGTATGTAAACGTAAAGCCTTTTACTATAATACTGAATTTTGATATAAAATAGATCGGTAAATTATTGGTAGCAAAAGCATATATAAAATGTTTCGGAAATATTAAATATTTCTTTCGAGCGTTAGTCTATAAAAATTTTATTTACGTAAACCGCTCCTACAAAGTATATTATGAAACTTAAATCTAAGGATTGTGTGAGCATTTATTTTTTCTCCTTCTAATGGTATCGAAACGTGTTTGAATATTCAAGCACAAATAACTTCATGATTCTTTAAATAGACAAAATCGAGAGAAGTAAATATCCGCTACAAGCAAAATGCATTTGAAAGGATTCAATTAAGTCAAAAATGTGAAGGTACAATACGATATTTTTGAACGAATATTAGAAATGCAAATATTTATTACGCAGGCATAAAAGTCGTAATTTACCCCGCTAATTGACCTTGATATTGTTTATTTTGGCATATTTTAATTTAAATTTACTTTTCATTCCCTACTACTTCTTATAATGCATTATAATCAATTACAATAAATCAATTAAAATTGGGAAGAGATTATTTAGATCGATCTTTTATATGATTTAGAAAACGATGATTTCGGTATATTTTTGTAAGATTTGCGTTCTACGCAACAATTAACTTCTTACGTATCTTGCGAATTAAATATTCTGTTTAGTATCGTTCACGAACGCATGCACGCGGTGGTATGTATAATAAAAACAAAAAAAAAAGGAAGCAAATACATGTAATCGTGTACACGATTTGCGTTTCTCCCGTTTGGCGACTGTAGAACGTGAGATAATTGATGCGATCGGGGCCCAATGACCTCGACACATTCCTTAAATTCTTCTTACGCTTGGGCTTACGATACCGTGGGAAACGAGAAGATGTAAACATTATCGTCTTTGTTGTTATAATACGAAAATTCTCTCGCTCTCGAGCGTCTCACACGAATCAATTCGGTCGATTCACGCGAGCGTTTATTCATATTTTGCTTGAGAAAGCTTTGAAAGGAATTCTTGCCTTACCCCCACCTTATCCCTTTATAGCTTCCGGAACGGATGGCGAGCAACCGTTACCTGTTTCTTCGTCGGGGGCATAAATCAATGCACGGTGCATTGTTATTTATTTTATATATTTTTATTTTTTTTTTTTTTTTTTTCTACATCGGAAAGAACGCCATCGATTAGCAGGGTTTTTCCGGAAAGAAAAATTCGTCCCCGCAAAGTTAATCATCATTTTTTATTTATTTACTTATTCATATTTTTTGTTTTTTTTTTCTTTATTTTATTTTCATTCACCCATCTCGTTCTGAGCTTTCGCCATTTCTTCTCAATTTCCTGTCAAACAAATTTCCCACAAACGTTATCTATCATCATCGTCATTATTTATTTAATTATCATCCCTTACAGCCTCTTTGCCTTACATGTAAGGACTGGATATTCAATCGCTTCAGTCACTCGGTCTACGTGAGTAAGAAACTGTAAAAATTATGCGCATATATAGGCTCCAGTGGAACATGATAAGTATCATCGAGTTAATATAATAAAATATGTAGAGGGTGGGGGATGGGCTACCAGTGTTTAAAAGAGGAAAGCAAGTGGAGCAGAACAGAACTCTATCCTCCTTGATCACAGAAGTTTATTATTGCTAATTTTCAAAATTACAACGAAGAGAGAGAGAGAGAGAGAGAGACTGCGTGTGTGAAGGATTTATTCTTTAAAAATCCACTCCTTTCCACAACAAAACATTAACAATGTATTATAAAGAAGTACCAATTTAATTGTCGATAGTTTTAACGCCTTGATTACATAAAATATCGTGTTTCACGTGAAATGTACAATTTAAAAAACAATTATAATAGCTTTCTCCAGTTAATTAGCCTTCTTATGATTATAGTTGAATCATTATCATCTTATACAGGAGAAACATTAAATATTTGTTATTTATTATGTATGCCAGAAACATAGAGTAAATAATATATCATTTTTTTCAATTTTCTTTACATGGCGTTCAGTGCATTTTATATCCGCAGATAGTCATAAATCTCGGTTAGGTTGTTAGCACATACTCTCCCATCCTACATGAAAGTACCAAAATTTAGATTTAAATAAAAGTTCAAACTTTTCCGGCCTTCAAATAATTAATTTCTACTATTAATATAATATTTGTTATTGTTGTTGTTGTTGTTATTATTATCATCATATTATTATTATTATTATTTCTATAAACAGAAATTTAAGGAAAGAGAGAGAGAGAGAGAGAGAGAGAGAAAATGAGAGTCTAGCGATAAAAATTATCGCTTTAAGGTTAAATAAGGGAGCGTAAGAGTAATTGCAAATATAGGATCCAATAAACTAATATGACTGGCATCGAAATTTCAGCTCAAATTGATTTTGAGTAAATAAAACTATTCAAATAGAATTTCTTTTTAAAATAGCAAAGAAAATATTTTCAATACGGACTGCTTCGTCTTTAAAAAAAAACTTTCAAATACAAAGAAAAATGTTGATTTAAATTAAGAAACAATTTGACGTAATTATGCCAAAAAGAATATCGTGCAACAATTATTATGATAAAATTATGAAATTAAAAAAGGAAATTATTAAAAAGGTATTTCTTGAGTTAGCTAATTTATAAATGAATTCATATATTCTATTGATGTTGCGTAATATTTTATTTGAACGTAGGGAGAAGTATTGGATTTATTTTCTATAATAAATTTCGATACCATAAAGCGTGAATAAATTTTATATGAAATAATTTAAATAGGAAAAATATTTATGCACTAATAAGATATTGCATAAGCAGAAAATGTAATTATTCTCAATTAAATAAAAGCTCGAAGCCGATAATAAAATATACTAACTGTTGAGTCGTATAAGTTTATTTCCTTCTGCGATATAAAAGTAGTAGATTTTAAATTAATAATACGTAAGTTATATATGTATATTGTAAAAATTGTCAGCACATATCTGTTATTATGTATTTGAAAAATAAAATACAGCCGTTTGTATATAAATGTATATAAATGTATATAAATGTATAATAAATGATGCAAAATGAATTAAGTTAAGTTTGTTTTTGATGCCAAGCACAAAGAGAACAAAAAAAAAATGAATAGAGGATTATAAAGCATAAAGAAATTTTTCTTTAAGCATTAATATCCCGAGCATTAATTCGGTTAGAAAATAAATCCAGCCAATTAAAACACGAAGAAAAATGCTCTAGGAACTGACCTGCTTTTGCAGTTGATTAACATAATTACATAAGAAAGCAGAAAGTTAATGTAATCCAGAGGAACTCGAGTAGGGCATTATAAAAAGCCGGTATATAAATCAAAACTAGATGTTTAAATACGGAGCGAATTGAAGGACCGCGGGGAGTAGTAGTGGTAGTAGTAGTGGTAGTAGTAGGAGAAGGGGAAGGAGGAGCAGGAGCAGGAAGCTGTGTATACATAAAAAATAAAATAAAATAGAATAAATAAAATAAGTTTGATGGGATGTAAGACTGGTCGAAGGATAAAAGGAAGATGATAATTGGGGTAAGAAATATAGAAATATTATCGTACGGGATAGAGTATAGTTAGAGGTGGATATAAATAATAAGAAAGAAGAAAAATGAAAGAGGAAGGCTATCTGAATTCCGTGGTCGCGCGTATCCGACTAATTTGTAAGCCCGCGCGTTCGGGATTATTGTCGCGAGGAGACTTTGGCGACTCGCTCTGCTCCTGGCTCCGCTGCTACTGCTACTGCTAAGGCTACTACTACTACTACTACTACTACTACTCAAACTACTACTACTACTACTACTACTGTCCGCTGCTTCCAGACGAAATGAATCTCGTTACATGCTCCTGCCGTTTAATTGTTGTCCGCACTTTAGTAGCCATAATGGAACGGCGGCTCTCCTTATATTTACTCACACGCGAACGTCTTCCGTTCCCTTCCACCCCACCCCACCCCACACAGGTCACGAGTAAAAAAAGTTTTTAAAACTTGATGAGCCAAGTGTAACAGAGAGTTTAACAGAGAGAGAGTCGTTGATACAGTTCTTTGAAATAAAATGAAGGATTGAAGTTTCCTCTGCGTTAGCAGTTATGCGCTCTTCTTCTTCTTCTTCGTCTTCCTCTTCTTCCTCTTCTCACTCCTTTCCTTCCTGTCTTTTTTAAACCTCGAAATTCTGTCGCTCCGTGTAACGTTATTTTTTTTTCTTCCTCGATCCTTTATTTTAGGACAACTTTCGACATCCTTTATAGTATATGCATTCGCGCCCAGCAAAGCCGGGCTTGGCTTACCCCCTCTTTTTTTTTTCTTTTTCTCTATTTGCTTTTTTTTTCGGCATACTTTTGTAAAACTACCGGGATTATTTTGAAGTTACTTGGGCTGCATACAGCATTCATAGGCCATTTTTTTAAGTTCATTCATTCCCCCTAAGCATTTCTCTAATTTTGTCGACTTTTTTCTTCGTTTTTTTTTTAAACTATACGCAAAATTTGATTGGATTTGATCTATAGTGGATAATTTTTTTATTGCCTCGGAGCCATAAATTATTAAAATAAGCTCCAACGTGTGCGGTATAAGCTCGTATTGAGCTCTTATTACTTTCATTCGTATTACTTGTATTATTAATTAATGCAGTCTATTAACTCTTTTTTTTTTCTTTCTAATCGATGTTAATTTTGTTAGTAAAGAGAAGCAATGATCTTTTGATATTGTATTCTCAGTTTATCTCGGAGCAAGAGACGTAGAAATAATGATTTATCTATGGTTACGTGAAACATGTAAATATTAAATACATTTACAGAAAGACATTGACGTTACATGAAATTGTTTCAATGTGTCCCCCGCCCTCCCCAATAACCCCATCCCCCTATATGCATATCAGAGAACATCTATCGAATCAAGGGTCTATAAACTACGCATAGCCACTATTATTGTTATTATTATTATTATTCTTATTATTATTTTTGTCTCTCCTTTTATTTTATTTTTTTTGTTTTTTTGTTCAACGAAGGGGACAGGCATTTACGATGCCGATAAAAGGACTCAGAGGACCTTTATGATCGGGTAAAATGTAAAGTTCAAAACGGGCAATAATGAAATCATGAAGCCCGAGTTAGATACATCACTAGCACTTCCAGTAATCCTTGTATCATCCGATCCGGTCCCTCCGTCCCCTGTTATTCATGTACCGCGTGTCCATTAGATGAGAAAGGGCATTAGAGAGGCTTTCCACTTCGCCTTATCTTATATCCTCCGGTTGTTATCCTTAACTCCACGGGGCGATAAATAAAAGTGAGGCAGCGTCCTCTTTGGCCCGGCGCACCTTTATTGGCTTGTGCGTCTATACGCCATAGTCAAATGTTCATAGGAGAAAGAGGCTGGCGCTATATACGAGGGGGACGGGTGGGAAGGGGAAGCCTGTTTTATGAACTTACGTATATACGAGAGTATAGGATGGGAAACTCTCGATGGGATACCGGAAGCAGGGACGGGAGCTCTTGGTGCATTGGCTAGCTAGCCCGGAAGTTGATGCAGTGTCCCGCGAGGTTCTTCCAGGACATTGAGTTACACGTCGAGCTTCTCTTTCCTCCTCCTGCACGTGTAAGTGGCTGAGGAACACGACACGACTGAGACTATGATGAGCCTAGTCTCGTTGATCTGGCCTCGACAGATCTGTCGTTTTTTTTTTTTTTTTTTTTTTTTTCACGCGCACTTCATCTCTATCATCGTGAGATATTCGAATCGAGACAAAGAATCATTTTAACTAATACATCGATGCTTCAATTCTCGATTATCCTATTGTTCATCGATTCTCTTTAGAGAGACCCGTGCAGCTGTTAAAATCTATCGATTACTTTATCTAACGTTATATTTCTGCATCAAGATTTAATTTAATGCAATCAACTGTATATTTATTATGTTTTCTGTTATTTAAATTAATGAGCTATTGAGATTAATTACTTTGGCTATATATACAAACTATTTGAATATGGAATATTTAAGATGTTTAGAGAATTATTTTCCAATATCCAAACGATACAAAAATACCTAATTATGTATTAAGGATCGGGAAGCAAATGCAAATCTTTTAATTTAGGAAATAATAAGAGGATCGTAAACTCGTAAGTAGAGAGCATTCGAAATCTTTTAATTTAATTTCCTTAACTTTCTTTGACTCGCTGGCATGTGAAACTTTTCACGTACTTTTATAAATAAAAATGTGCAATTCGTAATTTAGAAAATTACGTTTGAGAAGAATCTGCGCATCCGAATGATCTGAATCATTTATGTAAGAGAATTGAGAGAAAAGAGGTCTGCCGAGCGCAAGAGAGAGAGAGAGAGAGAGAGAGAGTCTTGAATAAAGTTGAAAAGAGTGGTTAGATTGGTCATGGTAAAGGCTTCGTTGGGGGGGAAATTCGAGATCGGGAGGCGGAGAATTTGGATTGAGTTGACACAGCAATTTTCTCGAAAAGGAAATAAATAAGGGCGTGTAAGGGCCCATAGGACAGTTTTATAAGAACCGCCGACGCAACCGTAGACGCCCCAGTTCGAATACCCATACCGTGTACAACCGACATCCGATTTTCAATATGTTACGCCCACCCCCTGTCTCTATCACTCACTCTCTCTCTCTCTCTTTCTCTTCGGATTAGAGGCTGCCGCCGCGTCTCATCGCTTAGTGAAACAGTAAAATCTAGAAAATAGTTCACTCAGCCTCCCGCGCAGCTCAAGTCTCTGGTAGGAAAAGAAAAAGAAAAAGAAAAAGAAAAAGAAAAAGAAAAAAAAAATACCATCCTCGGGGCGATTAAAAATAACCAGTCGTAACTCCCCTTATATGGGGGCGATTAAGCGTCCGAGTCCCGGAGCAGCCATTCTGGGGGTGCAGGAAACGATCTTTGGTTAACCGAGCTCCCCTTCTTTAAGGTAATGCTCGTACTACAACTCAGATGCTCTCAATTGAGCTGCTTTGCGGCAAAACCTCGGTTTTTCCCACCCTACTTCCTCACGTGCTCGCTACTCTAGCTGACCAGTGCCGAGCGATTCCCCATATGAATTATGTATTTCAATAAAAAAAAAAAAAGAAGAAGAAGAAAGTAAAGAAATAGTAGACGATAGATCTATAAATAACGAAAAATAAGATTTTTTTTCTTTTAAAGGCAACATTAATGAAAGTACTCGACTGCCTCTATTAATTCACCTTCGCATTTAAATATAAATACATGTAACCCCAATAACCCCAATAACCCCATTGCACTTTAATTAATCGCACCACATTAATTACACGTCATAAAAAATCCTACTACCTATCGATCAGCTGTATCTATCGCTTAACGGCACCTCACGTATCCGATTTGATTAACCAAAAGAAATGCCTTCTTCGCCATTGTTAATAATAAGTTTTTTTTTTTTTTTTTTTTTATTTATTTAGACTCGTATATGCACAATTTTACTTGTATTACGTATTCATACGATATGCCTTAACGTTCTTAATTTTAATTCTTAATAAACGAATATCGGTATTTATCGAAATAAATTCGATTACACGGCTAACGGCAGCACAATTTAAATACTCTATATTGATCGATGTTTTTCAATTTTCTTAAAGAGCTTTCGTACTTTACATATATATATATATATACATTATATTTTAAGTAAAACTTTATTTATTCCCTTATATATATATATATATTTATTTTCTTTCGTTTCATGCTGCGGCTTATAAAAGAATAATGCTCGGGTAATAATTTGTAGTAAAATTTAATCGGATTCCTTTTTTTTTGCGAAACTGTAGCGTCGTAGCCACTTTTAATATTTGCTGACATTAATTTTTATTCTATTTTCGTATTATTTAAAGAATATTTATGTCCCTTTTATTAAAGAAGTACTGATTATGAGGTACGTAATTTAAAATTTATTTTCAGCACTGCGAAAAGGGATTACGTTTAAATTATGTTTATTCACTATCTATCCTGTTTGTTATAAACTTTTTAAATCGCCTACGTATTAATTTTCAGTTAATAATAATTTGTGTTTTATGAAATACATTGTAATGTTATTTTCAATTTCGTACATCCGCAATGAGTATGCTTGTTTATTCTTTTATTTTTCATTTTCCTTATAATTGTCATTGTATGATAACTTATGCTACGATAAGCATTGGATTCCCAGTAAAACTAAATTATGCCTATCTAATGATTTATTCTAAAATTCTCTAATTTATAAATACATGTTGTTGATGTCAATTTCACCGATAACGTACATTTATATAATTTTAATAAGCCTTTGACATACTTATATTCATTCATTTAAATTGATATTGGCCATAATGCTTCTTTCTAATCAGCTTATTCGGAAAATCTTTTATTTTTAAATGTTGTTTTATCAAAGGAGCGAAATATTTCGAATCTTGATGCATTTAATTGATTGGCGTTTCACGATTTTTTTCTTATTTTCGAATATCTCGAATATAACTTTTAATAAAAGCAGCCAGAATTACTATATTTTCATTTTGTAAAACGACGCAATGCACTATTAATTTTTGTATTAAAATAAAAAAGACCTGGTTTCTTTAATTCTGATTCTCTGTCGTCGTTTCGTATTAATTGAATCCGTGAACAATGAATTTGGTCAAAAACGATTTTAATCTTATTTTTAACGCTACTTTAACAAGTGAATATATGATACACAAACTGTTAGTAATAAATCTTGAAATTGTAATAAGAATGTAACGAACGCAGGTCTCATTAATGGTTTTGGAATGTATAATAACGGCAAGAGAGGATCCCGTAACTTAATTGTCCCGAGATTATCATTGCGTTGCTGGATAAATATTTCTTAATACGTAAAGAAATATAAGTAAAAATTAAAATAATTATGATTTGTATAAAGAAAATGTTACGCCGTTGGAATGTAATATAATGTGGGTATGCTGCGGATCATTAAAAATGTAACGCAATATTGTTTGAAGTGAGAGAGTAAGTGCGAAGGCAGCGGCTGACGGGAAGGAAAACATTGCCAGACATGAGGGTCGGTATGCAAGTAACTGACTTCCCCTATTCCATCGTTGATGGTATGGAGATTGCTGGCACCGTAGCTAGCACATCGTACCGCGGCCCCTGCTCTTGTCTAGTGCTAAGCTCCACTCCCTCGCTTTCCTATCTCCGCGTACCAGAATGACGATAGTCAAAGGTCAGCGGCACCAGGTACTCCCTGGTACTCGCTGCGGAATTTCATGCAACGTCAGCGTACTTACTACTATAACGCTTTAGTATCTACTTCGACTATATTAACCTACAACGACAATAATAGAAAGCTTGACTTGACCTAGGCTGCCGCGTCACTAGTTAGGTAGGTAGGTAGGTAGGTAGGTAGGTAGGTAGGTAGGTAGGTAGGTAGGTAGGTAGGTGTAGGTGTAGGTACCGGCTTAAATGCCGAAGCGGCTGTCGCAAATTGACCGTTCCCTCCTCCCGCAATTTCCCGATGCGTATGTATGTATGTATGTATATATATAAAAGCTCGCGGTACGCCGCACTATTTTCGACTTCCACGTCCACTAAAAGCAGAGCTGACTGACTACTATATATTCCCGACTATATTTTCCGATTCCTCCGGTCTTTATCATTCGCGCTATAACTGACGACGCTGTTCTACCCTAGTTTCGTACTCCCGAAGCTATTTTGATTGTCGCCAGTCAGTCCCCTCCCGTATTCGCGATTGATCCGAACCTTTTACGGTCTTTAAATTAAAGAATAATATTTCAACTAATTACGATAATTATAGAATAAGTTTTATAATTATTTCACATTGGCCGCGTAAAGTTTCACAATACCGCCTAATACTATAATTATGAAATATTTCTAAAACTTTTGAGCTTCTGAGGCAAATAAATAAATGATCGCGAGTTTCATTTAATATTACTTTATCAAGCTCTTCCTTTTTCTCTTATCTTTAATTACAGATAGACACGAGAGATTACTGTGTAGCGGCAAAGGTAAAAAGTATCCGCTGGATATGACGGTTAAATGCTTGCCGCCGCACAAGATCGCCCAAAGCCAAACGTCGCAAAAGTTTAGATTAAATTCGTTATGTGCGAGTCTTCTTTAATGCTTTGTACATTTTATTGAAAACTGAGAGATATTGGCTGAAACGTATTTCCGAAATTAATTTTTCTTCTTCTTCTTCTTCTTCTTCTTCTTCTTCTTCTTCTGCTTTTTTTTCTCCCCCTTCTTTTCTTTCTTTCTTTCTTTCTTTCTAATACGTAAAATCTATTTTACGTATTATTCATTCGGTTTATTTAATTATGATACGAGTACACGGGTGCATTAATTATTTTAATGAACCCCAATACGTACGCGTACACATAACTAGAGATATTAGAAGTTAGTCAACGCATGAAATGCACAAAAATTAAATCTACGTGTATTCGAATACATTAAAATTAAGTGACTACAATTTATAAAAAAAAAAATAAATATTTCGATCTCAATAATTTATAGTTTGTAGTCTATAAACTCAATAATTTATAGTCAATCGTTCAATAATCTTCGATGTTTTCGAACGAGCTTCGTTTGTACTTAAAAGAAAAAAAAATCTAATAATAAAATATATAAGACTATTTAATTAGCTATTTAAATAAATTATTTAAATCAGCTCGGAAAAAAGATAAGCAATTCAGCTATCCTGTCAATGGGGAAAATCCATATAACTAAATACCGTAGTCTCTTGTTGGAGAAATAATGAAATGGAAAATGCTGTCCGAAGTGTCCACGAACTGACAAAGGACCAGCGAAAATCTACAATAAATCCTGCTTGCGAACCGCAAATCGGCATTTACATAAGCTTGACGAACGTCTTCCTACCTTTGATTCCTTACACCCTCTTTATTTTTCCATAATCGAAAACACTTAATATTTCATACCATTTACGATATACAATGAAAATTCGATCTTTCATTTCGTATTATTTATTTTAATTGCATCTTTTATTAAAACCTTATGAAAACATTTGGAAAATTAAGTAAATATATGGTTTAAATTACACGCGTACATACATTAAAATAAATAAATAAATAAATAAATGAATAAATATTACTGAAGATCAATTTAGTACCAAGTACTGAATTGCAAAGAGAAAAGAGACAGACGACCAAGTGCATTGGATTGTGTAGGTTGACGAGTAAGGGGAGGGGAGCAACGTCGGCTCGCTCTAGCCAAAAATTATTACTATATATAACGTGATATAACGTGTATAATATTTTCTTTGCGGGGGAAGCGCGACGTTGGAAAAGGACTTTATGCCGAGGGGAAGGACAGGGGTATCGAGGCTGCTGACCTCGTGACTCCCGTCATTTTCTACGGGGCTAAGCAGAGAAATGTAACATATAGTCGCAGAGCCGGAGGATGGCCAGTGAGTTAAATATAGTTAAAAACTATAAATGTGAAATTATCAAGAAGATGGCGGTGGATGAAAGGGACGCAAGATTTAAAACAAAATAATACTGAGACTCTTCGTCGATAATGAAAAGGGGTGGTGGGGGGCACCGAGCCTATGAAAAATGGCGGCGGGAGCGATAGCGTCAGACAATCCTCTATTACTATTCTTGAAGAGTTCGAGCCTCAGGATTCGTAGAAAATAAATGGATATTGTAGAAGCGTGCATTTTTTTTCTTATCTACCATGCGAGTTGGCGCCACGATTTGTTGTTTCGAACGGTCAGTGGTATTCGTAACATCGAATTCAGAACCTCGGCCTGTTAGAGATACATAAGTGCATCACTTCAAATATCGATATTATAATTTTCTGAGAAAGCAAGTTTATTATTATATTATATAACTATATATATATATATATATATAGCTCTCAACTGTACATATTTATTCATAATCGTAGATTTAATACGTTTACAAATACTTAATCTGTATTCTATAATGAGCTATGTCTATGTGTATATATATATATATGCAAGAGATTTTTTTCCATTATTTCATTAAAATTAAAAAATGAATATTCAAATAATAAATCTTGCAGTTCATGTAAATTTATTCATAACGTTTCTGATGATTTCAAGAACGAAATAACATAAACTCCTAAACTCTGTTGAGAATTTATTCAAATATTTATTCATCGATACTCCTATTTATACAAAGAGATTTATGCAAAGCTCGATACATCGATATAATAAAATTTCAATTGTTTTAAACGTTCCTTAATATCATTCGGCAGTCATTTAAATTTCTTCGCTATCAGGGACCGCGCGACTTCTTTCTTCAGATACACTAAACTAAAATTATCTCTATTGGAGCAAGTAGTAATTACTCTCCGTATTAGAAATATTTACCGTAACAATTAATTTCTACAGAAATATAATAACAAGTATCCTGAATTTTAATTATTGCAGTGAAGAGAAGATCAATCAATATAAAATATGAAAAAACAAAAGCATTAGAATAGTTTTAATGCCCTTTTTCGCTTCTAAAATGATTCTAATATTTATTATAATTATATATGATAAAGTGTACGTACGATAAAATCTTTATCGTAATTATGATAAAGACAACAATTTACAACTAATTATACATATATACATCAATAATTTAAAAATTATTGATTAACGTAGGGGGTGAAACGTAATATTGGACAGTTTGATCGGCAAGCGTCTAGGGTGGTGATTAGCTCAACATGCGCGTACACGTGAATCTCGTGGAATATACACAGGTATGCTGTGTATATAGGATCCGGACAGGTGTCAGTTATAGCAACGCTTGAACGGACTAGACTAGCGAAACTTTTTCTCAATCTCGCACAAGAGGAGAGAGAGAGAGAGCTCGGTGATGTTGGTCCGATGCGTCGGAAGTAGTTGGCCCAGGTCAGGTCTGCGAGCCCCTTCTATCTTCGCTGATTATTTACACAAAATTCACGGATCCGCCTCGCCATCCCCACCGCCATGCCCACCCCCCACACCCCCCAGCCGCTCGGCCGTACACGTCTCATCCGTTAGCGCAGTCGATGTCGGGCCGAACGAGCGGACGTCAAATACATTTTCGACGTATGCTCGAAAATAGTAAGTGAGTGAGAGAGAGAGAGAGAGAGAGAGAGAGAGAGAGAGAGTGAGTGAGAGGATGGGTGGGTGGGTAGGGTGAGAGGCATTATTCAATTAGAGAGGCTCGTATAACTTTCGTTGTTCAATATCGATTAATATTTAAATAAAAAATCTATCAAATATTCAAATGATTTCTCGATCGAATAAGTACGAAGGATTCGAGGCAGAGTAAGGATCTCGGCACAAAAGCAAAAATCCTTTGTATTTTTCAATCGGGAAGGCGAACCCGTAGTGGCGTTCGGGTTAAAGATAATATAGATAATATAGATAATATAGATAATATATATATAGATAATGGAGACTAGAGTAGGCTTTTTGAGGGAGACTCGCTCGTCAATGGCAACGTAACCGTTGGCCAAAAGTTTTGTCGTTTGTATCTATGCAGATCAAGGAAATTACGCTAGGATGCCCAGCGCAGAAAGGAAGGGGCCGCACCGTTCGGATTCATTTTATAAGTTTACATTGAGTTTCTGAATAAGATTTGTTTTCGCGAACTTTAATGGCATCATATCATAGCTTTTATAAAACAGCCAACAATAACAACTTATTCGCCGGTCACTCGTTATAGTTTAAAACTTTTAATTGCAGATTATAAATAATACGACGCTTAATAAATTATTCACTTTGTAATTAATGGTAATGCGTGGGTAAGCGCCTATGGAATACTTTACTTAAATATTCATTTTCACGAGGGACGGAAACAAACACTTTTTTTATTATATTTAAGTAAAAATTTTCTACTCTACTTCTTTTATATTTTCTTAGCTCGAGGATCTAAAAATCGATTCTATTTACGCATTTCATGCACCCTTTATTTATAAATAAACGAGACAAAATTCTTCTATTCCTTAATAAATTCTCAACGCATCAATATTATTACAAATTTAATTATAATTAACAAATTAATTTTTTTCTACGATGTTTTGTAATAAATATGGACAAGTACTTCGTATCGTATTAAAGTATTAGAATAAAATATGTTATAGAAAATCTCCAATTCTAACAAGTGCAAAGAGTGCTAGAAGGTCATATGCGTAAGAGTAATGAAGTGCAGTCTTCTAATTACAGTAATTTCTAATTTATAAAAGTATTGTAGCGTAATGTAAAAAAAAACTTGAATGAATATTTAATATTCTATTATTATCTCATTATTTACATTGTCTCGAATAAACACTCCATGATTTTTTTTTATTAATTATACATAAAAATAACCTTAAAAGTAATATCCCTATGTTAGTTATTAATTTAAATACAAATAATTTTTCTCAATCATACGCATTTAACATTTTTATAATCTCAGCTGCTTTAATAATAATAATAATAATTTCCCTTAAAAAAATCGAATATTTTTATGCCTTATTATTTTATACTTTTGATAATATAAAGTGATTGGTGCCTGCTAATTAATAACAATCAATCACTTCATAAATGATAAGATAATAAATTTTCTCTTGAAATTATTATTCAAGATCGGATAAAACAGTCAGAATTTCAATGCTAATATAAAATAAATTGCATTTTATTATAGTTCGAATAAAGTATCTTTTTAGGTAATTTATTTTATTTTAATTTCCTATAGAAATGAACATTTAATTATAATAACAACAACAACAAACAACAATAAAAAGAAAGAAAAAAGATCTTGTCATAGCTAACGGATTTTTAAGTAAAGTAATAAAAAAAAAAAAAAGAACAGTCCATTTTGAGAACTAATGTTATATTTAAACGTCGAGTCGTCATTATATTATATTCTTCCTGAATTATCATTAAACTCATTTTTCATTGATGCCTGACAGTAATTACCGCTTATACACGATTAATTCGATTCACATCGGAGCTTATAAAAATCTTTATGATACTTTACTTTAGGCGCAGTTACCTTTAGTATTTTTAAAGTAATAATAATCTAATGTAGGTATAGACCAAAAGAACATTTAATGCCGTTGTGATAAACAATCGTATTTAATTTATGTATTTATACGTATTTATAAAAAAACTATTGTCACGCAAATTGTAAATCTAATATTGAAAAAGTATTTTATACTATCGTCGTAATAAAAATACTAAAGTTGTAGAAAAAATTAATGCCCATAATAGATATAATTTAAAAAAAAAATTTGTATAGGCTCGTAAAAATTGCAAAGTCAGGGAGAATTAAAAAATTCATGTACACGGATGTAAGTAGTCGAGGTTGCAAGAATAATTTATAAAATCGTAGACGCGGATTCCATGTTGCTCGAGATTTACTGTTAGAAACGTATGCATATTGCTAGTGTAAAAAGAAACTTTGTTGAAGGGAAGTCATATGTTTCTTTTTCCCGTCCTTCCTTCCTTCCCTCCTTCCTTCCTCCTTCCTTCCTTCCTTCCTTCCTTCCTTCCTTCCTTCCGTACCTCCCTTCCTTCCTACCTCGCACCCTTGCTCCTTTCCTGCCTTTTAACTTTTGCTTCTTCTCAAAGTAAGTGTGTATAAGTTAAAGAATGTTAAAGAGAAAAAACAGAAGAAAGGTAAAAGAAAAGATAGAGAAAGCAAAAAAGATGAAAATCTCGCAGAAGATGCAAGTAAAGCTGCACTTTAAAGTCGAAGTCACAACACAGCGAATCCAATCTTCGAGAAGATGCAAATATATATATATATATATATAAGCGTATACGTGTCTATACGAGTTTGCGTACGGCAGATCCTCGAGAAGTGAAGACGAGAGGTAAACATGCGTATGGACAACTTACGAGCGCGTTGCTCGCGCACACGTACGTGCACGCATATTTTTCAAACACTGCGTTTGCGCATATATTCAAGAATCAGAAGCTTTCAGGATGCTTTCAATCGGGATGAAAATGCGCGCGCGCGCTCCCTCGCTCGAATCTGCACATCTCTCATCTTTGCCTCAGATTTTAGTTCCGATTTTTCCGCTGTATGTCTACCTTCGAATATACATACGCGTATATACATATATATACATATATATGTATATATATATACATGTACGTATATATGCGTATGTATATATACGGGAAATGCTTAGCTTTTACGTGATATATGCTAAAGTAACGAAATCTCTCAGCAATCTACATTCACTTAGGTGCCGAGTTTTATAAAGAAATATCGTTGCGTCCTCTTTTATTTTGCAAGTGGAAGGGAATTCACCATGTGAAAGAAGTAAGTTAAGTAGCTGGAAGTGAACGGCTTATAAATGAGAGCGTACCTGCGTTTCCTTCTTTTTTTTTTCTCTTTCTATTCCTATTTAGTAGAGACTTTTTTTTTTTATTGTAATGGTTTTATTCGTGCCGATAGTCTGAATGCAGTTGCGATATTTATTACCCTGCTTTTACATACCAATAATACGTTTTCCCAATACCAAGGAAACTTCCCTATTGATAATTCAAACCGTTGGGTATTATTTTTTTTTTTTTTTTTTTTTTTTATCCTACGTATTTACTCTTAGTTTCAGTCGACGTTGCATATTTTTACCGAACAGTTATCAGTATCGGTGTACGAAAATAATAATACCTGCCAATTGGCGTCTACTTTAATATAACCTTTGTACCATTTTTACATTGCGCAGAGTGAAATTTAGCGAGAGAAATAATAATTTACATAAAAACTGAATGTATTTTTAAATCTAAAGTTTTTTAATGCATATATATATATATATGTGTGTGTATATACGGGTGCACGTGTGTGAATTGAACGTAGTTGCTTTATAAAAGCAGTTCTAATGACGAAAAAAATTCCATTACGCCATTAATCACATGGGCGTTGAGCAGTTGCGCATCTGCAAACACGTGTACATAATTTGTAATGGATTTGATACGAGATTCGGACGATCCATAAATCAATAGTTCTTAATTAAAACCATATATAATGTTCCTCAGTATTCATTTACAGCTTCAGTCAAGCCAATCTTATAAACATCTAATTGATTAGATTACATTGATATTAACGTAAAGTAATTTCCTAAAAGAATTTGTAATTTTGACGAATTTATTGGATCATTCATTCGATTGAAAAAAAAAATTATATTAAAAATCCATATTTTTTAAATTCTGCTTATCATGCAACTACTAACTGATCAAATGATTAATAATTATGGCTACCAAGCTCTTACTTTAATCGATATAAGAATGATTAAATAAAAGATTTAGGTTAATTAATTCAAATATTGAAAATAAGAATGAAAGTAAATGAACGGATACGTATAAATCTAAAGTAATAGGGAGAGAGAGAGAGAGAGAGAGAGAGAATCCAAATAAAGTGGGAATAAAGAAATCGGTTTAAATGTTCTCTATACGTTTCGATAAAAAAGAACTTAACTATATTTAGTTCCTGGATCTTGTTAGATCAATATTTAATACGATGAAGATGAGCTGCATACAAAGAAAAGAATGTAGGAGGTAAACACGCTTTTGTGAAAGAAAACTTGAAAGAACTGAGCAAAGCAAATGCTAGAACAGGAAAAAAAAATAAGCTAGAAACGAAGGTGAGGATATAAAAGTCCAAATAAGTATTGAAAAAAAAAAAAAAAAAAATCAAGAGAGAATTTGAAATAAAGAACTTATACGTGGGAGGGTGTAAATTAATTCAAGGGTATATGTACTAATGGGGAATAGAGTAAAGTTGTGAATAATTTGCGTATTACAAATGCAGTCATATTTCCCTTATGTAATTCGACATTGAGAACAGAAATTATTTAGATTGGAAAAAATGCATTAATTTTTATGAATGCATTGTGACATTAGATACCGACGGATACAACAATATGAACAGGGTAAATAACGAAAATTAATAATTTATAGTAAATAATTGTATTAAAATCGTATTAAAAGAAGGTTAGAAGAATTCATCCGTTTTATAAAAAATCTGCAATTTTTACTACTAAATATAACATTATATACTCTGTGTTAAAATATTAAAGGGAAAGTGTGCTATTACCTTATAAATTGTGAAAATTTTTTATAAAATTATAAATGGCTCCTAAGTGAAAGCTTTCAGAGCTCGCCGTATTATTATTTACTATTCCTTCAATTGCTATTAACTATTTCACTTTTAATTGTCACCATAATTCCCTATATTTACGCGCGACAGACTAACAAACGCGTATTCACGCACTCATTTACCTGTGCATTATAATTGCACCCATTTTCAATCAATATACGCTAAGTTTATAAATTTTTTTATATTTCGCCGTTATACTATACAAATACATAATACAATGGTTTAGGGAATGTTAAAAATAAAAAAAAAAACACCATACCTAATTATCTGTTCTATTTACCCGAAGAGTAATGAGTATTTTTGATATTTTGAATTATTGTACAATCATCGATTGAGCGTATGAGTTAAAATATTCATAAATTGCACGATCAATAGATAAAGGATTGTATACGTACGAGATTTACAATAAGCACTTATCAACGAGCTTTTTCTAAGGACTTTATTAAATCGCAGGAATGTGATCACAAGAATCATGTCTCTGGAGATGTTACGTATTAATGTCATAATAAATTCTATTGCAAATTTAAACACGGCCTCACTTGTACTAAATAATGTAGATTAAAAGATTATTGCTTGCGTATACGTCGTAGTGATAAGCTAAATGTATTTGTGCGTAACGTTTGCCGCTACGAAAAAAAAAAAAAAAAAAAAAAAGAAGAGAGAAAAAGTTCTTCTATTAAATAAAATATACTTCCATATGAAATACAACGTATTCCATAAGAATTAATTAATTAGTTAATTTTTTTTAAATACTAATCCGAGAAGACAATGGAAGGAAGCTCCCGACACTAACACAGATTCTCAAAACAGGGTATTCATACTTCAATTACCAAAACTTCTTCCTCCTCCTTTTAAACGTTATTTATTCAGCAGTAAAAAAGAAAAGGTATTACATTTTTACGAGGGAAAATTAAAAGTCATGCTTCTAACTGAGCTTTCAAAACCTTGTTGTAACAAGGGAAATTACATTTTTCTAACATTATCTACGGGACGCTCACTTACGATGGATATTCCAATATAAATTTTTAATATAATCTCCAACCTTTTTAAAATATATACTATATGAAATTTCGCCTCATCTTATTGTATAATAAATATACCGGGAATAACAACGACGAGCATTTCATTTCATATCACAATAAGCTTTTTATCTTGAGATTTTCTTCAATTGTTATTTCATACCTTATCTGTTCTCTTGAATGTGTAATCGAATTTACGTAGAGTTTATTTGTGAAATCTGTGAAATCGTTATTAAAAGAAATTCCTTTTACAGACAGATATGCAAACTATATGCTTCGATGTTGTCACAAATTATAATTATTATTAAGCTAATGAAAAATTTTAATTTACAAGTAAATGAATTCACTCTCTTAAGCTAATTAAATGATGAAAATACAATTTTCATCCCTGAAAGTAAGTGTGCCAAGTGCCTTTGTTTTAAAGTAATTTTTTAATTATAATTATTTTGTATATTTATATACGTTATAATTTGTTAATGCAGAAAATCTAATGAAATGGAGTCGAGGCAATAATAAAAAAAATCTTAATCGTTCAATAAAGAATTTACACGTAATCTGAACAAATTTCTAATATAAGTGTCTAAGGTGGCTCGAATAACTGTTTTCTATTTCTATTACTTGATTTATTTTTTTAATAAATCAATTAGGAGTCCACGAAGACCTTATCCGTATCAATAAGTAGAATCAATAAGTTTGAAAGATTCTAAATTATTCAAATTCCGAGTATTATATTCGAGACTTTAATACATTTCTAATGATTTTTCCTCGTTACACGACACGTATTTCTGAATACTGCTTTATAATAAAAAAAATTAATTACGATTAATATTAAAAATTCATCTTCGACAATTTTTTTAATTATAATAACTATAAGAATAAGAAAATTGTATTTAATTTTTTATTCGCTTTGCTCTTTGTCGAGTATTTAATGAATCGAGGTTAGAGGATAAGTCACGCGTTCAATGTGGCAAAAGAAATGTTCTTTTTTTTTTTTCTAGACGTATCTGACAATACAATAGAGAATGAAACAATAATATCTTGGTGCTCGTATTCCCTAATCTTCAACTATTTTTTGCAAATAATATACGTAGTATAAAACTGTTTTTTCCACCATCGGCATGCCACTAATAATGCGCACAAAGACGGAAATATAAGCTGTCTAAGTGCGTGAGATTCATACAAACGCATTCATACAGAGAATAAAAAGAAACAATTGTTGAAAGAAATATATAATTAAAATGAATGTCGACAGCGACGAGCAAAAGGGGCGGAAAGGGGTGGAAATGTAGGCTAATATAAATATATATATATATAAACATTTCTTCTTAAATTAAGTAATTAAGTCATCGATAAGAGCGTTGTAAATTTTATTTATTTATATCGGTGCTTGACAGAGTTTCGGGATTAGAAAAAAAAAATAAAAAAAATAATAGATAAGAGCCTAAGAGCCAAGCAAGGAACAAGTTTAAGGAATAAAGAAAGAAGATTAAATGGCACAAAGATATATCCTTTTGTCGCATCAAATCGGCAAATGTTATAATATAAGAACATTTTGAATAACGAAGTTTAATTGACTCTCTTTATATTATTATGTCATGTGCACTAGTTTCTATGTGAACGGTCGTAAACATCGACAGTTTAATATAATTGAAATTGATTATACGGCAGGCGAAAATATAAAAGATCAATGTTAATCTTGTAAAATCTGGCAAATCGCGTTTAATACAAAGTTCGAAATAATAGAAATTTACTTTGTCACTTACTCGGTATACTTTATACTTAGTATAAATATATTATGCTAAAATTACGATAATAACGTATTAAAGTGATTTGAAAATATATCGCAGGTTTCGAGTGCTATTGTATGGATAAGTGCGATCGAATACAATTACGATAATAGTAGTACAAAATATAATTGGTATACCGTTAAGTAATACAGCAGCGAATGTGGGAGAATGTACGTATTCCTAACTTGAAGATGACAAGCTTAAATATGTTCCGAACATTCGATAACCATATTCCATTAAAATGATAATCACAATGAATGTTAAGGAAAATAATACCGAGCCGATAGTGTATATCAATTGATATGCATTGATAAGAACGCGATCGAATACGTACAAGCACTAAACGTATTTCCGAACATTTAATTCCATGTCTGTATAAAAATTTAATTCGAAGAATCAACATAATAAATCATATAATAATCTTATAATGTCGAAAAAAGTACTCGTCCGTTTAATAGATCAATTAATCAATGAAACTTTTGTACTTTGATCGATAATGATTGATTATAATCGTGACGCCGTTTAATTTATTAATTATATAATTGTTATCAAATGTTATTCTATATATATATATGTATATCTGCAGGTAGAATAAGTTCTTAAAATATACGATAAAACGTTTCTATTATTTACAAGCGCGTAGTTACGCAAGTAGTTTTTGCAAGTTATTTTTGCAATAACTTGTACAGTAAGGAACATTGAGGAGAGAGGTGTTTTATAATTTATAGATCGGAGTAAATTAACGTATAAGAATTACTTGAGTTCTTAAAGTTATCGAAATAATTTCCTATATGACTGATAACCGACGGACAATTATTGTAAGAAGAAGTTTGTACATAAAAAGGTTATTGTGCCATTAAAAGCGTAGGAGTTTCTGACAGATTAATACGTAGAGTTTCTAAAGGCATTGCTAAATCAGTGTTTGGTGCTTATCAGGAAAAGTTTAAAATGTATAGAGTAGAGAGACGAGTACAGGGACGAGAAGGAACGGCACGTGATACGAAGAAGAAGGATCGTAACAATGGCCGTATACGGGGACACATAGCGGGGGGGGGGATATACAAGAAATATCTTTTCGATCACTGCGTTGCATCGCCGTTCTATAGGCAAACTCCATTATCGCCGCAAAATCTTACCCCCCCCCCTCCGCCGATCCATCCGCGTCCTTCATAATCTGTTTGCGCCCGCGTCCGCCGAGGGAAACGCTTTCGAAAAAAGATAGTTCTGGACACAGCGTTTGACACTACTTAAGCTCTTTTCTTATTTGTATTCCCACATACTGCACCCAAAATATATATATACATATATATATCTATCGAATTCTAAGAATATAAACTGTATCACGAAACTAAAAAATAGAAACTCCGACAGCATTTATAATGGTACACTACAATAGTTTTTTTTTTTTGTCCATTTCTCTTTATAGATTAAAACGATATGGGATAAAGTATGGATTATCTATGTATTTAGTATATATCAATACAGTCGTATGCATGTTTCATTACCCCCCCCCTTTTTTTTTTTTTTTTTTTTTTATAGAAGCAGAAGGTACGTAACGCAGTACTGATAGTGGCAGTGAAGAAGTTCAAAAGGAGTTTAACAATTTTTAAATATTTTACACGAGTGAAGAAAGGATTTTTTCCTTTTATTAATATTTCAAAGCTTAAAATGCCTAAATAATGAATTTACAGCTCGTTGGAAAACTATTGCATTTCATCATTTCGTTATTTAAAGTAAAGATTTAACGAAGATACATACACGCAGACACGAAGATGTTTTATACGAAACGTCTACGTAAAGAAATTGAATGTTTTTTTTTTATTTTTTTCTTATTAGCAATCTTTTTCATTATCCACTTTGAATTATAAAAAAATAATGGGCTTCTGTTTCATATAATTCATCAGCGTGTGTGTCCCGAGAGGGTGAATTATATTTTGAAAAAGCCTTTCCCGAAGGCTCTTTTATCTCTGTGTAATGCAGCGTTAAAGTACGGCGTAAGTACGCGAGGACGTAGCGATAGCCAAGACGGACCCTTTCAAACGAATAAAAAAGAAATAATATAATTAAACCTTTCACTATTACATTATTATTATTATGAAATTTATTATTTAATACTTAAATAACGTGCTTTTTTTATTTCTTTTTTTATTTTTTTTATTGGCTATTAAATTTTTCTTTTCTGAATAACGAACGAAAAAAATTATATTAAAACATCGGCGAATAATTATTAAATAATAAATGCGAGCGTAAATTTTATGAAGCCGGAATATCTTGAGAGTTAAAAATGGAAGGAAGAAGAAAAAAAAAAACGTAACTCGTGTGCTTTAAAATTTAAAATTTCATATTCTATTTCGATAAAATGTATCAATATTGTAAAATTTTTAATACACGTCATAATCAGAATATACGGAAAAAGGTAAAACGATCAGGTTCTAATTTTTTTCATACGAACTTGCGGATAAAGTAACCGGAACTCCAATTTACCTTATATAATTTTATTATATACATTACGTGAATATAAAATTTTTAAAAAAAAATCAATAAGGTTCTATAACTCCCGACAGATTATATTAATGAAACTTGTGCGCGAGACTACTCAGAAAATATTGAAGATCCAAGGCTACGCTTACATAAATACACTGTACAAGCATTTTTTATATTCTCTGTAAAAGTAGAGGGCAAAAGTATTAACTCCGCAACTTTCATTTTAAATAATTAAACATTATATGTTTTAACAGTATACGTAATACTATTCAATTTTCTTTAATATTATTACTTTGTGCTTGAAAAATCCAACGTATTTCATTTGTATTTATAAATACTGTTGCATAAAATATCAATACTAATAAATAGCGCAACGGCAACAATTTTGATTGCAAACTATAGAAAATATGAAAAAATATCTAACGAAAGGAATCATTTAACGACATTATGGATTAGTTACTAAATATTATTATTAAGATTTACAATAGCATTAGCATATTACTTAATTGACGTTCTAATAAAAATCTTGAATTCAATAACAGTTTTATCGGAATATATACTTATTTGTTTTTTGCAATCGCGCTTTCTTTGCGCTTATTCTACGATAACAATATCATTGGAGGGTTAATTAGACTCTAATCGGCTTCTGGGACGACGCAATAATAATTAAAACATTAAACGTTACTACATATTATACGTTCATTTCCACATAATACGGAGAAATAAATGGAAAAGGAAAGCATGGGAGTAAGGTGGGCGGGCATGAGAGTGCGTTAACGAGATCAGCTGGCTAATATCAAGTATAAGATATGATTCTGCTTTACTATTTGCGCAGAGCGCGTTTAAATACGGATACATTATTCATCCGGTTTTCATGTCTTCTTAATAGCTCTTTATGTCTATTGTTTTCAGCTCTTCTCGTCTTTTTCAGTCTACTAATTCTAATTATTCAACCTTTCCTTTTTTTCACATTCATTAATTTGCTAATTTATATTCTTCTATTCTCGACCGCTAATCTCTCTCTCTCTCTCTATCTTATATGTATATAGGATATATATATATATGTATGTACAAAATGTGTACTGATAACGCTATTTTTCTTATGGCAATAAAGGAAATCGATACACTCTTTAATCTGAAATGATTGCCGACTACTTAAATACGAATTGTAGCATTGGTTTTTATTAGCATGAATAGTTACAGGTGGGGTTTCGTTACTATGATTAGTTTGATGCTCCCTCAGCTCGTCAGGCATACTAAATGCCAATTCGTAATGCAACATCATATATTATATTACAATTGGTAATTACATAGTAATTAGTAATTAGTAATTAGTACGTAAGAGTATGCCGAATCAACAATGGCTTTCAAGCGATTCCCAGTATTGGAGAAAAAGTTTATTTATTTATTTATTTATTTATTTATTTGAAAGTGTATGCGTTAGCTCAAACGCACGATATATTTGTGGCCTTTGATGATATATCGGAGAAGAAAATAGAGCGAATGTGCAGAAAAGTGACGAGGATAAGTCGTGGATTTAATTAATCATTATTTGAAACGAGCTCAAACTGACCTCGATTAACTTATTTAATCGTAACGTGAGTGTAATTTTTCCATCCAAAAACACGTATACAACTTTTACAATTCGTATAGCATTATAGTATATAGCATTATTACGATTGACAATCGTAAATACAATCTCGCATTAATTTAAATTTCTCGATATTCTTGTAGGCGATGTATTAGAAAAAAATGTAGGCCTATTTCGAAATGTGAAATCATTGATTTATTAAAACGGTGTAATGCATTACATATGGGAGCGTATGATTAATTGAATTATAAGTACGACTTGCTGGAATCGATAATGCTAATTGCGCTTAGAATAATCTGTAGAGACAAAAAAAGATAATACGAGATCTGTTTATATATATATTCTTCCATAAGATTCTAATTTTTTTGGCCTACTCGAAGCTTTCGTCATCTTTATGAAAATAGAAAAAGGTAAGGTGTATTTTGAGACTGACGAATATCATTAATTATTTGAGAATCAATAATAGTCGCGTTACCAGAACCTTGACACTATCAAAATTTCATTAGAAATTCTTACGACCTTTTGATTCTACAATAACTGAAATCGCAAGTTTTATTAGAGCAAAGAAATACTAACCTTCGACATTCCTTTAGGTATTTAAACGATAAAGAGTTTAAATGTCCTGTAACTTGAAGGGATTTTATAGCGATATCGTAGACATTAAAATAGTTTTATCGCTACTATACCGAATGAAAAATCTCGCTCATAATGGATCGTGAACCAGCGAAATAATTTCAAATCAATATTCATTTCATTACACGAATATTTTAATCGTTTTGCATTAGAAATAACAATGATATTTGTCATGCCGATCGTGATCATAAAATAATCGTAATAATTAAAAATCCGTTATTCTAGATTACCGTACGTGCAAGTTAATATTATTATTATTATTAGTCGACCGTTAATTAAATACTAAATAAAATATCTGTTTAATAATTAATTGGGAATTAATTATCTTCGTAAAACGAGTAAATACGTCTCGAAGCGCTTCCCGATAACGTAATGTACGAAAATTTTCATTGAAAAATCAAGGGCTACATTGGACTTTATTGAATTCAATTATTGAAGACTGTACATTTGCTTTCAAATTTTTATTAATCAATCATTCAAGGACAACATTTAGTTCTTTCGTAGGATTTTCTAATAATAAAATACTTATTGCGAACGACGTTGCTGCTGCTCCTGACTTTCATTAGCTTTTCCGATATCACAACTTTTCATCCTCCCTCTATCTTATCTTATGAAGGGCCAATGGTTTTTCAATTAAATAATAATAATAAAAAAAAAAGTAACGGGAGAAGCGGAGAAGTATAAATATATACATAAACGATACGCTGTGTTTGCGATACAATAACCCCAATAATCCCAATAACCTTTAGAATCCCCTATCGAGCTCTGTCGCGCTTTCATTTCTTGTCCCCTTCATTAGCTGGTGAAGAATTTTACATTCCGTAGGACAAAAGTGCCTCTCGAAGGACAATAATAAATTACGATAGAATATGGGTAGAGCGCGCGAGCTTACGAGGGACAGATATGCAACGAGATGGAAGTCGTTGGCGCCATTTTCCTTAACCTGCAACCTCCCTGCTCTCGTCGTATTGTATCGCATTAGGCCATGTCGCAACAATGGACCCGATGGGGGGGGGGACAATAATATGACAGAGACGGATGTAATTATCTTACCCGAGGCATAACTGCTTATGCCGGCTATCGTATTGTCCCCTGTCCGACTGACCGTTCATCTGTCAAGCTCGCCCCGAGAGCGGGACGAGGTATACAAAAAAGAAGAAGAAGAAGAAGAAGAAGAAGAAGAAGAAGAAGAAAAGATGAAAAAAAAAAAAAAGAATCGCTATTCTTCTGTCGAATTACTCGATACGGGCCAAAGAAATCACGTACTCGTACGTAAGATGTGATCGAGAGCTCCGGGGGGTGGGAGAGATTGTCATTGGGATTCACAGCTCAAGTCCATCTATATTTATGAAACTCCAAAACTAACGGCACTGGATGAATCTAATAGCTTTCAACCCAAGATTCTAATGGACGAAAATGATCAACGAGGGAACCTCCTTTTACTACCTACCCCCTTTCTTCTATAACTATTACATTATTACTATTACTATTATTATCATTGTTTATTATTATTATTGTTGTTGTTGTTGTTGTTATTGTTGTTATAATTTTCTGTACTTTTGCCTGCTGAATAATTTCAGGCCTTTTTAAACCATCTCGACAAAAATGAAATAACGTACCGAATCAGTCGAGAGGCTACCACGATTAATAAACAATTATTAATAAGTAAATCAGGGATATTATATATATATCATCTTGAATCTTACTTAAAATATCTATAATACTTTTGCTAAAATCTAAAAGTACATTTTGCATTGTCGAAGATGAAAATGTTATCGATTCGCTGATTTAAATACCCTGGTTATTATTGTTACCATGATACTCTCTCTCTCTCTCTCTCTCTCGCGCGCGCGATCTCCCGTTCTCGCTGTAATTATTTGTCGGATACCGTCCTAGTCCTCGATCTTCCAAAAATCATCTACAAATGATTCCTTCATGCAATCAGCCTTTTATTTGTCAATTATCTTTTCTTTACTTTTCCCACGGACGAAGATAGACCTCGAATTTATCATTCGTTTACAAAATGAGATGCCATCGCATATAAGATCAGTTGGCAGACGTAACTTTTGCATCCAATTATTAATTATAACATAATCTAAATGAATAATCAGCGTTTTGACTGTTTACTTTTATAAAAAAAAACTAATACTAATTTGTAATTATTGATAATTATTATTAATTATTAAATATTTCTAATTAATAAATTAATCATATTTTTATTAATATCTTTAAAGCATTTTTTCAACGTTTTATTTCATTCGTAGTAATTATATTACATAATATAACTTAATGTTTCAATAGCAATAATTAATTGCTATTGAAAGTTCTATTTAATTAAAGATTTTCCTTTTAAAACATGATTTATTGAATATATACATAATTTATATAAAATTGATTGAAACATTTACTGAATTTTATTATAGAATACGTACGTAGGTCAAAAGGAATATTATTAATTCATTGACGTGCTAAGACAAATACATGTTAAATTATTTATATCGTCGTCATTTTTTTTTTTAAATTTTATGTCACATTAATACAATCCAATAACTTTTATTTTAGTCTATTATACCGATTATACCGATTTATACCGACGATATTTAGAATATACGTAGATTTTTTTATACTATTTATTTATTTTCATTACTTTTTAATGAGAAATATACATTTAACGATAGTTGAATATTTTTTTACCCATTTAAATGTCAAATACGCTAATAAGTAGAACGTCTTTTGTGACATTGTCGGACTAATCGACAAATTTACAATTGATTAGAATGGAATTCTAAACGATACAACAAGTTCCCGAGATTGCTATTGCTACGTACTCATTGTTTGTCAGCTATTATTTACAACAAAAGCGGTAACGCGCCGTATCCTTCTTATTCTATAAAGCTATTCGTTCGCAGGCGTAAAGCGAGAATAAGATTGGAATGGAATTTTGATCGGCTTAAAATGTTAAAAGTATTATTACACGTTATTGTAGTGAAAATATGAACTTTGGCCCAGAATTGATCAAAAATTGATGCTTTTAATCGCTTATTGAAAATTATATTTTCGATGCCGGAAAAACAATTTTCAATCGTAAGGGGGGGGGGCGTAAATTCAATTAGAGTTACAGAGAAAGAAATTCATTCTACCTCTTAAGCAAGGCAAAGATTTTGAAAAACGATCGAATCCATATTTTCCAGAAAACATTCATTTATTAAAGTCATTTTTTTAAAAAAAAAAAAAAAAAAAAAAAAACTCTTCAAAGCACAGACTCGCTTGAAACTTCATATAGTTTTTTTTATTTGAAAAATAAACTACAAGAGCATTTCTGGCAAGTTTAGTTATTGAATTAATAAACTTATTGACTTTGCGCAAACCTAGAATGTTATTAGTCATTATGAAATAAAACATGATTACACAACAAATTCTCTCTTTAAACCGTTTTTTTTTTTTTTTTTATATAAAAGTAAAACTACTGCGATTTTATCTGTCTCTCACTGTAGCTAAGGGTGGCATATAAGTCTTAGGTCTTACAAGGGGATTTTATTAAAGTACGAAATGATTATGAGCAAGGGTTATGCGTATTTCTAAATTTGTACAAACGATGATAGATATTAAAGCGATTGTTTCGAACCTTCCGTATAGAAATGTCAACGAAATGTCACAATTAAATTTCATTTTAATTGTTAATATTTTCTTTTATAGAAATACAATTTATGCGTAAAAAAAAAAATGTCCTTATCGAGTAAAGAGTCTGTCTGTTTGTAAAACAAATTATTTCCGATGAATTGGTTTTAATACGTAATGTAATAAAAGATATGTATTCACTTGATTATTTCGTGCGCGCGGATGTACTGTAAATTCTTCCTTTTATCTTATTGAAAGGACTAAAAATATGCGGAGGCATAATTTGCGATCGCGTCGAATTATTGCCGTTAATTAATTCGGGAATGTAAAATAAAATGAGAAGCAAAGATAGAGGGACTGATGGTGCAAAGGCGAGGGCGGAGGGAAGAATAACAATGAGAAAGAGACGTTGAAGAGCGAGTGAGAATTAGAGATATTCAAGATATACGGGCATAAAGGGTGTAAAAGATTGAAGGGATAGGCGGAACGTAAAGGAAAGGATGAGGTTAAGTCTTGAGAAGAATCATAAAACTCGGTAGAGCTTGATTAAAAAAAAAAAAGAAAAGAAGAAGAAGACAAATAAAAAAGATGGGAGGGGAGGCTTTTCGAATGCCATTCGGTTCGCAGCTATTGTTGTACGCAGATGTTAATGTAAATACTATTTTAATTAATTAAAATCTTTGAAGATTCGCATCTTGAAGGAGCTGCTGTCCGCGCCAGTAGATAAATAATAATATTAATCCATTCTCAATTATTGTGTTTGATTTGCTGTATCGTGTGCAATTTACGAGCAGAGCTTTTTCTATACTAGTAGTAGTAGTAGCAGCAGCAGCAGCAGTTGTTGTTGTTCTTGTTGTTGTTGTCGTAAGAACGTTTTAAACTTATTCGTAAATGTGAGATTGCTCGAGTTGTCGGACTTGTCTACAAACACTCGTCGAACACTCGTCGATAATCATATAAAAATATTCTTAACAGAGGGCGTAAAAAGCCCTTCCGTGTACGATCCTTATTTTGGCTAAGGCATAATAATCAATCGGATCTCGATGATAAAGCAGAGCGTTGGCCAAAACTTTTTTTTTTTTTTCACTAGAAGCTAGCGAAGGGAAAGGACTTTTTTGTTCGGGCATCGGTCTCGTTACGACTCCGGAAACTGTGAGACGCAGACTGTCGTCTCCCATCCGTAGACTCGGATGCACGCCGAACAATACAAGAGGAGGATCAGAACGTTTCCAGTGTGCGAGCACCGGCCGGAACGTCTTCCTCGTCGTCGTTGTTGTCGTCCTGCGATCCACAGGCTCTCGTCGACCATGAGCGTCCACGAGATTAAGCCGAACATTGTCGCGACATATAAATTTACGTGATACAACTCTTCGACGATATTACTTACTGGCAATAATCCATTCGACTGTCTGTCGGCGCTTTTATGTGTAAAATTATCGGGCCCCTCCCCCCCCCGTACGACAAAGGCTTTTTCACGCCTAGCCTGCCTCTCATCTGAACCTTTATTTACTTCGATTGTTATAATTTATATCGACATGAATTGTTTATACGTCCAGAGAATATAAGATTGGTAAAACTTGAATGAACTGTAAATAAATTAGAACGAGGCAAATATTTTCGTCTTGGGCAAAATTTAATTTTACGTATTCGAATGAAGCCCGCGACGATATTATTTAATTTTTAAGGAAACGCGTCTGCAATCAAACGTAATTAATAATCTCGGTATACAAATTTTAATAGCCAGAGAAGCTGCTATTCAACTCGTAAAATTAATTTTATCTACGAAATACAACCATGTAGTAGTAGCGGTAGTAGTAGTGGTAGTGTACGGAGACATTGTATACGATAAATTTACCACATTCTTATATTGTCAGCCATATTTCGGTAAAACGTTAATTTCTTAATAGTTATAATCGGTAAAGTACATTTTATTCAATTGGAATTAGTTTATTTTTTGACAATAACTAACGCAAACGTTTTTATGATTATAATTATTTTCTCGACAGTCTCTCGACTGTCATTACAATTAATAAATTATATTTACGTTAACGAATTTATATCAAAATTCTTTGAAAGTATAATATATATATATAGTTATTTCGAGTACATACAGATTGATTTATTTTACATTAAAGGGCGTTTATGTGAAAGAAAATTTAAAATAAAAAATTTACGTTTTAACTTTTCAATCGATGAGAATATCGATGAGAAAAAACTTTAATATACCTTAAAAATAATGTATTTTTGCATTATTTGGAAGCAGGCATGAACTATTTATACTTGCCTTTAGCTTGGGGAGAAACGTTATGAATCAACGCAATTAAAAAGTTTTTTATTCGATTCAAAATGATTTTTAGCAAGATATTTACTATTTAAAATTAACGTAAGATTTATAAAATTAATTTAAAATTAATACATAAATCGATCATAATTAATACATAAACGTAGTTAGTAAATTTTTTTATCACCACCTTGAACGTTGGTGTTATCTTATTATCTTAGGTCGTTGTAATATATTTAATATGATTATTCGTAACGGGTTTGTTTCTTGCTTGTTAGCCATTTTGTGACTTTATTTCAAAGGCATATATGTAATAATAGATTAGGAAACCGTGACGTATATTTAATTGAAATTAAAAAAAAAGCAAAAAAGACGAAACGTTATCCATATTGAAGAAGATGAATTTTCTTAATAAAAGAATTTATTATTTGCATTTTACTACTAAGTAATACTAGAAATGCCTTAAATATATTGGAGTTAACTTGAAATGTAAATGTAAATGTTCACATACATTCGATGTTTCTAATATTTATTCAGTTTCCCAAGTTGAATTTTAATAATATATATTTCAAGGATTTATTATTTCTTTTGGAAACAAAATAAAATAAAATCTTCTGTTCTTTCTTGTGCGGTTCATTGAAATTGTTTTTAAAATGCCGAGCAATTTATTCGAAACAATATTAACAATAAATAAAGAAATAAATAAATTAATATCAAAGTAAATTAATATGCCTGCGTTAGAGATTGAATGATCAAATGATATTCAATCATTTAGTGTAGTATTAAAATTGCTCGGTATAGAAATGACTGATTCGTTCAATTTCATACTAAAATTGACTATTTTCTTAATTGAAATGTTAAGCTGTTTTTTTTCTTTTTAAAGAACACGCGTATATTCCGTTTCTATGGCGAAAACAACACGTTGACTATTAGTTTTATATATAATCACTAATTACTGATTTGAAAAGAAAAAAGAAAAAAAAAGCAAATCGTTTTAAAAGGCACGAATACTTATACACACATTATCGTTTCTTGGTTGATGCATATTTATAATGGCGGCTTAACCATTTTAAATTTTCTATAGGAGCATGAATTTAATTATCTTAATCCTTCCTCTTACAAAGTCTCGTCTGTTTCAAGTAATATGATAAATTAAAAAAAAAACAAAAAAAAAAAATACGTAACACGAAGAGTAAAAAAGCAACCATTTGAGCTTTCCGTTGTACTTTTTATTTTAGCCAGACTTGGTATGAGGTCAGGCGATGATAGTACACCCCGAGTAAGTTTAACCTTTGAGCTCATCGTGATGAAATAAGTCCCTTATCATAATTTCCTTCTAATTATCGCAATTATAAGACAAAAAAATCAAAAGTAAAACCTTTGCTTATCGTAAATACATGAGATACACATACATCCGACCTTTGCAAGAGAATCCCTTTTCCTGCAGGGAATTTGTATTTCTTTATTCTTCCTAATCTTTTGTTAATGCATCTTTTAATTTTTGTTCTCGCTTCGGTTAATATGACTTTCGTACATTTTGAAATAACTTTTCAATAAACGTTGTAATATGCATTTCTATTAAGTCTCGCGAATTTCGTATACGAGCATACGTACAATTTTTTTAGCAATGTAGTTTCGCAAGAGTATTCTACTTTATTATTATTGTTATTATTATTATTACTATTACTATTACTATTATTATTAAACTTACGCATGGTTGTATAGAATGTGTAATTAAAATATACATTACGAAACCGTTATAATTTTAAGTAAAAGATGATAAAAAAATAATTTCGTACATTTGACCTCTCGGGCGTGCATGATTTCTTTTTATTTTTAATAAATCTGAAATATGAATATTGGTATTACTATTTCAGCTTCAGCTAAATACTGAAAAATTATGAACTTAGAAAGAAGCTTTTCATAAAATGACCTAGTTCGGTAGTTTTGCAGCTCATGCGCTGTATACGTAATTTAACTTTCTTCACATGTATGCATATTTGCGAATACATAAATCGTAAGAAATTTCATTATAATTAAAATCCAGCGTAACTCATATTATTTAAGAATGGAGTCGAGTCAGAAATTAATTGCTTATAATTATTAAATTTTTAATACACAAGTTAGAATTCAAATTTTCAACGTGAAGTTTATTTATAGAAAAAAAAAGAGAAAAAAAAAATGTTTATATATAAAAAGCTTTAAAATGAATATATTCAGATTTTTTTTAAATCTCATATATTCAAAATGTCTTAAAATGTAATAAACGTATTGCAAAGAACTTAGAAACAAGTAATTATTCAACATAAATATAAATTTATATCGATCTATATAAATACGAATAATATTTTAACGTTATAATAGCTTTGCCCCTTTTTTTTCTCTCTTTATCCGTAAAAAGTTTGTATTTTATTGTAAAGTAAATATATATATATATATATAGTTAACTTTATCTTATTTAGCTCGAGCTGTGATTAAAGCTTCAAACTTATTTTATGTAGTGCTTTTTCTTTGGAATTCAAGTCACTCAACAACTCCCTTACATTCATCAAACTACAATCAATCTTGTCCCTCATTAATTGAGGTATAAATCTTCCTGTAAATACCCAACTACAAGTACATCACTAGCTTCCATAATAAGACAATAAATAAGGACTCGTTATTTATTAATATTATTATCCTTTGCACTTAACCTCATTTGCCTGCATCTATAGATTTTATATTTTATTTATATAAAGAACGGAAAGAAAAATTTGGAATTATTATTATTAATATTGAGAAGAAATTCGAATGAGATAAAAATAAAAAATGTATCGTATTTGATGAATGCTTAGATCGTATATGGAATGAAAACACTGTGATATTTTTAAAATTGATTTTAATAATATGAAAAGCGAATTTTTATAACAAAAAAAAAGAAGCAAAGAAAAGAAAGAAAGAAAAAGAGAAAAAAGTGAGAATATTGGAGGTGAAATTTTCAAATCTATTTTATATATTATTTCCTTCGTTTTATTTAAGGAATTTTAAGAATACGAGTTTCAATAAATTTTCAAGACATTGATTGATATATGTGATTTCATCTTAATACACTTTATTTAGTTTTATATACTGGTCGAATAGTTTTTTTAGTATATTTATTATAGTAGAATTAATGCATTACTGTATAATAGCATAAAACTCAAATTATATCTGCTGCACTCTGTTATTAATGTCACTGGAGTATACTATGCAGCTACGCATTGCTATAAAGAAAAGGCGTTTAAATAAAAAAAGTTAATAAAAAAAAAACGGAGAAATTAATATTTAATATATATTCTTTAAATGGTTCAAGAAAGCAATGATCCAGTGCAATAATTAACTTACGAAATTCTTTAATTCTTCAATTCTTTAAGCGGATTTGTTAGAAACGAAATTGCAAATAAATAAAATGGAAAAGAACAATTTTATTAACAATTTAATTTACACTTTTGCTACATTATGACATTCCAACAATGCTTTAGTAATTAATTTTAATATTTGTAACGATAAATAATGAAAATAATAATTGTATTAATAATATTAATACGGAATTTAATATTGAAATAATTTTCGTACGTAAATGTTATTATATATATATATATTTCTATGCGAAGAATGAATAATGTGTATTATTCATTAATCAAAACGCTTTGACAGTTTTACTCGTAACCGTGATTCCGTTTGCGCGAAAAATTTAATTATTCAGAAATTTATTGTAAATGTGAACCCATAGTACGAAAATACTTTATTGAACGTTCCTTGACTACCCTACACGTACTTTATACCTTTTGAATGATTTTTTTAATAATTTAATAGTTAATAATTACAGTTAAGAAATGTCGAGAGAGTAGTTTTATTTATTTTCTTGGAATCCCTCGAGTGGATGTATTTTAAATATCGTTTGAGCGACGGCTTCTTATGTCGTTTATCCCATACAACTCTAAATGCACGGCTTTTAAAATAACGTGTATATGTTACATTTCGCTGCTTAGCCCCGTAGAATATGACGGGAGTCACGTGACTCGGACTAGCGGCAGAGCTAATCCGCTGTACGCGTTGTCCATTATCAGCGGGTATCGAGGTCAGCAGCCTCGATACCCCCTTCCCTCGCATTAGTCATAATCTCGCGCGTCTCGTCCTTGTCCTTCCCCTCGGCATAAAGTCCTTTTCCAACGTCGCGCTTCCCCCGCAAAGAAAATATTATACACGTTATATCACGTTATATATAGTAATAATTTTTGGCTAGAGCGAGCCGACGTTGCTCCCCTCCCCTTACTCGTCAACCTACACAATCCAATGCACTTGGTCGTCTGTCTCTTTTCTCTTTGCAATTCAGTACTATTCAATTTAGTATTTAATTTTTTTTTTCCGTTTTTTTTTACTTTATTTTACTTTTTACTTATTTTCTTCTACTTGTACTACGTATATTATAGGAATGAAATTGAAACCATAACGGATATTTTTATTTGAAGTAGTCAATCTGTACATATGAATATGTAAATTCGTTATAAGAATGCTTTTCCGCTTGATTTCAAATCAATAAAAATATCGAGTATTTACGGTTTCGAGGGGCCGCGGGAAAAGAAGATTTCTCTGGATAGATAAAGATAGTTGGCGGTGGGTGGCGGAGCGGTGGGAGCGAGGGGAGCGAGGGGAGCGGTGGAGCGGGGTATAATATGGACGAGCGAGTTGGAGGGCGTGGGAGGGGGAATAGCGGGGAGAGTTAGTTGGCACGACGAGGATTTCGTACTCACGTTCTATATTCGCTCGGCTTCTCGGCTCGACTATTCCGCTCGATTTCCGAATTGCAAAAGCTCGCGGTAGAATTCACGGATAAAGGTCGTCAGTGACTAGCCGTAACACTAGCTTAAATCTGACGTATTCGTGGCCTACCCTACCCTACCCTACCCTACCCTACCCTCCCCCTTTACACGTCGTGTCCTCTCATTCGCTTAAATATTGTGGTTCGAGCTCTAAATGCATTGTATTAACTGTGTAGCTCGTAGTTAATAAACAGAATGTCAGGCCGATGACGGCAGTCGGCTATACCGCTTTCTTACAAGTAAACTTACGCATACCACGCAACGTTATTATTGTTGTTATTCTTATTGTTATTGTTATTGTTGTTGTTGTTGTTGTTATGATTGTTATTAATCATTTATCAGATTAATTCATTTATCAGACGCATTACTTTAGTAAGATTTAATTATTACTATTATTATGTTTAGCTATAAATTTACCAAGTATGTGATCGTATTAAAAATAGTGCATAACAATAAGAGAATCCTCATTAGTTACGGTATGATTAATAAAATTTAATTTCTCGAATTTTGAAATTAATACATCAGTTTTAGTTAGTTTTGGTCTTTATCGTCTCTGTCCGTGATTTTTATATCTTAGATATAGAAACGTGAGCTACATCGAGAAGAGCCTGTAACTAAGGAAAAGTTGCTAGTTACGATAAGTATACTCAATCGTGCTACTTTAAATTAATGCCTCCTCTCGTTTCTTTATTTTTGTTTCATCAAATTTGTTAATTATTAAAAAAAAAAAAAAATTCTAAGTTTACTGAATTTCTGTATTTATATACAAAGTCTCCGAAATTCATATTAAATTTACGTTACTTTACATTAATAAATAATAAATACATTCATTTATTATAACAGTATATCAGTTATATTGCTTTGCATTATAATATTAATGCATAACGAATTAATTATTCTAATAAGGAAAATGTAACGAATGTAATAGATTTTTATTTCTCCACTATAATTGATTATATAAAAGTATAAAGGTTATGAGTATTTAATTATTCAAGTATTAATTATTAAAAAGAAAAGAAAAGGAAGAAGTACGGTTTGAAAAATTGTTGGATAATATATGTTGTGCGTACTTCCCGACGAGAATAACGTTATTAATAAATTTAAAGCTTTGATCGTGCATTTATAATTAAATTACGAAAAAAAAAAAAAACAAAAACAAAAAAAAAATGGGGAAATCCGCAATACAAGCGTATCAAGTACATTAAATGGTAAAGCGACATTGCGCATACTCTTCATAAGATGAATGTGCCAGTGACAAAATAAAATCTCTTCGTTATGCCTGTTAACACATTTTTTTTCAGAAATACATTATAAAGGCTTCCTGCATTGATGTTACTTTTTATATGTGCTGCGGAGAACCGCCTTTACCGTGTTCCATGCTACACGCTACCGTGTCAAAGTGAACCATTGAAGACATTACCCTGAAACGCCACTAACATTGAAAAAGAAGAAGAAGATCCCCTCATGCTAGATAGAACGAAATTTCGGCTTCTCGGCTTCTCGGCTTCTCGGCTTCTCGGCTTCTCGGCTTCTCGGCTTCTCTAACAAGCGGCTGCCGATATAGAGCAACACACTTAAGGCTCGTTTAAAAGCTTCGTTCAACAACCTGGAACATGCCCGATTGTCTTGTAGAATCAGCCCGTGTAGAGAATAATACGAAAATAGAAGGATAATAATGATAAGGGAAAGCGAATTAGTGAATTGTAGAGAGGACGAAGACAGGAGAAAATAAGGACAAGCTCTGACGAATGAGAGAGAGAGAGAGAGAGAGAGATTTTTTTACGCGAGCCTCTCCTCCGTTTCTCTATCGTTCTTTGCTTTCGCAATTTATTTTATCGCCAACGTACAAACTTATTTGTTATTCGATTGTATAAGAGACTAATTGGCATTATAATGAACGATAAAATCGCTTCGTGAAATGACTATCAATTGCGCCGCTCCGCGATTCCTTATGCTTTTGGAATCTCATTTGAATTCTAATGAAATGCATATACTATTTTTAAAAATTATTTCCAACTGTGTTTGATTTATTGCTTTAGAATATAATTCACTTTTTATCAAATCCATAACGATACTCTGCTATCGCATAACAATTCACCGAAACGCTTTTATATAAGTTTTAGACAATTATACATTAATATTATCGTTACGAGCCTTTCAACTTAAAAGTTGTATTATTATTATGAATTAATAATAATTGAATAAATCATTAAGCATGAATGATGTATTATAAGGGGGGGATAAGGGTGAATATGTAGATAAATTTACAAATTACAATTTAAAAAACACATTATTTATTGAAAAATATTATTTTAATGCTATTATTATAATATGATTCTTTTATTCTATCACTTGTTAACGAATATTCCACGAATTTTTTTCTACACGATATCGGGTATGGGATTAAAATACGTATCTGCTCCTGTTCACTAAGTAAAAATATACGAAACAATAAATTTTAATTAGTAAAATCATTATGATAAGTAAGTCTTATACTTATTATTCGACGTAAGCGTTCATATTGTAGATTAAAATTCTATTTAATCAGTAAAAAGGAGAAAAAAAGTTTAAAAGTAATAAGCTAATAAATGAAAATTTAAATATCACGCTTTCTTTGTCATTATTATTATTATTATTATTATTATTATTATAATAAGAACGTTGATGTTGAATTTTAATTATCTATATTAAATCCGATATTTTTTAACGTATCGTGAATGAAAGCTCATGATCAATTAAGTATAAAACCAGAGCGATTACCAAGTGGATTGAAATCAAACTCTAAATAGGATTTAAGAAATCTCGCGGGAATATCGCGTTCGGAAGTCACGCAACTGAGCGAATACACATACACATATATATAGAGAGAGAGAGAGAGAGAGAGAGAGAGAGAGAGAGAAAGTCCAATGAAAATCAGAGATAAATCTATAAAACGTAAGCAGTTCTTATTTTATAAAAATAATAAGTATCAAATAACCGGGGTAACTCGAGTATCTGTAAATAATAATCAGGTACGATAATAGCGCTAAAAGATCTTCGAAAGATCTTCGTAACGTGATAATATGACTTTTATCGTGGGTCGTTGGGTGGGGAGGGTGGGGGGTATGAGTAGGAGATCAATTGAAAGTCGTTGAGAAGCACGAGCTGACGAGACTCGCCCGGACTCGGAACAGTAAATACCCCGGTGAGATAAACGGTTCGGAAATAAGTGTATCGCGCAGGGCTTATCTCCTGCCCCTTCGGTTTGTCAACTCTTCCCTTCCTCTTCTGGCCCACGGGCTCACCAAACGAGTGTATTAGAATTCCCACGGAGCGTTACACGTCCTTGCCCCTTATGGCTTTCATTAGTCGAATAGTCTCCGGGGACAATACATTTCCCCGGGTCACTAATACATCTTCTGCGTCTTAATACGCCCCGACGTCTTATACGATGCGTACATCGACGAGCACCCGATTGCGTGTTTGTAAGCCCCAATTTCCGGCTCCCTAAGACTATTGTGATAACTTTTACGTCCTCGGCATTGGGCTTGGCAAAATAAACAACCACGGATATAAAATTTACGAACACGCGCGCCTCCGATACGGTCCGTGCAATCTTGAGATAATTGCCAAATCATTCGGTCCCACTCCACTCCTCAATAGCACTTATCCATTTTCTATCCTTAATATCGTAAAGCATAAATTTTCGTCTAACAAACGGCTTTTTCAAACTAACGATGATGATGATGATTATTATTATTATTATTATTAATTGCATGACGCGCAGTGAATTCTTAAAGTATCATCACTACTGATTTTTATTTTTTGTCTTTAGTTAATATATACTTTACGTTTTTCTCTCGTTCGTATTTCATACAAAAAAAAAAAAAAAAAAAAAAAAAGAAAAGAATCCATATACATTTGTAAATTTGATTAGGATGAGTGGATCAATAAGAAATTTATTTCATACGTACGAAAAAAAAAAGGATTCTTTGCAGTGAATGCATTTAGAGGAATCATGACGAGATCGCGAAGCGCTATCATTCGATATAACGAATCGGAGGAATGAAGACTCCAGTGATCTGAATAATATGCGCTGCACTTCATTACGAATGGGTTAACGAAAAAAAGAGAAAGAGAAAGAAAAAGAGAGAAGAATTGCCGAATTACGAAATACCGGGTAGAAAGGATGTTCCGAAAACGTGGAAATACCCTAGGATTTTTAAAAATAAAATTAAAACTTCGATATTTCAAAGGCTTTAAAGCTCTTGAGTTCTTATATGTTTTGTTTTTTTTTGTTATATTTACAAGACCATTGTATTATGCTTTCGTTTTAAAATAATTTTTATCACGGGGATGAGATTTAATTGTAATTTATATTTTTATTAAATACATACCTTCGTACAGATTAGTTATATGTTTGTCATGAAAAATTATTACCGATGCCTTTTAGTCTCTTCGTAATGTAAGAGACTGAGAGAGCGAGAATGTTCTTACTAATTATAATAGAATCGGTGTAATGAAGCAGTGGCGAATGAAGTAGTCGAAATCGACTAGAATTTCTTAATTCATATAATCTCACGTTATAGACCGTTTTTCACTTGCTTGGATTTTTACGACCAAAGGGTATATTAATATTAATAAACGCAATGTTTCTACAGAAGATTTTATTATTCTAAGTAAAGAAAATGAAAGAAAAGCAAAGAAAATAAAAGAAAAGAAAAGAGATGAGAAGAGAAATTCTATACCTCTGGAGAACTGGAATTTAATAAGGAAAGGGGGAGTTTTAAAGGAGTTTTACAGCTCTAAAGCATCGGGCCACCGACGAATCACAATTCGAAATTGAGTATCCAGTGGAAGCGCATTTTATTCCGGTTGCCCTCCGTGCCTATCCTCGTTTTTCCTTTACTTAGCCGAAGGCCAAGACTTTTTGCCCGCGAGCCTGGGAATCGATGCCGGATTCGGAATTGTCACTCCGAAGACGATCCGATTTCAATTTCTCGGACGTCCCTCTTCCTCCTTTTTATACGGACAAGCTAATACGGCAGGCAGTTCCTTGGAATAGGGCTTTCACTAGTTTTATTAACACCGCGGCGACTTTACATGGGACCAACGCGAGGGATTCGCCCGCCGATTCACAATTTTCTCAATTTCATTTAAAATGTGTTGATTACGCAAACTCTGTTATACTGAAAAATAATATAAAAGTTCTTGCAATTTTTCGGGGTTATTTAGAACGGAATTTGAAAAATAATGATAAAAAAAAAATAAAATAAAATAAAATAAAATAAAAAAGATGAGGAAAAATTATATATCTAGGGAAATTTTATTAGAAGAAAATCATCCCTTGCGAAATAGAAACTTCCGAGGTTTTAAATTCAGCAGCTACTTCTTCTTCTTCTTCTTCTTCTTCTTCTTCTTCGTTTTTTTATTCTAGTACTCTCATTTTTACGAACTAATTTGAATTTTCGAAATATTTCTCCAATTTAAATTTATTTTACGACACGAAAGTCAATTCATACGAATCGATACGCAATAGTTTTATATTAACAGAACTATGATGAATTTCAAAACTAATTCATTTTCGACTATATTTTCTTCATAACGGAATAATCAATTCTAATACACACACACACACACGCAAACATATATATGTATATGTATGTATAAATTGAATGAAAGTGAACAATACGAAGCGTTGCGTTAAAATAACAAGAAAGAAGGAGAATAAATCATGTAAATTACTTTAGAATTTACATTGGATATCGGAGGATTAATAGATTAACAGTACGCTTAATAGTAAATATATTAAAAAATGAATAATTTCTATACAAATCAATATGTGTTAGTCGTTTTAGAAAAAGCAAATATTATATATTTCATTTATTAACGTAAATTTATTAGATTACAAGAAATTAAAGAGAACAAGATATTTATCGTAAAACCATAATAAATTCTTACCCGTATTGAAATATTCTTAAAATTTTATTTATAAAACTTTCAAGCTGCGTAACTAGAGAAATAAGGAATATTAAATTTAAAAAAAAAAACAAACAACGCACGTGTATTTATACGCAGAAATACGCAAATAAATAAAATAATTGTAATTAAAAAATATTAAAAGGTATTAAAACAGATAGAGGAATTTTATTCCTACATTATAATTTATAGTTGTACATCAAAAGAACATATTACAATAAGTATTTTAATTAAAATGTCTTTTTAAGTTTGTCCAAAGCTATAATAATATGATTTAATTACTATAAATCATGGGCAAACATTCAATTAATTTTATTAAAAAAAAAAAAAAAAAAAAGAAAAGAATTATAACGATATAGATGGAAAAATATTTAACGAATGTACACGTATATTTGCTCTAATATAATGATTTTAACGTTCGATGAATTCTCGTTCTTTTCTCATTTCTTTGTAGGCGGGGTTGTTGAAAAAAAAAAAAAAACAAAAAAAACAAAAAAAAACAAAAAAAACCTCGTGAAAAATGATAGAATTTCTATTTAAGATGATATTGTAAGTTGTCAAAGGCGATCCGAATGCAGAAAAACTTTAGAAAATTAATCATGCCTTTTTCCTCTAAATTTTTCTCCGTTCATCATGTGAACGTCACGCGATGATCATTTCTATAAGCGAGTTCCGAATGAATTTGAATCGCGACGCGTAAATGGCTTTTAAAAATTTTTTATCTATTAAGTACGAAGAGTCTGCTGTCCCTCTTCTCTTGAAAAATGTCCGAAGCTTACAATTTTATAAGATACGGGGGGGGGGATGCCCCCAAGTTCCCGAGTATAATGTCTTAGTTTATACAAAGATCGTATATTACGCAAGATTATACGGACTATTGTAATTTCGTCTCCAGGGGCCATCAACAATAAAAGTTCCATAATCCTGGACTAAAAGGAAGATTTATCCTTTTCTTTTTGTAAGAATAATTTGCGCGAATGGCCGAGCAACAGATATCCGCTTGCTAATCCGAGCAAATTACGATATTGTAACTGCATTGTTGACTTTAACTATATCCAACACTAGATTAACATTTTCGTCTTATAGAGTAGGTCTTATATTTCTCAAGAGTTTCTTTTGGATAAGCGACGGAAAAAACGAAAAGAAAAAAAAACACAAAAAAAAAAAGGATAGATAATTTAATATTTAATACGAATAATAATAATGATTCATATTATTCATATTATTTCTTTTTATAACATGTTAAATAATTCGAAATGTTTATATTTGTTATATTGAGAATTCGGTGATATAATAAGTCTTTGTCCTTATAACGTGGAAGATAAATAAAAATGGACAAGGAGTAAAAATTCTACTTGTTAAAAGCAATTGATTACGATAAAGAGATCTCGATAAGGATAAGAAAAATATAAATGTCTATCGATCGATACTTAAAATAAGTACTAATTTTTATTTCTTAGCACCGAGCAGGTGTTTGTAAAAACTTTTCGATCGCAAAATCTTAGAAAATTTGTAATAAAGTCAAAAGAACGTAATATATAATCCTTGTAATTTGAAATGATTATCGGGGATCAGGTAAGGTTGTTTAAAATGACGTAATGCAACATTTCAATGGATTATTCGAGCAATGTAAATGACACGAGTACGCAAGTTAATCGGAATCCGCGCAAGACGACGTTCCGCCAAACACTAACGATATTGTTAGAACAATAACGCGCGTATATAAAATATATTTATCAAGATTTATCTAACGGAGGGAATAGTATATAGCAGAGAGTAAAGTAAAGGGGGGTTAGGTACTCTCGGAATAGTTTACATTCGATTACCTTGGTAAAATCTGCAATTAGCGGCTAAATTAAAGCGTATCGTCGAGTAATCCGGAGTGGGACGGAATCGAGATATCTCGACGCGCAATCGATATTGCGACACGCGCTGCTTCCCGTAGATCTCGGGCCCGGCTGCGTAGACCGGCCACTACCTTCGGCGCTAGATAGTTTGCTAAACGGATAATGATGAGATTGCGCAGAGCGAGCGAAGTCGTATTAGGTATTGCAATTATAGGAGAGGAGAGGAGGACGGAAAGAGTGAGATAAATATTGAGCAACGGCGTGGGGTGGGGAGGTTATTGGGGGGAGGAGGGTTGAAACGGGTAAGCCGGAGGGATGGAGCCGCGTGGAAAGGGTACGTTACAACTACAGCGCATCTTGATGCACGCGCCCCGCATGCGCACCCGCACCCGCATCGACGCGTTAAGTGACATACGTGTATATGCATCTGTACGTACATGTAGAGAGAGAGAGAGAGAGAGAGAGAGAGCGCGCGAGAGAGATCGGAGAAGTATAAACTACGGAATTTAACTATGCGCAATTACACGAGTATCAAATTCATCTGCATTATTGTTCAATACCGATAGCATTATCAACCATAAATGAGTACCGAGCTTCTGGCACGAATCTACGCTGCAATTTGATTTCAAATTTTCGAATGGTTTCGAAGCGACGTATCCTATATGCGTTTGTACACGACTTAACATTTTCCGGTACATTGCACTATATTGATTTTCGTATTAGCGATTAATTTGCATGAAAGTATGAGTAAAGCTTATGCAATTGTATTTATCGTTTGACGTGGCTCTGAAATTTATATTGCCAATACTTCTTGTTTTACATCTAATGGCGCTTAATGCATATCGATTACACGAATTACTCCGTAAGTTTAATAAAAATTCCAAACTTATTTGTTTACCTTAACATTCGTTACACCATTCGAAATACTTAAAATCTAATAATGTAATTTTGCAAATCATCTTTATCCATCATCATACCTTTTGGCTTTTTGTTCTTTTAACGAAATACGATAATAAAATAAATCTAACAACGATAAGACAATATAAGTATATGACTTTATTATACATTCACGTGATACATTTACCGAAAGCCATTAGAATTCCGATAGAATGACAAGGCCAAGTAAATTAAAAATCTCATAAGATTCGATGATAAATCGTATAAATTCTTTATATAAAATTAAATAACCGTCCCTGTAGATGAAGTGTAAATCCGTAGATGGGAAAGACCGTTAGAAAGGGGAATATGCTGACACAGTATCCAGCTCCTCTTCAGCCGCTCAAGTGGGATACGTACGAGTTAGTTGCCAGGATATAAGCGTACAAGTGGACCCTCTCGACAATGTCATCAATGATTTTTAGCCTTAGATTTAATTATCGCTACCGAGTGCTGGGCTAATTGCCCTCTTTTCTATCTGCGATTACATAGAATATCAGCTACGTAGATATTTATTAGTTCATGCTCTTGTATTACGTCTGCACTTATAAAAGTACAACGACTCGGTAATGCGTAAGCGATAGAGGTATTGCCTGAGATATTTTAAGATCTATTTCGGCGCGCTAATTGTATTTCTAATTGCATATACGAATCCAACAAATATTTTAAAGATCTAATTAAAATTCAGAATTTCGTTCAACTTCCTTCCCTTTTTTTGCTCTCGATATAGATAATCGCGCATTACTCATGACTTAGAATTCTTAATATCAAACAATTTCTAAATTCCTCGCATCTGTTTTCTCCCTTAAGAATTTTTACTTTTGATAAATGTACATTCTTTCTTGAAGTATTAAATTTTAAAAGTTATTTATTAGTCAGAATTGAGCCCAAACGTTATATTGACCGGGCCAACGAATACATAACAAAGTCAGATCATCCGTACCCCGATGCCATGAAATTTAATATAAGAACAATTTTTATAAACATAAACCGAAGAAAATCTATTATTTACCCAAGTCTGGATACTCTTCTTTTCTTTTTCTTTAAACTCCACGTAACGTGTTGGATGAAAAAGGAAAAGAAAAGTATTAATTTCTTTCTATGTGAAATGTAATTGGTATAAACAATGGACTTGAAGCAGTTTAGCTAAAAGTTCATCCCTACATTCGGCGCCAATGTATATTAACTATTTATCTTTTCATACATCTATAAATACAATTGCCACAAACTAAGTTTTTTCTTCCTAAAGCATTAATTATCCCCAACTTATTTCACGGATTTCAATTTCGATCGCGCTCTTACATCTTCTTGCATTATCCGTTTCAGCTCGATCCCATTGATAATAATGAACTGCAGATGCAATGGTTAATTAAGGCCAATTTTACCGATTATATTGTCAGATGAAAATTATTATGTGTTTAGTATTTGTAAGGAGTAAAAGTCCAAAGAGAAATAACGAGAGCGAGGGCAAAGGAAAGAAGGCAGGGAGTAACAAAGTTTATTTATTCAGTTAGACTTTATATAGTCTTAAACTCAATTTTGGCGGTTATATGTAATTAACGTGTTGGGCTAAACCTTTGGACAGAGACGATCATCGTTACACAGAAACGTTACACATCGGCTTGACTTCTTTGTGGTTTAGATCTCCTAGCTGTTCCAAGTGTCTCTAATCAGCTTGAAGTCGACTCTGCGCATACTTGAATCTTTGCTAATGACCCAACGAATAGTATTATAGAAGTCAATCCATGAGGAAATCAGTTTTACTTGCTTTATTTTAAGGAATAACTCACTTTTCCTAACATTCACACCTTTGCGTCCTTATCCGTCTCCCTTTATCCATTCTATTGAAGCTCGTCGCACTTGTTTTTAAATTACACGCCCACGTAGTTCCGTTTAGATTAATTGTGTCAGTGTCAGTTTTGCAAATACTTATAAAAAGAGTCGACAAAGGAAGAATCCAAAATTCTCCGGTACGGTTAATAATTATCATTGAAGGCGAAGCCGATCGACGGCATTTGGCCACGAAAGATTTATGCAGACGAGCTTATTAAAATTGAAAAGAGCCACGTAAAGCGTCGTATTCTCGATGTCGGGATATATATACGCAGGCCACGTCGAAATTAAGTTGATTTTCACGAATGAAAAGTTCTGCCTCTCTAATTATAATAAAGTTACGTAGTAACTGGTGCACAAATAATTTTCAAACAAATACAATTACTTAAAATTCCATTGAATTTCTGAATTATTGTATATCGAAGTTACGAAGCATTTCCAGCTGAAAAAAATCCCGTTAATTCGCACTGCCTGCAGGGACGCACGTCACCTGACGCGAATCTACTACGTTTACATAACTTTTACGCCGGCAATTTTAAACGTCAATTTCAAATAAATTCCATCGAGCTTAACGCAACCGATGACTTAAAAGACAAAACTTGGAACGTAAAGAAAGCAAAACGAAGAACAACAACAACAACAACAACGGAGACACGAAAGGCGTAAGATTTGTTTGCGCTCGGCCTCTCAGTCCCTGAGTTTATTATAAAAATAAAATAAAAAAAACAAACAAGCAAACAAGTATAAAGTATAATAAACAAGTATAAATAACGGAGTATAATGCGATAGGAAAGCATATGAATTACTCGTTAAAATAATGCGGTTCGAGCGTTATCCTGCCGCCGCTTTCTTTCCTACATCTATTATCGTTAACGTCCAATGATTTACTCTGAAAAATTTAGAGAACTCATTCCTGCCTCGGCACTCGCCCGGCCCAGCATCCTTTATACCAAAAAATAATAGATCCCAGCTCGACGCGCGCCTCCCGTAATTATTTGCGTATTTATTGGTTAAATTGTTAATAAAACGTTGTATTACGTAATAATAGGCAAAGGGCGATTGGGCCATAGCGCCGAAACAAAGGTTAACCCCCGTCCCCCCAACCCCCCACTGCCTGGTGAAAATGTACGATCCGTTTTTTGTGTTCTTTTCGTTTTTTTTTTCGTTTTTTTTCGTTTTTTTTTTTAAATACAACTATCGCATTGGATATACAATCTGTAAAATATACGTTCAGTTATCGCGTCGGATAAAACAGTGGCTTTGATGGGTCTCGTTTTTTTTTTCTCTGATTGTAGGAGCTTTCACGCGGGATCACGGGTTTCTGGGCAACGGGATCGGCGGCGCTACGTCGGCTTTGTCAGGGGCGAAGAATACCGCCGGCTGGCCACAATTCGAGGCGAACGTCGCCCGGAACGTCACAATTGCCGTTGGTCAAACGGCTTTTTTGCATTGCAGAGTCTATCAACTCGGCGATAAAGAGGTAAGGCCTTTTTCCTTTTTCCTTTTTTTCTTTATTCCTTTATTCCTTTTTCTCTCTGTCTCTCTGTCTCTCTGTCTCTCTCTCTCTCTCTCTCTATATATATATATATATGTCTATGTATATACATGTCCGCCTCTAGATCCATGGATCATAGGCGAATGGATTTAGCTTTTCGATGATTTAAATTCGTTAGCCGCTAACAAATTGGATTTTTTCTTCCACCCTTTCGACACTCTCCCTCATAAATCGGACTAGCGCCCAATTGTTTATGGGCTTGTCGAAATATTGCGCTATTCGTGACTTTTATTTATAATTGAAGAACGAGTGTACTCAAAATTTATGCCTTAATATGCTAAGCCGATTACAAGTTTACCGTTACCGCAATTCACTATCCTTCATTCGGCCATCTATACTAATATTAAACATTGACTCCTTCCACCCGCCTCTGACTCTTCATCTTTTTATTTTTCAAAACTACACGTATGAATTCTATTCGTATTAGCTATTTGCATTATCGAACACAAGTATTTATTTATCTTTTATTTACCGTAACTTGCGTAAACTGTATGGCTTTCGAAACGTTTACTCTTATCGATGTAATACACGAATGTCAGAGTCACAGAAAAAAATATCTATTAATTTGTCTAATTTAATAATTTGATAATTTGGTGATGTTTACGGTAGAGAAAACAGAAAAATCTATATAAAAAGAAATCCTTCCCTACGTTATGCTAATCTATAATTTAGTTGTAGTATAGTTGTATATCGTAAGCTTATAAATTCGTGAAAAATTAGTTAAAAAATGTACGACACAAGATATCTATTTAAATCATAAGTGCAAAAAATAGCTTTCTGGTATATATAAAAATTTAAGAATTAGGATAATGTATGTAATAAAGCGCACGATGAGTCGGTAAAAAAAAAAAAATTTGTTTCCAAATTACTTTCGTTTCGGTCGTAAAAACTCACAAGTATACGTAATAATTTATTCAACGTCATTTTTAAGTGAAAATAATTTTAAATTCATTCAATTTTTCATCTCTTAAAATATACGTAAAACATCGCCTAGCAATGATGGGACAATCTAAAGAGAAACTCTTTAATCAGAAAAGTAAGAAGCAAAGTATTTATCGACTACTCGGCACACGCGTGAATCCTCAAGTAGTAGTAGTAGTAGTAGTAGAAGAAGAAGAAGAGGAGAAGAAGAAGAAGAAGAAAAAGAAGGAAATATATCTGTCATTTACAAGACTGTGCACGTAGATATTTTGCCTATGAAGGTTTTTCATCAGATAAACTTAAAAATTGTTAAAGAACGGTTAAGGTAAAATAACGTAGTTTAAAAACATACGACGAACAAAGACGAGACTTTTCCCTATTCGCATTTTTTCTCTCTTTCTTTTCATTTTTTACTTCATCTGCAAAAAAATTCAATAGCAATTTAGTTGCAACTACGCTCTGGATGCTCGTGAGAATCAAAAGACCGCAAAGCTGTGGATTCGGTCAGCCTCGTTCCGCTACAGCCAATGAATTTCTACACAGAATACACGTATAGATATTTGGCGTACATTCTCCTTTTCTTTTCTTTTTTCTTTTTTGCTTTTTTGCTTTTTTGCGTTCAAGACCTCTAGTAAAATATAATGGTATTTACCATTATAACAATAACTTGCCATTTGGCCGTATAACAATTAGAATTCAGATTGGAACTTTTCGATCCAAGGATTCAGAATCACGCGAAATCATGCTAAGAACATTTATTTCTTACGCCGACATTATTTACATAATGTTTTCTTTTATATTAATTAATGCAATAATAATACGTGGACAATTTTATCGGGAACCGTTGTGTTTGGAATATTGAAATTGGAATATTTACGATTGAATTAATTATTTATTGAAAATAAACCCTACTGATTATACATAATTGTATCGAGAAAATAAAATATATTCATTAAAGTTTTGTAATGCGCAATAAATAAATTTACGTATCGTAAATTATATTTTGTGATTGCGCGTATTATCAAGGGAATATTATATAAAATCAAACAGAAGCTCCAGTGACGAACGATAATGTTGCTCCAATGCATTGCATTGGATCAAATTCTAAATGCTGAGGTACTCTATTATTTATAATATTTATATAGAAATATTTATTGATGAACTATAAGGAAAATGGCATTTGGAACCGAGCCGTGATTTGTCGTTGACTTGAATTCGCAAGAAAGTGTAAGGGAAAAAGGGACTGAATCCTATATTATATTATATATAATTTTCACATTTAGATAATAGATAGTTAGGATTTGTTTAAAGAAAATTTAAATAAATGCGCATAAAGAGCTTCGCTTGAACGTGACCATTCAAGACAGGAGATATAGAGTGACGAGAAGAAATGTTAAAGCTAGTGAGTGGCAAAAGGATCGGAGGGTTCGTCGAGACATAAAGCTGGGAGAGTATATTTTAAATTATTTTAAGCAGCAACAATGATCTTGGCTATTATGACCGTAAAAATGTTCTTGCTTCTCATAGTGATCACATAGTCGGATGTAGTGCGAATCTTTCGCGCTTATGTCCTGTCCCGGTCGGTCGTTCTTTCTATTTTAAAACGCGCGTACATCAAACGAGAGAAAAAGATATATATCCATCTCTTTATGTATTCAAAAGGCAGTGCACGTTGAAGAAAGGATTATTTTAATCTGTAACGTATAAATGTGCTGAAATGTATTTTTCTGCCGTAATCGTATATTTTTCTTCATTGTTTTCGTTTTTTTTTTTAGCGACTAATCTGCATTCGCCACTTGCTTCTTACCACATTTACATCGAACAATGGATTATAATTATTATTACATTACGTCCTTAGCAAGCACATTGTCCGTGTACGTAAATTCAATATTTATATGTCTCTTCATCTACGTGGGGCATTAAATTTCGTTATCCTTATGTATTTATACTCTAATTCGAAATTTACAAAATACAAATATTCTTTTCCCTATTGATTTCAAAAGAAGCTTATTATTAAATATCATCTAATAATGGCAGTTAATCAATTTTTTTAATAAATCCATTACGCTTTCTACTCCTCACATTTTTAACATGCTCTTTCATCATGAAAATCATTGAATTTATAATAATAAAAAAAACAATACTTGACGCGAGTAATCGTCGGTAATTTATGTTCTCAATTTTCGTAGCGAATGAAATAATAAATTCATTAGCGAGTAATTTTTGTTTAAATGATTTTGAAAAATCATAATCAAATATTTTTCTCATAACTACAATTAATTAATACAATTAAATAGCTTTTCATATAGAAATAATTATACGGCTACAATGAGTCCGTAATTGTTGTTCGAGTTATACTTAGCTTTAATACTTGCATTTTTTTAAAAAAAAATAGCGTTATTGTGGCAGAGAAAGTAATTCAAAAGTCTAAAATTGATATAAATAAAGCTTCTTAAAGTTTCTTACCGAAGTTATTATTTACTATTCTCATTTATAAAGCTAGTGTGCAAGCTACAAAAGAGAGAACCGCTCTTATGCACTAACTACCGCCTTCTCTCGTCTCTTGCGAATAAACCTCGTAATGTGCGCGGTAGGCATGTTGCTACCTACTGATTGTATCTAAAATTTCCTTATGCGGCTGTGTATACGAGCCTCTTCATTGCGCACACTCCATTCGGCCATTAATTAAAATAAATGTAAATTTCATGAAATTAAGACTCGTTAAATGATTAATTCTACAAGGAATCTATATTTCTAATTTAATATTGCAAGGCGAAGATAAAAATAATTTATCCTCTTTATTCTTCATAGAATTCCTTAGTGCGCCACTTATTAATATACGTTCTTATCCCAAAATGTATAATTAAAATAATAATTTATTATATTTAGAATTAATAAGATAGTAATGATATTAAAGTTTGTATTTTTAACTTCTTTGTTGCTGTTGTTGTGCTTCACTTTCACTTAATTATACAAAAGAAGGAAAGACAAAGAGAAATTTGCAGAAAGAGACAGAAATTACTAAATATACGTGTACATACATATATACGTATAATAAGACAATTCAATAGAGAAAATATAAAAAGATAAGGTTCAACGTATATTTTATTTTTCGTTATTGTCGATTTATTTAAAAATATAAGCGAATTACTAGTTGAATTTAATCCAATAATAAATTAATCGTAATTACCTAAAGTTATACAGTGAGCCAATTAAGTATTTACATGGCAAATACGTACAGAAAGACGATTAAAAGGATAATGAAAAAAAAAAAAAAAAAAAGGTTTTCATTTCCTGTATTCGTGTTATTCTAAGGACGATTATTTTAACCGAATTTAACTATAAGCTTTTGAGAGAGAAATTCACAAAGCCATGAAAAAGATAGGGAGTTACTGTAATTTTTGGCAATCGAATCATATATTGTATATTCATATAAAAAAGTATTGAGACTCTCTTGTGAATTCAGCAGAGATTTGAAGGAAAAAAAAACGTGTAAAAGTAAATGGCCTATTCAAAAATTACTGTATTGCTATTCAACGGATTTTCGAGAGAGAATAATTATATAATTACAAGGTAATCTTATTGTTTATTGAGAATTAAAGTTAGTTACGAAAGAAAAAAAAAATACTACAAATTGTTCATTATATTCGCCAAATTTGTGATTAAAGTGTATAAATTAAATAAAGAATAATGAAATAATATCGATAAGAAACTGTTTAATAAAGGATGCAGTATGTATGACGGCGGATTTTATAAATATTTATTCCCGCATAGGAAGTTTTTAATGCGTAATGGATACTTTGAAAGGGCAAGAAGGGAACGCAATATTTTGTGTTTGCGGGTCGAGAAAAGGAGAGGCAGACGCAGATGGGAAAAAGCGGTACGTAGGTTATTGGGGATACGCGTATACGAGGGAATGGACGGTAATGGCCGCATTGACACTTACTTGTCAATAACATTTTTATTCATTCCATTTAAGTAGATAATAATTTTTACTCTTACAGCTGTGATTTTAGCATAACCTATTAGATTGTTCCACGTACGTTTAAAAAATAATCATTCCCATGTCAATATACAATAAGTATGGAGAAGTGTTTACCGATAGCATTCGGTGTAACATGTTTTCGTGATTCAATGATTAGCTAAAAATTAGATTTGTCGGTGTTAGGATAAGAGAGTTATAAGAGAGGTAAATATTTCAATGACGGGTGAGTAATAAAAAGATTTCGACGATTACACGTAATCGTTAGCACACGCGTTCGTATAATAAATACGGCTCGAGTTGCGTTTGTTCCGCAAGGAGATTCGTATAATGTACAGATGAAGGATGAACATTATTTATCCATTTCGTGGACGGACGAGACATTAATACGTCTTGCAAATAAGGACGTGAATGTCCCGAAGGAATTATGAAGAACGGTAGGTTTGATATTCGAATAAAAGGTCAGATAAAATACAGCGAGGGAGCTAAGCTCCGAGTGCGTGCGTTCGCTCGACTAACCATGTCCTATACTATTGAATCGAATCAATCGCAAATCTATTAGCACGAGCGAGTGCATTATTATACACAAAAGATTTACGTACTTACGGGGCGGGGAAAGGTAACGAAGCCTACCTACAATCACATCACGTGTACGTATAAAATCATTCGAGGGCGGAAGAAAAGTAGAAGAAAAAGAAGAAGAAGAAGAAGAAGAAGAAGAAGAAAAGAGTACTTTGAACAAGGTGTTTATGAAGAAGTAAGTAACTCGGTAGGATTTCGTTCGTCTACGAGAACTTAACTACCACGTTTCTTCGAAGCCGAGTCCTCGTTAGTCGGCAATGCCATATATTCCACGGAAATAAGATTCATTCCGAGATAATAGAAGAAGTCAACCCGATTCTATATTATCTTCTGTAGAAGCTCTTACACTGACATCGCTTGGATATCGCGCGCCACTACTAATGCGACGAGTTATTGTAACCCCGGACTAATTGAAAAAATCCCGAGACTTTCGCAATAATGCAGGTTATTGCATTGTTGTTATTACCGTCGTATTGTTATACCGTTGAGCCTTTTCTAACGGATTGTCTTATTATGGCCGTGAACGCGAGGCAAACGCTCCCCCGCGACCCCGCTACCGTCCCTACGACATATTCCCCTCTATATATTAAACTCCCCTTGCCTTGGCTAAAGTGCGGCCAGTTAATTAATTAATTCATTGACTCGCTGCGAGTGGATCGCGAAAGGAATCCAAAGTCATTGGAGCTAATTGAACGTACCGCGGTACGGTTATTCGGGTTATTGGGGTTATTGGGGTTATTGGGGTTATTGGCGACAGTTGAAAATATTTATATTTCGTAAAGAGCGGCAGAGTAGTAGGTCGAGGACCTTCTCGTAATTATCTCGAAGAAAATTCTAAGTTAAAGCCCGGGTGATTTAACGGCCGAGCTCGGCTATTTTATATTTTAATGAGGGGACAGATGTAGATACCCGCAAGGACGTTTCATGCAATTACAGCAGAGGAGTAACAAACAAACAAACAAACAAAAACGAAAAACAAAAAACAAAAATAACAAAACGATTATTTCATAGAGGTTTTGTTGATACAAACGACCTTTTCCATTTGCTCGTGACTCGAAAGGGTTGCGTTACTCGATCTTGAAAGAAAATTTAAATTAGGATTTAAAGAAGCTGGCTTAAGACCGACCGACATCACTGACTCGCTTGTCGACTTCTCAAACGAACGGAGGAGATGTAAATAAAATATAAAATCAGAAAAGTAGAAGAATTTGGGCAAGGGAGTACGTTGAGTCCCGGATTCGGTATACGTTTGGTCAGGGGCACGTATTTTCAGAACTGGTAGTTGGTATACGCAACAGCAATAAATACCTTTTTTTTTTTTTTTTATATGAAAAATGTCACACATAGACTATTATGAAGATTAGAATCGCTAATTTCCGTGAGGTGAGCCTTCGTTCGTTCGAGAACCTGATTAGATTTCAGGTAAATTGAAACGGTGTTCGTGGACGCCCCCGACGAAAGCCGACCTCGAGGCTCTCAGCCCGCAAAAGAAGTGAATTCGAGAGAGAGAGAGAGGCGGGAGAGTATACGTAATAAATGCTTTGGGAATGTCAGCGATTTATAATTCCGCTATCTAATGCCCTAAAAAAAAAAAAAAAAAACAAAAAAAATCCGAAATATTAAATTTCCACGGGGAAGAGGTGGACGCGCGTAGATTGGCTATCGTCGTCGTATTGTTCGGCGACATTGGGCCGGAAGACGGGCACGCGAACCATTATTTGTTGGTAAACAATAAATTTCGGGGCCATTTTCTCCTCCAGTCCACCGAAAGCGCGCGCGCGCGCGCCCCTTATCACCCGCTCGTCGGCCGCTGATATGCGAGGCTAAACACGATTGCCCAACTCCAAATTTGTACTTATCGTTTTCTCTCTTTCGAACCGCTTCACCCATAAAGCCTCATTATTTCAGTTTTTCTTTTCTTTTTTTTTGTTTTTTACCTACTTTGGCAGACGCGATAATGCTTTATTGTTTGTTATATATATATATATATTATTCGGAATACGTACACAGGCGCCACACGCGTATATATATATAGATACGTGTGCGATCGATAGGATTATGGCGAGCTCGATCACTGTGGCTACATGGCAAGTTAATAAATGTACGTCGGAATGGCCGAAGGAACGATTGTCCGCGCAAAAAACCAGGCTCTTAAGTATTTCGAGTCGGATGATTTCTCACCATACAGAGACAACGTGACCCTTTCGGCTCAATATTAATTAGGGCATTTCGAGGACGTAGAGAGGACAATTTATTATAACTATTGTGGATTTATCCTTTATTCCAAGTAATAAAGGTAATATTGTTGACGACGGTGGCTACTGTTTATTATTTGGGAATATCACGAAATACTGCAGTAATACGTAAACATTGTAAGACGTAACGTATTATTAAGCCGTAATAGTTTAATTGCATTCGCCAAGCACGACTGCATTCCATTGCATGAGCATGTGTATGGGTATGTATAATAAAAGGGCAATAAAACATGTTGGGGATAGAACGTAATTTGGAAAATAAGTGAAAATATAGAGCGGGCGGGCCTCGGGGTTATTGGGGTTATTTGGGGGGTAGCGGAGAGATACGCGAAGAGTAGGAATTATAGAAAAAGAAATGGAATACAATATTTTTTATGTGAGTGTATACGTTTTTATTAATGGATCGTAGATGAGAAGAAGAAGCGAGTGCTAAAGGATATTAGAGAGCATCGGTAGAGAATGTGCATGAGAATGTACGAGCAAAGTAACGGCGGAGAATAAAGAGAAGGAAGGAAAAAGCTCTCCGCTCTCTCTCTCTGCTCTCTCTCTGCTCTCTCTCTATCTGCGCGCCGCACAGCAGTCACGCGGTTTGTCTGTCAATCTATTTTCCCCAGTTCCCTTCATTTGCCGATTTTACGTCGACCCATTTCTCCGTGCAAGCGGAAACTAATATCCTTGTCAAGGAAGATAATATCTGTTTCCTCAACGAATGAACGAGCGAGTGTCAACCAAGAAACCTCTTCTACTCTCTCTCTCTCTCTCTCTCTCTCTTTCTCTTTACGCTTGGACCGTTAAACGTACGTGGGTAAATATATATATATATATACGTATAAACGTAGATCGATAGATTTTTTTAAACCAGCAAGTGATTTATTGATTTTCACTTTTGTTCCATGAATGTTAAATAAAACAAATAATCGCTCGCGTCATTAACATTGAACGGCAAAGAATGTCAAAAATAATTTTTATTTTGTAATCCTAAACTTTGAAATTAGCTCGAGTACGAGTGACTTTGACTTCTTTTAAAATTCCTTACTCGTTTTATACAAGTTTTTCTCAACTTCGAATTAAAAAAAAATTACAGATTCGGCTGGCGAGATTATCTCCGTCGAGCGTCGATCGACAAATCATCCAATAGTTAATAATATTAATTACGACATTGCAAATAAATGTACTCGGATATATTTTTTATAATTTTTTTTTCTTTTTTTTTCTTTAAATAAAATAAACTTTGATCTTTCCTATTTCTCATCGTCAATATCTCCCCTTCGAACTTCTAACATGTTAAATTTTCTTTATATCTTTGACTTTTTTCAATTTACTTTCAATTCCAATATCCTTCTGACATCACGATGACTTCTTTAAGTCTTACCTTATATTATTACTATTATTATTGTTATTGTTATTGTTATTGTTATTGTTGCTGTTATTATTGATACGACAGGCTGTACGAAGGTATAATAATTATTTATATAAGTATGCGTAGGGCAAATAATGCAAATAAGTTTTACGTACGATTTCAATAATATTTGAGATCGTGATTTATTTCACAAGCAATGGTTGTATCGTCTATGGAGAGACCATAACGAATCGGCATTACATAAGGCTTTAGTAAGGAATGGAATTTGAATTTGAGATTTTATTAATTGATGTCGATGGGGCATCAATAACGGTTTCACGTACGGTACTTCGACGCGGTAAAGAGTCAAAGAGACTGAATTAATGTCGACTAATGATCATAGAGTACCCTGATGGTAATACGGGCTCGATTTAGGCTCGCGTAGCGTTTCGCGTATACGCCATACTTGGCTGTAGGTGGTTTTATAAGGCGCGAGAAAGCGACGAAAGCCAAGAAGGGAAGAGGGAGTGTAATAAAGTCGCGGCAAAGGGATAATCGTCGGCGGCCCATTACCCGAAATAGAATAAAATACGGCGATGGTGGTTGTCGGGGCTTAGCGGGGTGGGGGTCACTCCGACTGTCAGTCAACAAGGTCACGGGCTCGAAGGAATTCCTCTAACCGCAATGTTGTCTGCTCGCCGAGCCATAAGGGGGTGGGAGTTGGGGGGGTTGGGGGGGGGGGGATGGGGGGAGGGAGCGCGGAAGTTTCTAGTCCCGAGTTCGGGGGAGCTCGAGTCAGAATGAAATCGCAGCCACATGGTTGCGTTAGCGAACTCCGTGAAGCCGCTGTCGAGATTTTAACCAAAGCTCATACTGATTAATGCTCTCTAGCTCTAGCTCTAGCTCTAGCTCTAGCTCTAGCTCCAGCTCTAGCTCCAGCTCTCTTTCCTGCTAAAGCGAAACGTTCACCTGCCCTTCAAAAGCCAAATTAGTAATTTTACTAATATGGCTAAATTCCTTCCCTTCGCCATTCGACTAACTCGTCTCTCTCTCTCTCTCTCTCTCTCTCTCTCGCTCTCTCTTACACACGCAAGCGCGCGCGCGCACACACATACGCTGACCTCCGATACATCTCACTAGTTCCGATGGAATAAAAACAAACTTCGGAATGTTAGAAAACTTTATTATTATAGACATGGCTTTACCGAGTCTGACACCTTAACGCAACATTTTCCACTCTTTTGTTCGCGAATTCCATTCTCATGACCCTATTCAATATATTCAAGGAGGAAACGAAGGGGTAACGAAGGACAACGAGAGGGAAAAAAAAAACCAATTATAGGATCAACTTTGTATGGATAATTAGTAATCCTTCGAAGCGGCACGAATCGCCCCAAGTCTCCTTCTGCATTCGATGTATTTCCCTGGAGAGTCTTTTACACGCACACTCTCTCACGCATTGTTATCTGTCAGCCTTCCCGTCTCCTTTTCTACAAAATTTTTGGCTACGCGTCCGACGTTCCAACGCAAACGTAATCATCGATTTCTCCCCCATTCTTCTTCCGCCTTTGCAAGCACACGCACTCGCACACGCACGCGCACGTTCTGCAAAGCATGTAAAGCCAGGGTGCTAGACGAGTGGATTATTATTACTCGGATTCGCATTTTTCAAGACAAAAGGGGCAAATATTTTTTTTTTAAAAATTGCGTGCCCGTGTCAAAGTGACATGTCGATGTCCCTAAGCGCCTTAACCCCCATAACCGTTTCCTCGGACATTTCGTCCGATTCACAATATTACATTCCCTATATTCCAAATGGTTTCTGCATAATTTTTTTTTTTTTTTTTTTTTTTCTTTTCCATAAAATAGTCGATATCGACGAATTCGATTCATCTGAAAAATTTATGTATCAAGGAGATAATATACTTTACACAATTTTTTTTACGCATAAATATTATTCAAGTAGATTTTTGTACCGGAAAAGTTGAGCAGAATTTTTTTTTTTTTTTTTTTTTTTTTTTTTAATCACTTATTCTATAATTTACATTATAGAGTTCTATATTATTCAATATTTACGAAATGCTAACCTTCAGCTTCTCTTCGTAACATTTATGCCACTCACACAATACATAATAATACTTTTGCAAGAAAGTAAATTTACATCAATGTCATCAGTTTGATGCTTACAAATATATATATATATATACCTTCCATTGACGTTAGATCATTTTTGTGTCATTTTTATAATTTATACAGCTTTTATAAAGAACGAATTAACCTATTCGTCAGTTTATTGTTCTGCCTTAATGAATAATATATATATATATTTATTACACATATATACATGTATATATAAATTGCGCATTGACTTATTTGTATCAGTATTTTTTATTCGTAGCTGAATAGGATAATAGATTAGAATAACTTATGGTGAAAACTTGAAGTGAATAGTTTATCATCTCGTTGATAAATTGTTTTTAAAGTTCGATTTGTAAGAGTATACACGGGATTTTTATACAATACTTTTTGCCTGTCAACGTGGTCACGTGCTTTTATCATCGACTCATCACCATCATCTGATTCTCAGGAAATTGTTTTTCATGAAATATTTTCTACGTATTCGATTCTTTGCCTAAGCCATTCAACTGGGAATTATAAGCGACAATTTAATCATTTATAAACATTTTATCTTCTTATCGAGCTGTAGTGTTAAGGATTCATATACGTAAAATACATTTCAGCCACATACCGATAGAGTTTTATCGATCATTGAGTCGCGTTAAATAAAATTTATAATGGGAGTTAAGAATTTCAATGAGCATTAAAAATTTATACGAATGAACGCGGCAATTAAATTGACATGGTAATATAATAAAATTGGATATAAAATATTTGTATATAATATTTATAGCTTTAGTTAATAATTTCATAATTTTCCAACGAGCCCGTAATAGTTCTTTCGAGTAGTTTTATTTAAATATATTACAATATTTATATAAAAAAAAAATACTTTACTGTTAATATTATTACCGGAGTTTTAATAAAGTTTTTAATTACTTTAACATTTATTCCGAGGAATTGTAATTTCTGTGAATCGGCTAAAATGTTTCATATTAATAAGTCCTTAATTTGCCGAATTTTGAAACTTTCAAACGTAACGTATTTTGAAATAAATAATATATACATACATATATATATATATATTCTTCGTAATAGTTTATAAGACCTGATAAATTAATTATTAAAATAATTAATGTTTCACGTGTTATATTAACGAATTCAAAAAAACGTTTTTTGCTTATTTGTCCTTATCGATCTTCAAGTTTCGTCATAAAAATATAGTTACGTTATGAAATATTTATATAATTACAATACTCAACTGCACATAAAATAAGAATTATCTATAGATAGACGAGAACGATGTCGGAAATGCCCATATACGCTCAAAATTGTGCATCTAATTAATAATAGAGCATACGTCAATTTCCACTCGTGCACATCAACACGCATGCGCACGCACACTTTTACATACGTAAAACGCACGTATTAAATATAAAGAAAATATATATATATATATGGCAGGTGAGGAAAATTCATATTTCTCCGTGGAAATAAAATATTTACATTGAGAAAACTTGTTACGTAATTCGAGGTATATATAATACGCATAGCTCAAAATAAAATATATACGCGATATATTGAAATGTTTGTGTGATATAAATATTCCATGCTTTCCCGTGACTTATTTAATGCTAAGTATGCATGAAAAATAATTTTACGAACAAACTTTTCGGTAAATAAAATTATGACGTTTTCCGGGTAAAACTGACATTTATATTTTTTTGAGAAAAATATCATTATAACGTACTCATTTATAAAATTTGAATAATTCATGTGAGCCAGACAGATAGATATACTTTAGATCCATGAGCGTTTCAAGCACAATTTTTTGCGAAATGTATAACCCAGCAAATGTATGTATAATTAATTTCTAATGTAAAAGGATATTGTAGAACTTGGAATTGTGCATTAGGTCTTAATGAATTTAATTCTCATATAGCGAGAAGAAAGTTTTTAGATATACGAAAAAAAAGTATTATTTTATTATTTTAGATATAAACGTTTGAGATATAAATCATGGGCCGATCGATGGACGAATGCAATCGAATTCGTTGTTGTGTTATTACGTCAATGATTGAATTCACGTAAAAATTATAGCTTCGTTGGTACGAAAGAGCAAAGTGAAGTCGAATGATAAATGTCGATAAATTTATAAAGGCTCGGAGCCTTAATAAAATGCTTTCTCTCTCTCTCTCTCTCTCTCTCTCTATCTCTCTGTCGAGCTCATGCAACGTAGAGGGAAGCTCTCGCGTCGAAAGGGACAATTAGAGGCGGACATTGTCGAGGGGCCAAGTGGGAAGTGCATCCACGACATCGTCGTCGTCGTGCCCTTCTCCCCTCCGTAGATCATAAATTTTCTTGTATTACCGTCGAACGATAGTGGGTGATAAAGGGTAGAAGAGAAGATTTCAATTTTACGGACATCTGATCATCGATATATCGGCAAAATCCTACCGTGATAGCACCACCCCAACCACCGCCACCACCACCACCGCCACCACCAACACCGCCAACACCACCACCACCCCAACCACCACTTATTCTCTGTCTTCTCGTTTAAAGTCCCAATGGGAATCGCGAGAACTTTTCCTTAAGATGGCGATTTCCAATCGCGTAAGCCCCATGGGCAAGCAAACGACTTTCTGCAACTGCGATCAACCATTCCAATAACTTTACGAGTGCGGGCCAGATGCCGAGGGTAAGGGGCATACGAAGAGGACAGACTTGAGTTTAGCCGACGCTCTCCTCGAACCATCGCTCTCCAACCGAAAGCGAAACAGATATCGCTACATATATATATATATGTAGAGAAAGGGGGAGAGAGAGGGGGGGAGAGAGATTTTTAAAAGTCGCGTAGCTTTAACTGTTACCCAACGAATTCATTCATTTTTATCCTCCTTAACTTATTCGACATTAATCAAGATTCTCCTTTCAAAATTTTTTACGCTTTCCTATCAAAGTAATCCAACCGAAAGCGCATTTTTTTCTCTCTCTCCTTCTTTATTTACCATGTATAATTGATTTTCATTGCGAACAATCTACTTACCCAATGGACTTTCTAAACCTCGATTCTAAAGCCTTCATTCTTATCCATTTTTTATTACCGAACCAATTTTAATTAGCCGGCGTGTATTAAAGGCTAAACTTTATAAGTCGAGGAAAAACTTAATTTTTTTCTGATTCTGCAAAGCCGATGGCCCATTTCTACGAACGATTACATGTATTATATACGCACTGCATTAAATAATGGACAATTTCTTACCTAAATTAGTACAATTAATTATTAATGTTACAATTATTTATTCTATCCAAAACAATTTGTGCGATTCTTAAAATTTAGATCATGAAATTAAATTGCCTTATTATATATATATAATAAGTCTCTCTCTGTGTGTGTGTGCGTGTGTGGGTAGAAAATAAAACAATTACAGCTGGTATCGACCTAATGGAAGTTAAAAAGAAAATAAAACTGAAAACTTATATTCGAAAATATTTCTAAAACTCGTGAACCTTATGTCGACGATAAACTTCGTAACAAGATTTAAAGTTTTCAAAATTCCGTAAATAATACTAAGATTTATATTGCATAGAAATTTTATTATAAAAAAAAAAAAAAATTTTAAATCTTTAAAGTTTTCCTTTTTTTTTTATTTTATTTTAAAAAAAAAAAAAAAAAAAAAAAAAATAATATTTACATTAATTGCAATATAAATTTTGTAGAATGTGAATTGCTGATATAATATTTACCTGGTATCATAATTCATATTAGTTTTGAAAATATATAAAAATATAATAGGAAGGTATTGCATTAATGTTGAAAGTTCAAAGTATCATTGGAGTAATTGTGTCGCATCGATGAGTATATACTTTTTCATATTGAATTGAAGTATAGAGAAACATAAAAAAAGATCTTGTAATCAATCAACCTCTCTTGGAATATTATCGTCCACGGCATTAAATAATAATAATAATAATAATAATTGTCCTATAGATTCAAGAATATGTCTATAATCAAGTCTAAGCCTATCCATTCTCTATATTTTAGTTAATCCTATCAAAATATCTGTACGTTCAGCGTCTGGTGACAGGGGAAAAGACTAAAAAAAAAAAAAAAAAAAAAAAAAAAAACGCTAGCGAGAGAGGGAGATGGAAAGTAAGTATATTAGAAGTCACGTATATTTAAAAGTGGGAGAGAGAGAGAGAGGGAGAGGGGGGGGCAAGCGCATCGTCATAGAGTTTTCGGCTGTGGATATTACGAAGTACAATCACGAGAAGCGAATCATTTTTGGACAATCTCCAGAGCTGTTTCACCTTTTTTCTTTGTCGCATGACGCGACGCGACACACGGGGCAACAACATCTCGAGAGCTCCTTCTATGTAGGCGAACGAGGAGGACGCGCCGAGACTCTGATATTAAGCCCTGCAAGAGGAGAAAAGCTAGGAGGGAAAAAGTCCAAAAAGTGGGGGGGGGGGGTGGTGTGGAGGGAGGCTGGTGTGTTAGACGTCGACGATGCTGCTCTTGTTTTACGGATAAACCCTTAATTAGGATTCGCCTTATCGCTGCCCGTACTACTACTTCTGACGTAATGCGAGAGATCTGACAAGATGAGGAGGCTTCTTTTTACTAACCTGATGTGAGGGCGGTATTCACGATAGTGCCAGTTTTTTTCTTTTCTTTTCTTTTCTTTTCTATTTTCTTTCTTTTCTATTTTGCTAACCCCGAACGAGGGACGCTTTATACGTTGATTTTGCATACTTTTCCAAACTATGACAAGATTGCTAATACCTTCAATATTATTATTGCAAATTTTACGTCACTCATAGACGGGGATTTTTTCCCTTCTCTTAACTTTTCTATTCCTTCGTATTGTTTTCTTATTATTTTATGTCCGTTATTGCGCCGAGGTGCAATGATTAACAAGCAACAAGAATCTTTATTATCCGACGACGTTACGAGTAATATTAAAACGTTAGAGCGTACTTTTATATCAAGCGTTTATAAGTATATTACTTAAAACTTAACTCGGGCCTTAATATTTAATGGAAGAAAACTGGATCGAGAATGCGACGATCAATGATTCAGCGGACTTCTAATAGGACGAGTGAATTTAGTTAAAATTTTTAAAATAGATAATAATACACCGCTCGGATTAATATTTTAAAGCACAAATGTGGGCTAAATTTATTTGCGGGCGATCGATGTGAATTATCGATTGAAATTATTAAGCTAATAAAGAATTAATTCGGAGCCGCACCGAAAGCTTAATATTCTAACAGTGCTATGATTTTACGGAAAACTTGCCGACAAATGCGAATAAAGGATCTATCGTTAAATGTTTTTTTTATTAACTTTATTATTATTCTAATTAATAACGTTATTGTTATTATTATTGTCATTATTGTTATTATTATTAAAAGAGTATTAGTGCGAATGTATGAGCAGGTAGTTTTACGAGCAATACCAGCAATATTTTATACGTTCTTATATAATGTATTAATCGTTTGCTACATCTTTATTGCTTTAGCGTCCTGTGGGAAAGAGGTAGAGGGGACGAAGGAAGTACAGCTTCCGTGAAAATAGCAAGGATATCAAGATCTCCAGTGACATGATAAAAAGATGTCCCAGTGAAAACGACATGTTCGATAATGCGGCACCGAGTATTCGGGTACTCGCTGAGTCATATATACGTGCCGGGTGGGGTGGGGCGGGCGAGGCGCGGAGGGCGGGAGGGACGGGATGGGACGAGTAGGGGTGGGGGAAGGGGGCTAAGGTACAAGCTTCGGCTGTCACATCTCCGACTTAAAATGCTCATTCCTTTAAATGCTCCAATGCCTTAACGTATAATATTCTTCCTCAAACGATGCAAACAACTCGTAAATGTTCTAAACGGCACTTCATATAGTAAATACATCGCCCTATGCTTTATTGGTAATCCCGATGCGTGTCTATTGTCATTTTAATATCGTTCTATATAAAAGAATAATAAGACGTTTAATTGAATCCATGAACGTGTCAGATAAAATCCGATTCCACATGCACCGTAATATTTAAAAAAAAAAATAATAATAATAATAATAAGAAAAAGAAGAAGAAGAAGAAGAAGAAGAAGAAAAGAAACTACAGTATGTTATGTTATACTTTATATTCTTAATACCGTGAATATTATTATTTTATTGTTTCGATAAAGGCGTATCGAATGGGAATTCGATTATTTGCACTGCTTAATAAGCTATTTATAAAGCTATCTATAGATTAATATGGGAGGCGAACGCTTAGATCAAAGAGACGAGGCCATAAAGGGGCTTATTTTTCTCTTTTTTCTCGTCTTTTCTTCTTTTTTTCTTTTCTTTTTTGTAAATTTCATTCGATAAATCACCGCGTCGTGCATATTTATATTTAATCGCAAAGAGACAGTAAAATTATACAAATACTATTAATTAACGCGCTTGGAGATGCGTAGGAGGGCCGCGCAACGCAATATTTATTTTAATCATGAAATTGAAATTTTGAGAATTAAGTGGATGGCGCTCGTTAAAGCATTTCTGATAAAGCGCGGGCCAGCAAGTAATTTAAACATCCTGATTTTCATTAAAGAAAATGTCCGTACACGGGTCGCAGAATAGCATTGCCTTGCCTCCCATCAACGTTATTCAATGCTCTTCGGGTCCAGAATGAATGCAGATAGACAAAAAGCTTTGTTCCGCGACTATAACTTCCTTCTTCTGCCAATTGATTTTCCTTCGCTTAGTTTTTTTTTTTTTTATAAATTACGCTTTCGAGATTTTTCTTTAGACGAAATTTGTTGAAGTACATCCGCGGATGTCTTTATTCAACGACTTTTATCGAATTTCGGTACAAAGTTCTTAAAAAGGTTATACACATTAGTCAGAAAAATAAAAGGATCACGAGTTTATAAGAAGTCGTTAGATTAGTTATAAAATATGCTGGGCTATTGTAATAGCAAAACTTGGCGACGGTATAACTCGGAATATATGTACGTACGTACGTATGTACGTATGTATATATACATAATTTAAGAAATCTTAATAAAAAAGATTATTTCTTATTCTGCCGGCGATTAATTAAGGCAAAATGTCGTTATTATGAAATATATTGAATTAGCAGAGCAGCTCGTTTACATACATATATATATATATATATATACGTGAAAGAAAAAGAAAGGGTAGGAATTCGCTGCTGGACGGTAGAGTCTTGGGTTTTATAATCAGTATTATTTGTATTCGGACAGTTAAGTACTCTTCGATCCAAGTTCTAAAATTAAGTTCTAAATTCAAAAAGTCTTTGCTTCGGCGCTAAAGAAAGCAGGAGTAAAAATATAAATTACGCGGCGTTTCGTCATTTGTCTAATAGACCTAAAACACTAGTTTTTCCGAGTTCATCCGAGCAAGCAGCAGTAGCGGTAAAGAGAAAGAATGAATAAAAAGAAAGAAAGAGGAGGGGGGAGGCGGAGGAAAAACAAGTGCACAAACCAAATGGAAGTAGATTACGTCGCTACGCGCATTCGAACGAACACGAAGAAATAAAGTGGGCTTTTCTAAGTATGACGCTGCCATGCGAGCCAGAGAGAGAGAGAGAGATATATATATAGATAGTGATAGTGAGCGAGCCCAGGAGATGCTTCAGCAATCGGGAATGAACGTCATTCTTGTTTTACACTTGCGAGGATTTGGTGCAGAGAGCCGAGCGAACGTTTCCAACCCCCGAAAGTCTGGCCGACCTCGGTCAGGGCACCTTGCCAATATATAGGCCCATGTAAAAAGGCTCATCCTCTCTCATGTTGGTGAAGCTCATTCCTGCACGCGCGTACACCCCTCCTTGCCGCGTTAATCGATCAATTCCTTATTATTATTATTATTATTATTTCATTTCGGATGAATAACTCTCCTGGCCATCGCATACCAATATAACTTTTTCATTTTCACTCTGGCCGATATAGCGGAGCCTTCGTCCCTATACTCGCGCTCTGACTCTCGCATACGTACATTCATAGCTGTTTGCGCGGTAAAGCGTGCACGTATCGGCGCACTTGGGCTGCTTATGCTCTTTAAATATCAAAATTTTATAAATTTACTTAGCCAATTTCATACATTATAGCATGAATAATTGGATTGTATGGAAAATAAGTTGTATATTCAATATTTACATCTGTTACGTCCAATGTAAACAACTGCCCTTAATTATTTTTATTTTATTTTATTATTATTATTATTATTATTATTATAATTGATCCTGAAATGATTGCAAGGTATTATTATTATTAATTAAAAATAATATTTATTGCATACGATTCTTGCAAAAGAATTCTTTTACACGAAGAATAATATAAAATATAAAGTGAATATTACGTTTGTTATGCAAATATACATAAGAAATAAATAAAAATATTTTGTCTAAAAATAATAGACAATGACTTATAAACAAAATGGGTACTCGCACTCAATACCATTATAAACAATTCTTAAAAATGTAACGAAAAGTTTTTTAAAACTTTAAAAATTTGTTATAATTATTAAAAATGAAATATAATCTGAGATTTTATGGATTGAATGACGATGGAAAATTAAAGGTATTTCTGCAAAAGCTACAAAAGCGTATAATAAAATAATAGTGGCGTGTAAAAATATACTCGAAAAGGTAAGTAATAAGATCTTCTCAATAGTGTAATTGATTCGGGTTATAGCTATATTATATATATATATATATATATATAAATAAATATATATATATAAACATAGTAATTTACCTGAGTGCTTGTATAAAGTTTATTGTTTCAAAGCACAATAGTTTAACACATACGTCTACGTGTTATTTAATCTTGGCGATTCGGGTCACATTCTCACATTCTCGAGCCTTAAGATTCTATTTTATATAATACGACATTCGATTGATATTGTAGAGTTATCCCATTTATGTAGAAGTTAATACTTCGTCGAGCGGTATTGTTTCGACGGTAGATAACAATATCAATACGCTTTATCAATATTACACATAAAATTAAAGAATTAAAGGGAATTATTTGATTTCTTATCGCGCATAGATGAAAAGTAGTATTTGACAATGTAATGAATACATACAGTAGTTTACATTTTACGAAATCAAAGTTATGACATTCGCATAAACATGCGAGCAATAGTAATTATATTATATTATTCACGTTTGAATTTACATTAATATTAAATTCAATTATACAACTTGATATTTACAGACCCGGAATAAAGATATTATAATTAATATTATTTCGTGATTACTACGTATATACAAAAGCCCGAGGAATTAATATGCTTAAGTTAGCCGATAGGCGCATACACGTCCGGTATACGCCTATGCATACGTGTACGTGTGCATATATATATATGTAATCTCGATTATATTAATTATATTAAGTATTTCAATTATTTGCATTTGTATAATAAATATAATTAGCTATTGAGCTGTAATGATGTTGACACTGCGTATCAATATGTAATACGAAAGACTAAACTCGTGTAATGATTTGACGTTGAAAATGTCATGGTGCTTGTTTCTAATACGCGAGATCACTTTTACGGGCCCATTCGAGTCCGCCATTAAATGAGTTACGTGCACTCTTTGGCCCTACCTTTTATCCGTGAAAAAAAAAAAAAAGAAAATCCCTGGCAAATTATGAGAACGTAAGAGTATACCGAAACTAATTAAATTTTCATCTTGCATCAATTTACATACGTATGACGAATATAACTGTATAAAAATGAAGAAGAAAGTTTTTAATTCAATTAGAGCGAAGGGCTTCTCTTTCTGAAAGGGAACGCTCGCGTCCCTCCCCCCCATCCCTCGGCCTCTACAACTACAATCATATTATGATTTCAATGGAATTTCCAAAAAAAAAAAAAAAAGAAAGAAAAAAAAAAGCTTTAAATACGTAGAGAGGTAGAGAGGTAGACGGGTAGACGGGGTCCGGGGGAAGAGAGGCTGTACCTCGTAAAAAACGAGACTTTAATACCAATGCCATAATGTATTATGAGCTACGAAAAATAAGCAGGACATTAAATGTTTCCAGAGCTCACGCAACCACACGCAAAACAGTTAATTCAATGTTTCAAATTCCTTTCCACGGCTATTATACTTACTTTTTTTTCTTCTTCTTCTTCTTTTTTTTGCTTTTTATCCTAAATAAAATTAAAAAAAAAAAAAATAAATAAATAAATAAAGAACGATATGAAAGAGTGTAGTTTTTGAAAAGTAAATTCACGGTGTTCGAGGGGATAAATCTTCGTTAAGTAGTATGGGCAAACGGGAGATATTGAGTCTTGGAGTCAGTCCTTGTTGGAGCTTCATTGTCTCGTTTGTATTTTAAGCACCGAGACCACTAATACGTTTTATCCCAATCTTCCCTACACTCAAATACTCGCAATGCCACTCATTTTTAATTTAAACTTAACAATATTTTTGAACTATTATTATGCCATTATCGTATTACCGTATGACGAAATAACCCATAGGTTTTATCCAAGGGATATCATACACGACTCTTGACGTTACAATTTATATTTTCAAATTCTAGACAAAAAAGAAAGAAAAAAAAAAGAAAAAAACAACTTTTCAAACTTTGAATTTATGAAATTTTTGACGTATATATTATATATAACTTGGAAATGGGATATCGAAGAGCTTCGTCGTACTCTTCGTACCTCATCAGAGCGTAGAATGTTCCAAAGAACTTGAGCGGCTTAATCTTACAGAATTACGAATTACGATAAATAGTCGTAATTACGTAACTGAATTTATCTTTGCCGATGGAAAAGAAAAAAAATACTAAATTTCTAAGAAAAATCCTCCCAATCGACCTTACGTACGTACGTAGGTAATTAAATTAAATAAAATAACGCATTGGCGAGGCTTACTAAACGAACAATTTATAAGAACATTTATAAGAATGAATCATTTATCATTGTTTCTTCTCAATCCCTAATACGGGAGTGAAATTAAATTAAAAATGTTGCTAAAGTTTTGAAATAAATGCCATTCGGAACTTTGTGGCGCCAGTCTTTTATTTTATGACGAATGAAGTTTCCCAGTTCCGTTTCGAAATTCATAAAATTACAAAATTTTGTTGCTCAAATGTTCTCCCCGATTCGTAATTTCTGCAAGTCTGCTCGGACTAGTGAAACTAATTTTCAATTCTAATTATAACTATTCATGAACGGAACAACTGCCACGCGAGAGCAATCAATGACGTGCCAATGAATGCGGATTCGACGGGCCCTTTACATGACAATAAATTAAATTAGTGTTAAATAGCACGACTATTCCTTTCGATTATCAGCGCTGCAATTATAAGGCGCGTGCTAGCCTTTCGCCAGGTTCTTCTCCTACGATATACTCGAACAATAACCCCAATAACCCGTTGCCTCGTACCTCATTCGCGTCATACTTTAAACGTCAATACGTCGATTCTATAAAATTTGCAATATCTTTTTTTTTTATTTTTTCACCAGAAATATATATAGTCAAGTCAATTATATTTATTAGATATAAGACAAGTCAATTATATTTATTAGACGAAATGGAGAAAAGGTAAATCGAATCGGTAAATAATGAAACAACCATCGAGGATGAATGATATTTGTTGAAAACATGGGACCTCTGTACGCGCCTATATAATAAATACATACAAATGTGAACCGTATAAAGGGTTCGACTTTGTATGGAAAGGGTATTTTGATGAGATACGCGCCAACAACAACTTAAAAAAAAATTTCTCATTATTTATTTATCGTATGTAATTCTAGGACGTTAATAATCGGAATTAATAATATTATAGTCGTCGTTGAGGGTCGAGCTAGCGGCCCCTTTATCCCTTACCGTTACAAGTCTAAAAAGAGAGTGATTAAAATAGCGAAGTAAAGTAAAGTAAAGTAAAGTAAAGTAAAGTAGTGCTTCGATAATACGTTGAATGAAACGTAGAAAGCGTTTAAAAGATGTCCCTTTAACCTACATAGTAAGTCCTGTAACTCTGTTGTAAGTCTCTTGCTTTCTCTGCTCGCACTTGACGTACGCGCTAACCCACTTTTCCGATCTTTTATAGAGCGGGAAAGTACCCACGCTGCCCTCCCACGCCGCCGTCCCACTATCCGCGCTTCCTTTTCGTAGGGAGGGCGAGGGTCGGTCGGGCCATCGTCATCGGCTATCTCTACTCGTAATGTATTGTTACGTAATAAAGGGCTCCGTGAAAATACAACGAAGTATAATCGATCGGATTAGCAAATAAATCTACGCGGTCATCTTGGAATTATTTTTTTTTATTCCTCTAATGCCTTCCTAACCACAATGTCCTTAAGTTAATCGGATCCCAGTACACGCACGCATCCTGCGGGATTTACGTGAACCTTACCCGAGCATGTGACATTTCTACGTCATTATTCATCGAAGCCTAAATTCGTGAAATGATTTTGCATTCCCTCTACACCCGTAGCCTATTTACAATCTCATTCCGTCGATGCCTGAGAGTCGGATAAAAAAATATTCAAGCTTTTAAATAAAGCAAGTTTTTTTTTTTTTTGACGTTCGCATCAATTCCACGGTGATCGTGAGAACGTTTTTGCAATGCATTTACAACGATTTACAATAATTTACAAAATTAATAGGCAATTAAAATTTAAAAAGTCTTATCTTATTTTTCCTCCTCTGCCTCTAACCTCCCATACGAAGTACCTCTTAATTCACCCACGCGACATTTATCTAGACAGTGTATTTATTATTCGGATATTTCAAGGGCATTTAGGATCGATATATTTTACTGGAATGTCCCTTAATTCCTTTAATGGCCTTGTGCCGATACGGGAGTTTTATTCGGCTAGAATTGATAGCGTAACGACTCTTAACGTATAATCAGAAAAGGCTAAACGTCTCTACGGGACATTTTTTTTCAGCTTCAGCTCGAATTTTTATTTATCCGTAAAATTTTAAAAGCTTTAATTTTCGACGCTACAAATATTGTATTGTCGTACAATAATGCGTTATGCGATTATTCCGAGAGTTAAACAACTCCCTTCCAAAGTGGCTTATTGCTTTTTCATTCATTCAAGAACAAGAAGAAGAAGAAGAAGCAGAAGGAGAAGAAGAAGAAGAAGAGAGGAGGAGGAAGGAAAATAAGTTCCGCGATCCCATAAAGCTCTTCATCTATTACATTTGGCCTTGGAGATTACCTTCCGAGATTGCAAATAACCGACGAAGAGTCAGGCACGGAAGGGATGGGAAAAGACAAAAAGACGAGGAGGAGGAGGAGGAGAAAGGAAAGGAGGCATCCAATATGCCTCGATACATTTCTACGAACTTTTACAACTATCGAGCCGCTATAAGAGCCTTAATAAAACTTGGGATACTACTTACTAGTGAATTCTACGCGAGAATAGAGAATGTTATTACCATCGGCGGCTAGGCAACCGAATTAACCTTTCTAAGATTGAACATATTAAACGAAGATTAAAGAAAAATCGGCGGACCAAGGGCAACGAGCGGCAGGCGGGGAGGGGGGGGTTGAAGGAAGTGAACCATCCTTGGGTGGTGATAGATCCGAGTCCGAGTCGATAACTGTCTGATTATTATTGTGACAAATGGTACTTTCCGTCGTTTTTTCTTCTCTCCTCCTCATCCCTTTATTTTCGTTACAGCTAAATGACTGCGGAGGGCTTAACTTTTCTTCATTTCGCGATTTTCTAAATTCAAATGGGTTTTCCATGGCCCGCACCTCCCGCGGCTTCTTTATTTTTTTCCGTTTAGCCGACTGATAGATGAGATCTTGGTGATTCGGTTAATAGCTAGTCTAGTCGGAATAGGATTCCTGCGACGACGTAAATGATTTATGACGAACGTAGGTTACCGTGTCTCGCAAGATTATATACTCCTCCGCCCGCCCCCCGGATGCACATTGGGAAGTTCTTTCTTTCATTGCGCATTGCGCATTACATATCCGATGATTAAATGATTTTTCTTTTACTCCCTTTCGTTCATTCGATTGATCTAACGGCGCATGAATAACGCGGAGCGCAATTTTTCTTGATTCTCTTTTCTTTTTTCTTTTTTTTTGCCATTTCTTCATTTTCAGATATTAAATTTTTTTAAAAAAGCTTAAACTCTTAATTATTTCAGAGCCACCGTAGACTTTTATATTATTAACAAAAGCAATTAAAGTAATGCGTAAGTTCTTTTTTTCTTTATCACTAAAATTACTGTACATTCTGCTTCGCTCAGCTGAAACTTACGAAGCACTTTTTTTTTTTTTTTGTTTTAAAATGGAAAATATGTTAGCGCGAACTTTATACGCTCTATATCTATTTTATATGATTTTTCATATAATAAATTACTTACAACAGTCATATGGTAAGTATTAAATCACGAACGCATGAAATACATAATAAAAACAAAAACAAAAACAAAACAAAAAAATTAAGACAAAATAGAAAATTATAAAAAGTTACAATTATAAATTAAAATTTGCGCAAATTTTCAATGTAAATAAATTATTTCTTCTGAAATTTTTAATATTTCAATTATAATTCGTTTACGTGGGTTTATAGCATATTGTAATTACTGTATCATCTATCGATTAAAATGGGCGTGCCGTAATTGGCAATAATTTCGCGTTAATCAAGGTCTGTTGGTAATCTTATTATATTTCTTAATAATTAACTATATAACGACGGTAATAAGATCAAGTCCATTTAAAATACTAATATTATAAAGTTTATTGGACGAATTTTATTATTATATTACGGAAAAACTGTAATAATAAAGATAAATATGTCCAAGTTTTGATGAATATATTAGCTCGAAGTAGTGCACAATTAAATGTTTCGTATAGAAATTTGCTTATTTCATTCTTACGAAGACATTTAATCATTCTTCAACAAACAAACAAACAAACAAACAAACAAAAAAACACTTCATATACTACTTTGTCTTAATTTACAAGTTTTAATTGAAGTTTAGCATATAAGACTAATGATTTTTTTAAGACATGCACATTTAAAAGAGAATTTCCGATATAAATTTGTAATTTTTGGATTTAGTTCCGTTATTTTTCAGAAAATAAATAGCTATGCGTTGAAAATGATGATTACTGAAGCCAGTTTAATATATTAAAATGCATTATTTGGTGAAACATTACATGCGATATTGCGAGAAAGGAAAAAGTTCATGTATACGTTTTTGAATTTTTTATTAATGAAATGTATTACTTATAATGATAGGACTGATAGAAATAAAATTACCATTTCGTAGTGGACAGAATATAATTAATATTTTAGTTATAATAAAAATAAGAATTTCTATATTTATTTACATAAATTAAATTACGCGATAATTACTTTATACGGGAGCTATATATATATATATATTCAATGCAGATACGTAGAAGAGAGATATTTCATATTAAAAAAAACTATAAGAGTAAGAATGTAGAAATTTTTTAAAACTTTTTGCTCTATTTATTATATTATGTTAATAAATGCAGATTAATTAGGAAATTTTTACGTTTTTCAAGACGGAATATTGACAAATAGTCAATATTATATAAAATTGATAAATTTGCAAATATTGACGAGTGAATGTTATTTTACACACGTCACGTGAATTTAAATGTAAACATTAAGATTCTATGTAAAAGAAAAGCTCTGTAGAGCGAAATTCTATGGGATAATGTAATGAAAATCACAAGGAAGCGAGTCCCAGATATATTTCAAAAGCTCGTGCAATAAAGGCTGTGCGGCTGTACGGTAAGCGTAAGACACAGGGAAGAAATAAGTCCCACAATAGCCGTCGCTACTGTATTACGAGAAACTTTCAGATACATGCTTTGCACGGGCAACGTACACGTGCACGTTTCATTCGAGCAAATCTGTGGGATTCTGTGCGATTCTGTGCAATTCTGTGCAATGTCAAACGTATAAGGAGGAGGGACGATCAGTATACTGTTGTTGTTGTTGCGGAGGAGAGAGAGAGAGAGAGAGAGAGAGAGAGCAATGTATCTAAAATGTTATGTGACTCGAAGAAAGAGGAATGTTTAAGGGCCTAACCGAGAGAAATCATACGAGGAATATGGATATAAAGTAAAGCCTTTATATCATTCTAGATATATTTTTGAATTATGTCATCTTCTTGTGTAAAAATCATTCCGCTTGGATTTCTACTACAATACGTGACTTACATTTCTGATTGATTTTCTACATTGAAATGTGTCCCTCCTATTTGTTAAGCTACATTCGTCCTTGTATCTCTATCTCTCCCTCGTGTTTTTCCTTTACTCGACTCGTCCTCGTTTGGTTTCATTTCGTCCATTCATTCCCTTTTTCTTTCTTTCTTCCTTTCTTCACTTATTTATTTTTGTTTTGTTTTGTTTTGTTTGTTTGTTTTTATTTATTTATTGTATTTAACGACGTCAAAGGAGACATTTACGGAATTCTCATGGACTCTGTTCTCGTTTATTCTCGACGTGCGTCTCAGAATTATGATCTGCGGCTTTACTTCGCAACCACAGTATATTAAATTTTTCGATCATTTTCTTTAAAATGTTCAACACGTGTAGATTTCCAGTATATCGTAATACCTCCCTCCCCCTCTCTCTCTCTCTCTCTCTCTTTCACTCTCTTTCACTCGGGCAACAATGTTTGTTCTTAAAAAAGAAATGACAGGTTGCCACGCGTATGCCCGTACAAAGCCCGGCTCGGAAGATGAATACGAACTTTTAAGCAAAGCCGCATTAGAAAAGTGCTTTCCAATGTTTACGTATATCCGCACACACGAGCGCGCACCCGTAAATATATATATATACATATATATATTCTCAGGTTTATGTATTAACAATTAGAGCTGAAATGTAGGCTTAAAAAAATGTGGATAAAATAGGAAAAAAAAAAAAAATAGACGTTTGCTTTTAATGGACGAGAGCAAAAAATTCTTAATAATAGGGCTGTCGAAATTGTTTGAAAGAAATATTATTTAGAATTTTCTATAAAATTTCTGGCCGTTGAGAATCGTCGTTATGTAATAGCAGCAGCAGCAGCAGGTGAAAATGGCCAAAATATAACGACGACGAGGACAGTTAAATATGTAAATTCGTAAAGTAAAAAAAATTAAAGCTAAGCAAATAAACCAATAGCGTTTACGTATATATATATATATATAGAGAGAGAGGGCCGTGGCGGGGGCGGGGGCGGGGTGTAGTGGAGTGGAGTGGAGTGTACCCTCTCTCCCCCCACCCCTCCCGGGCCAAAGAGTAGAAAGAGAACGAGGAATAAATTTCTAGGAATAATGAAAAAGGACTTATAAGCAGTCCGGCAATTGGGAACTTGGGTATAAAAAAAATATTATTAATGATCCTCGCCAGGGCTGCATTCCAAGGAATCATTAATCTTTGTAAGCGGGCTCTCTCGCTGTTCGTCTTCGCGGCAGTACGCAGCTATAGCGGCTGTACGTACATCGACGTGTCCTTCGGTGCTCGTATCGAGTAGCATACGTAATAGCAATTGCTACACAATGGCGTTCGATACGAGAGCTAAGCGGGAGCAAACGGATTTCTGGGGACGTAGGTATAACCGTCGATGGGCCGCGCCGTCCTTATTAATCTGTCTGCGTTCTGTGGCGTGTTTGCCGTGTGCGTGAGCACACGCGGGCAGGGTATTTCCTCAGGCGTGCATGTACCGGTCATGCCAAAAACTTGCTTATAACTTGCTTATCAAATTCCAGGCATATCAACCCTCCTCCTCCTCCTCCCGCCTCTCACGTCCCACCTCTCACATCTCCCACCTCCCCCCCCGCCCGCCCTTCAGCCATTCGCATTCTTTACGCGTGCTGGTGGCATCGGCCATCGGCCATCGGACATGCTTCACTATATTATTCTCTTTTTGCCATTGAAGGAAAGAATATATTGCTTTCGCTTTGTAAAAGCCGTGTATGCTGTCCAGAAATTATATCAATTACGTTGATTAATTCGGCTTTATTCACGTCTACGCGCACCGCGTAATCGAAGAAAAGAGTTCTCAGCTTTACTGTAATACATATTTTATTATAATAATAACAAGAACGGCGCGTGTTGTAGCACGATGACGATGACGATGACGATGACGATGACGATGACGATTATAATAATAACGACAACAATAAACAAGAACAACAATAAACAACAACAACGCTAATAATTAAATATATATTTAATGCAAGCACTCGCTAAAGTATAATTGCATGTTGTTGGATGCCAATTAATTAAAAATTTAAAATGACAATGTGAAGGAAACGTGTTTAACTTGTGGCAAAGCGAACGCTACGTGATGCAATATATGTCATTTACTGCTAATTTATACTTCCCCAACTTACAATTAGTTTTAAAATTCTTTTATACACAACCCTAATCTTTCCTCAGAATAAAAAAATTTCAAGAATTTTATAAATCTCAATACTAATTAATTCAAAAAAAAAAAAAAAAAACATCGTATCAGAGTAAATATGTAAGTTTATTCGGTAATATAACGTAATTTAATTATTTAAAGTACATTTTATAGCTTAAAGTAACAAGTAAATAAATCTGGATTACTGTTATTCTGAAAATTCTGAGGCATGATGATTGTTCTTTTGAAAATTAAAACATTTTAATTTCTATGTTCACGAATTCACTAGAAACGTGTATTTCAGATGCTTAACAATATCATGTATGAAATAAAATTGTAAAAGTAAAAACAACGTTTCTGACAAATTAAGTTCCTTGGGGGAAGAAAACTGGGAAAACATTGTATTCATAAATAATTTCTTTTTCTTTTTCTTTTTTTTGTTTTCATATAACTTTAGTGGCTGCAGTAAGTACTTTATACTCGTAGATGTATTCTTTTAAATTATGTAATTAAGGTAGTTACAACCGGAGAACAGTTTGTATTTATTGTATTCGTTTGATCTCATGACTAAACTAAACCATAAATCATACGAGATAAATAATCTTATCCAAGTACTATGGACATTTTTATTCCATAATCCTCTCCAGAACGAGGCAAATAACATGGTTTATTGAATACCGTTACGTCATCGTATTACAAATTTGTTTAAATTCCTTCGCATTAGTTTAATTAGTTTTAATTTATATGCAGGATTTTATACTCGGTGACATAACCTGCTCTTAATAATAGAAGCTAACCGAATTTTCATAGTTACAATAACTAACCAAACGGTATAATTGTATAATAAAATAATTACAAAGTTTGAAATACGTCAAGCTTAGTTAAAAGCTATTTGATTATATTTATAAAACAACTTTTATAACTTTATTACTCGTAATATAACACCGAATGAGCACACGTACACTAAGCCATACCGTTTTAATTTTAATTTCATTTAAAATTATTACATATTGTGTAAATAGACAATATCGTATAAATTATAGTATAAGTATAAATTATAGTATAAATGGAAGGAGAAAAAAATGAGATGAAAAAAGTTATTGGAATTCTATAAAACGTAAGAAATAAAAAATAATATTTTTCAACCATTGTCATTTTCTCTCTGGTTTTATTTATTTTTTTTTTTTTTTAATTGAAATATACATTCCATTAAACCGGAAGCACTTTTTCAGCAAAAAGGAGATTTTTCTGTTAAACCAATTCTTCGATCAAATCTCCAGTTTTATTTATTTATTTTTTTTCTTCTTTTTTTTTTTTTTTTATATATAATTTATATTCTCTATTAATATGTATTTTATAAAAATTTTTTGTTTTATACAAATTCAGATGAGTAGAGCAGTATAAAAAATGTTTATATTTCAATACAGTCTCATTTGCACACCGATAGAAAGCATAAATACTTTTACAGGGGTGAATATTCTTTGAAATGATAACATAATAGTAATTTCAAACAATAATAGACTATTAAAATAAAAAAATAAAAAAAAATTATATGAATTTATGTAAAGTAACATTGGTTTCTATTATTCCCCTCCCCCCCCCGGTTGGGACAAAATACAACAACGTAATATTATATCTTAATTATCATGGATTTACTTATGTAAAAAATGGATCATAAGTAATAAATAAGTATCAATTGTAATAAATAAGTTATGAAATGTATTATTACAAAATCCATCGATAGGCAGAGTACTTTTGAAATTATATTTTGAATTATTTAAATGGAATTACGTAACAAGCTCGGGTATTTTATATATAATATTTCATGTAATAAAGAATTTATTTATATATAATTTGCTTGACGTGATGATGTAATTATTTTAAAATTAATAATTAATTCACGGTCTGATTAGAATTTGTAAATTTAAATAGCTAATCCTTTTTTTGAATATGAAAAGAAATTTCGATGTTTATATAATATATATATATATCAAGTTGAAACATAGCCAACGTATTTAGTTGTAATTTAAATAAAAAGGTGCTTATAAAGGGAAATCAATATTTTCAAAAAAAAAAAAAAAAAAAAAAAAAAAAATGATACGATGGCCGCGCGCTGTCACTCTGGCTAAAAACGTTTGACAGGCACTTTATTGCTGAATAGACGGAATACAATCGTACAAAATGGATGTACATGTATAACAAATAAAAAAGATAAGTCTCAAAATAAAATAGGCTGGCATTGAAATGGATGAAAAGATTTAATCGTATGAGTGAGCGAGCGAGTGAGCGACAGTAAGAGAGAGAGAGAGAGAGAGAGAGAGAGTAGAAATTTCAAGAATAGGTAAATCAAAACAAAAGAAAAAAAAGAAAAAAGAAGAAGAAGAAGAAGAAGAAGAAGAGAAATGGTACGCCGCAAAGGATATGTTAACACAGATTGTCCCGTTGTTATTACATTATTCGTTTCCTCGTTTTAATTTGACATACACGTGCGGACGAGGTGCATATACGTGAATACAACGTGACATTATCCGTAAGAAATATTTGGTGAAAATGTATAAAAGACTCGACGGCTACTCTCTTGTGGCTTCCACGGTGTTTATCGGCCTTAATAAATTATCCCGTAACTTTCGGGCTTCTTAACTTTATAGATCCACGGAATACATTGATCGAGGAGACTACGTACGGCTCTTCCCTGAAATTTGTTTTGAAAAATTGATTTATTTTCCATCGTCATCTAATAATGATCGAAAGCTTTGAAATTTCGTGTTACATGAATTGCACAAGTGAGATACGCTTATGCGCAATAAGTTATTCCTCGCCAATGATTTATAAAGATTCTTTTTTCTCTTTCGTTTTTTTCGTTTTTTTTATGATAAAGATAGTGTCACGTGTAAAATTTATCGAATAATCTATTAGGTTTGAAAAATTTATAACCAATGGGGAGGCCGAGGGAGGCTGCGTCGTTGCATCGTTTAGCGGCAGAACTGATTAAACCGAAGTAACTTTTTTCCTTTCGATAATCAAAGGCAAAGGCTCTTTATTTATTTACCTTGAGTATTAAATAAATTGATACGTAACAACGGCATTTATTACAAAGTCCTCGTAATTGTAATCAGCGAATTACTTAGATTACTTAGGACGGCCAGAAAACCACTTGACGTTAATCAATAAGGCTTTTAATTAATAAATAAACCATGAATATTTATAATATCCGGATCCGGAGCGTCGATCCCTATTACTCTAAGTGCATCATTTTAAATTCAAAATACCGGGCAAATCATAATAAAAAAAATAAATAAAAAAAAACATACTAAAGTTTGACCTAATTTTTGATATCTATTCTTCCGTTCGGTTTATAGTCTCATTGGATTCGACACTACATTCGTATCTGCTCGAGCAATCAAGTATCGTCTAGGGAAAATAGGAAAAAGGTTCGCGGCTCAGGCCGGTCTTCGGGGGGAAGTGGGTGGGGGTGGGGGGATGGTAGAGGAGCGGTAGGGTAACGAAAAAAAGGAAAAATAAAAAACGGAAGAAAGAAAAAGGGACAATAAAGGGGGAAGGAAGGAAGGATGGAAGGAAGCAAGGAAGGGAGGAAAAAAAAAAAAAGAAAAAAGTGTAAAGTTTCAGGATCTCGATCTCTAATGTACTCGTTCGGTCGTCCGGGTCAGGGTGTTGGGGGTGTTGGGGGAGGCAGTAAAAAAACCATAAATTCCAATCTGCGCTTTCGAAATCCTTTTCACGCGGCGGGAGACAATTCGCGAGCAAAGTGAACGCGAAGATGCTTCCAAGTGAGAGTTTTCGCGTCACAAATCAGGGCCCCGGCAATAAAGTGTGTAAAGTTGCCGCAGGCGCCAAGGAAGAGGAGCCGACAGCGGCTGAGGCGAAGCTCTGGCAATACGAGCCTCGAGGACGGGCATAGACGGAGACAAGCGATGCGGTCTGGTGTGTGTTGGTGTGTGTGCGCGCGCGCGCTTGCCTGTGAATAGGGCGAGGGTCGTGCCGCTACTGCGGGGAATACGGGGCGGAGTTACGGGGATACGCGTTTTCTTGGAGCAAGTCAAGTGTATCCAGTTGTTCAGCGAGAAATTCCAACGGAGTACCGGCAAAGCTTAAGGGAAGGCGAGAAAAGCCGTTTTCCGTTCTCGAGAACGCTTCATCATGTTTTCCATGTATTTTTATAACTCAAATGCCTATGTACGACTTTCATCGTCCGTTGCCCTCCTCTCGCGCACCTGTTATTCTTCCGAAATTCTATTCCAATTCCGATTTATTGCCATTAGCTATTTGATATTGCAGCCTTACCCACCCCTACCCACCGCCCCTACCCACCCCCGTTCATTCCGACGCTCCGTACGAGCGTGCGTTTATCGAATAACCTTGACGGCGAATAATTTTTTAATATTTCAAAATTTAGATTCTATTTAGAAATACTTGTGAGTTATTGTCGTCGATCAATTGGTCGTAGTATGAATAGGGTTGATATTTTCAAAGGCGATAAACGTTATTTCATGCAAATCGATCATTACAATAACCCTAATTATTAGTTAAAATAACCATTTCCTTACGTTACCCATTTCTTTTTCTTTAATTTTAAACACGAATAAAAAAGTACGAGCAATCGATGAATTTTTTAAAATAACATTTCAAACGAATTACCCGAACGATAGTTATACATGTATAAACGCCTCAGCAGGTAATTTTACTTTGCAACGTTAACCTTGTTTTCGTATCTTCTCTCGAATTATTAATAAAACTTCTTATTACGTTTAGGCGTGTACACGTCATAATATAAATATTAGAGCGACATGCCTTGAGATTTAATTGACACTTGTCGCCAACTACAAGTATCAAGTAAATAATAGATCGCACACATTCATAATGCAATTCACGTGATTGTAGAAATGCCTGAAACGACGTTTCTAAGTACAATTCCTGCACTTCAGTTATACAACGTATATTGATGTACAAACATAATTACCGAACATACAAGTGCTCTCTCTCTCTCTCTTATTCTCATTTCTTTCTTTCTTTCTTTCTTTTTTGTTGTCGAAATAAATAGGTGTATACGTATTTATCAAAAGAGACAAGCATCGTAATGACGGTTTGTTTTATTCGTAAAGGAACACATAAACTATGGAAATTCGTGTTGTAAAATTACGTTAATTATATTAATCGTCGACACGAATTGTATTAATACGATTAATCGTGGCTATTGACACGTAATGTAGGAAATTTATATTTATATAAGGAAGTTTTGTCTGGTAATTGTATTAATGACGAGTCGAACGAGTGCGGACGTGGATGGTTAATAAAAATGTATGTCTCGCATCGAGTCACTTACACGTGATTTCAATGTGTTTTGTAAAGAGATCGACGAGGTCATTCCCGTGGCCACAGTTTTCCCTCGGCAACTACGAATGCTGAATCTTATTTCGTGATAACGTCCGAGGCGCCGCGATGATTTTAGATAATTATAAAGTAAAAGCTTCGTTATTTCGGAATACGAGCGTAAATACAAGACGAACTCGCGAGATAATCAAATATTACTGCTCGAATTCAATATTTCTAAAATCATTAAATATTAGCCGAGAGTTACGAATACTAAGTAGTCGAGTAAATGTTTGAATTTTCGAGTTGAATCCAAATACTTCTTCACCGCGTTGTGTCTGAAATAAAATTCCGGGGACTGCTTGAAAAGCAATATGTACAGAATAACTGAGAGATGCGAGTGAAATGCAGTAAACAAAGAGGGCGGGGCGGGGTGGGGAAGGCTTAGGTGATGAGGAGTAGAAGAATTTTTGCATAAACCTGTAACTGTCGCCGAATTCAAAAGCCCAATATGCTAATGTTCCCTCGCTCTCTAACTCACTCTCGATCTATCTATCTATCTATCTATCCTGCTTGCTTGCTCTTTCCTTCTTTCCTTCTTTCTTTTTTCGGTACAAAATGCATTATGCGTAAGAATAAAAAGGCGAGCGACGCCAAGGGCGAGAAGAGCGACACGTTAACCCGGACTGGAGTGGCGGGGCCGACAAGGCAACGGAGTCTCGACGTAAGGAAGATTAATTATGCGGCGCTTCATCTGCTTCTCTATTCATGCGCAAACCACTGCACCGCGACAGTTTTGCACGCCCCCCCTCTCTCTCTCTCTCTCTCTCTCTCTCTGTAGCCGGAGATGTACACGGAGAGAACTCGGACGCCTCTACAGGTACGCGTGTAGACGAAATACGCATCCAGCGCCTCGAAAATGCAGATTCACGGATGAGCATAGCACATGCACGAGAGTCTTCAAGCAAAATAACCATCCCAAAGTACTGTGATTTTCTCGATACTTTCCTCTTCTGTTGACGCAGAAGAAGAAGATTGGAGTCCATCGACGGCAACTTTCACCGTTTACCTTCGTGCACATTTACGCGTTTACGCTTTAGCGCACGCCAGCTCCTCTCATTTCTTAACCTCAGAGCGATATTTCATTGCATTTGAAAAGTCTCGTTGCAAATAAAAGAGTTAGCCGAAGGGGAGGGAGCTCGGGCGCTGCTCGCAGTCGTAAAAATCGAATGAACGCGATGACATTATTTGCCTGTATTAATTAACGAGGGCTGCGTGCGTGTGTACATATATGCATATATGCATATGCATATATATATAGAAACGATGACCTGCTCTTAATGCAATAGCTCGGATGATGTTGGCTAAAGCGGGCAAAGTTATCGATACTATCGGGAGTAAAAAGTCCTCGCTCGATCGTATAAGCGTAAACGAGTGCCGCAAGAAAATAATTGAAAAAGGTAACATCGAGAGTACGGTGAGGAAGCTACCGGGACGAAGCTATCGATCGCCTCGCCTGGCACCCGACTATAGCGAAATAACGATAAAGGACGAAGTGCGGAAGTGATTCGGACTCATTGAATTGAGGGGGAGTCGCGGCGTCTGGAGGTCAGCGGTGACCGCGAGGCTCGAGGTGCCGAGTAGACTTTAGCAGGACTATTGAGAAATAGGAGAGCCGAAGATGTCGGTGCCGTACAGGGAACGTAACAACCTGGACGTAACATCTCTCTCGGGAACAGAAGAGACGGATAACTGAATTATAGCTCTATTAGGCATGGCAATTATTTACAAATTCTAGCTCTAATATACAAGATATTCCATGAATTTTGTATCACAAGCCCCCCCCCCGGCTCGTCCCCATTACTTTAATAACAACCTGCAAAAAATCACTCCCCGAGGCATTGCACCGTATCCTTACGCTGCTTACTCATTATTGTTCACGTTATTTACGAAATCTTACCGTGTGTACTTTCTTCTATCTATTCTAACGAAACTTAATATTCCTCGTAGATTCGTAGATTTTTCCATTCAATCTGCAAATAATACCTTTCCATACTCCCTTTGTTACCCTAAACGTTCACTTGAAATATCTCTGAATTGTTTATTTATTTATTTATTTATTTATTTATTTATTAGAGATCAATGGATTGATTTTTAATCGGAATACAATTCTTTAAGCAAAATACTTCCATTGATTTCGTACCTTTTGGTAAAAATATTTCTTCTGCCCCTGATAATATTAATATCATCCGTATAAATATTTTATTTATTTAACGGCAATAATTTTCATCTCCAACGAAGATATTGTTGTCGCAAAATTTATCACGAGATGAAATTCTTTAAATAAAAACAATATAATAGTTTTAATAATAATAATAATAAAAGATACCAAGGGCAATACGTAAAGTTCGAGATGAAATTTGAATTTTAAAAAAAATGCATAAACGCTGTGCATAAATAAATTAACGTGTTTTTATTCCCTTTTGGTTTCATTTAAAATAATGAAGCAATTAAATTTGATGTAATGAAGTTTACATTATTGAGGGGAGTCCAGAATTTCAATACGTCTTAACCGCTCGCCGTGCCTTAATTTTGATTTATATTTCAGTTCCGAAGATCCAGTTTAACAAGTGCCGCGCTTTACGATTAATTAACTTTATTAATTTGTACTTGAATTAACGAATCGACGGCTAATAAGATTTCAACATTATTTATAATCACGTTAACGTTGTATAAGCGACGGAAACGAGGCTTCCTTTGTAAAGTTAAAAGAAAATACGTTGGAACGATTAAAAAACAAAAACAAAAAAAAAACAAAAAAAAAATCATAATTATAATTATAATTTAACGAATGAATTATAATTGATGCCTAAAGAATGAGTCGAACGAACGCGGCCAATTTACAGTTCCAAGCTAATTTTTAGTCGATTTTTCTTAGCATGTCGGTGCTCTCAATAGCGCGCGGATACAATGTCGATTAAGTACTTTAAAAGCGATAGACACACAAAATATATATATATATATATAGCACCGAGAGAAAATCGAAGAATACTGGAATATAGCTTGTCATCAAGTTTGCGGAAGTGAGTAGCCGCGTCAGCATTATTACAAAGAGGATATGAGTGGTGGGGTGGTGGATGGGGGTGGGACGGAAGTCATAGAGTGACGTCACGTCGCTACGGAAGGAGAGCGCTAGTGGGCGGGGGAGGGGAGAGGAGGGCCGAGAGAGAGAGAGAGAGAGGGAGGGAGAAAGGTTTATACCAGTGCGTAAGAAAGGGTTAGAGAGGTAGAAGGGAAAATCGTTGAAAAAAAAAAAAAAAAAATATGTTGAAGATCGTCGAATAGCGCAAAAGCAGTTACTGGGCAAATCGGTAAATTATTAGAAAAACTTAAGCTCGACCTAATGCTTAAGTCATAACGTTTCCATTGTCCATCGAAACGAAATTAATAATTAGCAGGGGAAATATTCACTTGATAAAGTGTTACTTTTTATCCTGTTTCGCGGAATCATATATCATTTGGAAAATGAACTTGGCGCTCGCATGCGGATAAAGTTAAATTCATTAAAATATAGTTAACCTTATTCATTAGGATTCGGCAAATAATGAGAAAAGTACGATTAACAATTGTTATTCGATTCACATTTTAATATTACACAAAAGTTCATCGTTTTTTTAAAGAAAAGAAAAAAGAAAATGAAAAAAAAAGTTTCGTTATCATTCAATGAAATTGAAAATTGCGGTGATTCATTATTATTAAAACACCACTAATTACAAATCGCCGTTATTATTGTTAAAAAAACAAAGCGATTTCGAAGGAGCAGTTAAATATCGTGGGGAGGGTTATAAATTCTGACGTATGGACAACGATTATCCCTTATGTCCTTATGTCAAGTTGGCGGCAAAGTCCGACTGCCGTCCAATTAAGATTTCATGCAGAGTTTCGATTTATGGCGTTGCAACGGAAAGGGTCCGTTGCGAGTGAATTGCCTCGCAAACGGGGACTTGACCTACCTACCTACCTACCTACCCAACTACCCAACTACCCAACTACCCAACTACCTAGCCAGGATCTCGGACTCGTTCATTTTCAGGCCGCTCTACCTGTAATTAACGCGCGCGCGCGCGCGCGCTTTCGTTCCCCCCAAGTCCTGCGTTGCGCAAGCGCAGCCATCTTGAGAGTTATTTGCAGGAGGAAGCTCGACTAAGCAGTAAGCGTATGACGAGTACATTGTAATTTACATCAGTACTCCATTCTTATTAAATTGCATCTCATAATTGGAATGCTTCTTGCTTCGTTTAGTGCGGCAAATTTTCATTTCGTTTCGACTAAATCATCAATTAATTATTCAAAACTTTTACATAATTCCAGGACTTCTTGGCTTCTTGGCTTCTTCTTCTTCTTCTCCTATTTTTTCCACTTTCAGCACGATCGCGAATACTCATAAATACAAATACTAACGGACGGGAAGGGAATTTTTTCAATTGCAGCCTTAATTAAAAAAAATCATTTTCCAATAAAGCTAGCAGCACATCGTCATCGTGTATTTTAATTTCATGCAAAAGTTAATAGAAAATACAAGAAAAAAAGAAAAAGAAAAAAAAAAAAAAAAAAAAGAAAGAAAGAAAGAAAGAAAGCCTACGAATAGCTGACATCTAATAAATGTTAATAATTTAATTAGTAATACACCTTAATTTAGAAAGTGCTTGTCGTTATACTAAAGAACATATACAACTGTAATTTAATTGTATCACTTATTGTGCTCTACAAAGGCCAGCACTTTGCAAATGAATGGACGGCATGTGATAGAGTTTGTATTTGTGGAAATTGTTGAAAAATATATCGTTTTAGCCCGTTTTTGTGATAATATATTACATACAGCGGAATGTTTTTTTTAATGCATAAGAAATCACTGGGAATTCAAGAAAGAAATTTTTTCTGTATTAATTAATTATCCGAATTATTTAATGTATCCGTACTATTAAAATAATGTGCTATTTAAAAAAAATTTTAACTAAAGATTTCGTCGATTTGTGAATATTTACTTACAGGGAAAAGCGATTTCATATGTATGAATTTCATTGGATTTATTTCTATGTGTATTTGAATGAAATTCTTCCAACTGCTATCCGTATGCTAAATAATAACAAATTTACAACAGCCAATGTCTATGTAATTAAAAGCGTGTTAAAGAATGTTATAAAAGTCAAATTCAATACAAAGCTATATGTGTTTATAAATAATTATAAATAAATGTTATGCTTTAAAGAGTTTACAACTTGTATCAGAAAAAATTTCGCTCAAAACTTTAATATCATAAATCAAAAATACTACGTAACTATCAAATTTTCCTTTACGTACGTTATATCTGAGTTATATACAATAAAAAAAATTACTTCAAATATTTAAAAAATGATATTTTATCGAATCTTGTAACTTTTCGCTGTAAAAAAAATTTTTGTAAAATAAAAATTATGCCCTTAAACATGATTTATTATTATATTTTCGTATGTTTGTGATGCTTGAAATATTCGTAATATAAAAGTAAAATAAAGAATTTACGCGAAGACGATAAAACTATTCTCGTTCGTAATTATAATTAAATTTTTATTTTATCTAAATTCCAATCCATTAGAAATGTAACTAATCTACTAAACACAGCAGTCGATAATTTATAGAAAATACGTAAATAAAAAATAATGTTTAGAATTAAAAAGAAAATCGTATTGAAAATGACTGTATACGTTAATTATAAGAATTATTAGAGAGTTTTCTTATTGTTGTGCATAGAAATAATTTGTTAATATAAAAAATACTTCTTTGTTACAGGTAAGTCTATGTAAGAAATGCCAGCTGATAGGAAAGATTACGAAGATACAGTAAGTATAAATTATTTGTACTTCTGTCAGTTTGGAAAAGTTTACTTACACGTATTTACGACTGATGCTTATGTATTGTCGGCGTCAGTTTTTTTTTTTTTTTTTTTTATAAATTATAAAATTCAAAATATTTATAAAGTCTATGAGATATTTAAGAATAATAAAATAAAGTAATTATGAATTAATTAAATATTGCAAATTCCTTATAATAGTTATATTTAATCGGAATTTGAATGCTAATTTTAGGAAAGCCCGGATTAAAAATTTATAAACCAACCTATCGAATGCATTTACTCATACATCTCTTTACACGTCGATGTATCCAATGAAATCTATGATTAACGATGGAAAGGTAACTTTCCATTACTCACAAGCATTAACTTAAGTTATTATACCGCGAGATTTAAAGTTTTATATATTAATTACATTTCCGAAATGCCTAATACGATTAAAAAAATATAATATTCAAGTAGTAGTGTAGAATAACTCGTAACGAATAATGTCATTCGTCTCAAATATTCAATAAATTGGCTATATTATCCTGGCATTTCGCATACCTAATGAATGCAGGTATTCGTTGTTAATGTCGATGTAGTATCAATTATCGGAATACTATCTGAATTTGTCAATTATCGATTTTATTTTTATTCGGACAATACGAGTAAATTCTTCCCTCAAAAATCTCATGGCCGCGTATTATAAAATGGGCGAAATCAAACTGAAGAAATGCTTTAGTGGTGATTCGGCAACTTAAACTGTGATAAAGTCAAATCGCAGATGCAAGGGAATACACACTTACTTCGAAGTACCGACATAACCCATGGAATTCGTAAATAAATGGGCAAATAATCGAAATACGGAGGATAGCCTTGAGGAATGTCTAATGGGAACAACGGTAGTAATGAAGTAGAAGTAGAAGTAGAAGAAGAGGGACCGATTAAAATGAAATGAGCTCATTTTGACTGAAGAATTTAACTTCGGAGTTCTGCTCTTGATATTTATCCGAATGACACACGTAATACGTAATACGTAATACGTGATTAATAATCAAAGGCAGGTTTTTATGGAAGGAAATTTATGTCCCCCCGGTGGTGGCACTAAAAAGTGCGTTATCACCTGACAGACTCCCCTCGGCCCCTCGCCGACCCTACTATATACGTACCCGATATACGTACTCGTCCATATGAGACTTGATGACACGCGCGTACAGAGATCGTTTTCGCTACGAGAGTAGCGTAAAAAAGTAGTATAAATTTTTCATGCATACACGTTCACGTTCAAAAAAGAAAAGTTCCTCAACATTGCCTGCGAATACCCGCGACCCCGTTACCTCGGCAAGAAGGCAAACCAACGCGTTAAGCCATAGATTATTAAATTAACCTTTATTATTACGTAAACTCCTGTCCTTTTGGAAAATCCATTTATTCATTTTTATCTATTTATTTATTTTACATTCCAGTCACGGGGCCTGCGACGTCTTGTACAATGTCAGCTACTTTGTTTTATTCACTAACCGCAATAAAATCGCATTTAATATACTCGTAATGGCATAGCGTCGTTGGCTAGAACGCATTGTTGTTATTATTATAAGCAATCTGACGAGATTATTGATAAAATTATCAGTAATTGGAGAAAGCATATTACGCGAATGAGCTCCGATTATTGTCTTTATGCGTTTAAAACGTACTTAACCTTCGCGCTTTCGAGAAATTTTACGAACATAAACGTTGCGAGCAAGTCGGAAAAATATTTTATCGCGTCTAGAGAAATATTTTCAAAGTTTCTTGTGATAAAATTTCTAATTCGTCGTTTAATTATTTTCGTAATTGAAGACAAAGGCTATGGATATTTTGACCGGGAAGACGATAGTAAGTAGTGCATCTCCGTATACGTATACTTCTCAAGTTTGCATAATGGCTTTAGAGATAGTTGCTGCTGCTGCTGCTGCTGCTGCTGCTGTTTGTTGTTGTTGTTGTTGTGGTGGTGGTTTGCTAGGAAATTCATCGTAAACATTATTAGAAACCTCGTTAGAAGAAAAGAAAAGAAAAAAAAACAGAAAAACAGAAAAAATTGAACGTAAATATGTAATCTCAGTCCGTTTGTTGTTTTAATAAAAATCTATTGGATTTAGGGATCTGCGGGTATCTGAGAAATGATCATTATTCTATAATCCGCTGTGCACGCGATTCCGTAATCCTTATTCAAGTCTTATTAGGCGGCCTTGCCGCTAAATAATGCCATTTAAAGATTTCCCGCACGGGATGCATTTGTCTTGTGACGTATTGACGTATTGGAAAAGAAGAGAAAAGGATTCTGGCCAAGGAAAACTTGTATATTGTGTGCCGAATGCGATATACACGCATAATGTCCTCGGACGTAACCGCTTGTGCACACGGTGATCCAGGCCCCGTACGATAAATTACCTTTTCGATAACCGCGACCTCTCACGTTCAATTCGGTTCGCCGCCGCGACCTGCCGCTGCTTCGTAGAGATACGGGACGAGAGAGCGCCGCGCGTTAACTCGTTGAACTCGTTGAGCCAGCAGGTTAGACTGAGGATTGTGCGCTCGACCCTGAAACGCGAAAAGTCAAAAAAAAACAGTGGGTGGGGGGGAAATAATAATAAAACAGAAAGAAAAACGTGACAAAAATAAAAAATAAATTTCAATTCGGTGCCGTGTTTACAAATTGATGTCGCTGGACCCGTTGATGACAAAAACATCTTCGTCCGTCCATACGCTGCCCTTGCCAGGCACAGAGGCACACGAGACTAGATATCATATATTTTATTTACTCGTTCGGTCGACATTTAATTGAACGGCTTTGTCAGAATTTATCATAAAATATTATCAAACAAATTGAAACGTTATTGTCCTTGGGAATAACCCCCAACACTCCCCCGTCTTCGATCGTCATTACTTCTCTCTCTCTCTCTCTCTCTCTCTCGAAAAAGCGACTAAATTAACGCGGCTAGAGCGAAAAGTGAAATCTATACAAAAGTTCATGGATTTGAATAATTTCCCTTGATCGTAAGGTACGGTCCTTGTTCAAGTGGCGAGTATTTCTTTCCCACAGCATCCGCAACGTTCTAACGAATAACGAATGAGCTTTCGTTCATAATTAAAAGAATGGGAATTCAAAGGCGCTCAAAATGATCTAATTAGCCGTGAACACGTGTTTTAAAATGATATGCTAAGCATTTTATCGTAAGTGTAAGAAACTCATTAATTATGCGAGGAGTTCCGGGTCCTCTATTGACAAAGTTCATAGGGATCATACAAGTTCAAACTTTTAGCCTCTCTAGAATTATACGTTTCAAGTCGAAAGAAAGCCTCACCAACAAAGTAATAAGTAACAACTTCTCGGAAAAGAAGTCCATTCGAACTTAGCACTTAGCCCAATTGTATTACAAAATTAAGTAATATTTTCTACACTCACGAAAATAATACATATATATATATATAAAATAATGCAAAAATGGTCAAATGATCGAAATGGCGATTGTCTTATCTCTACACTTTTCTGTAAATTAACTTATAAATATTTATAAATAATTATGTCTCAGCTTTCGAAATTTTTCACTCTAAAGTATCACCATATTTTCAATGACATGAATTTCCTGTTCACTTTCTAGAAACTTCCTTATTAAATTAGTTTGTAATAATACCTGGTCCGCGTTATAAACATTAAAAAGGTTATTCAATGTATTCGTAAATGAAATCAATTCGTTCATGCTCATTCTCCAAAGCTACTAATGCCTCTTTTTTTCTTATAATCTTTTTAAGCGGCTTTTATGACGTAAATATAGAAGCTTCGTAAAATTAGCAACTTCTGGCTCATCTTCTTTTTTAACTAATGAAAAAATTAAGATCCAACAACTACTAAAAGTGTAACTTTTAATCCCGCATTACCATGAACTTTATAATCGTGTTATCCGGTAAATTTTTACATTCATAAAATATTGCGGAATTAGGTAATTTCAAAAAAAAAAAAAGATTAGAAACATGTAGTCGAATGATAGTAAATTTTAGTAAATTTCATTACTATTAATGCAGTACAGATTATCAAGTAATTTCTCCCACTAATTACAATGTACACGTTTTTTTTACGTACATTACTTTGTGAAATACTATTTTTATACGTTTCATGTAATATTCACAAAATATTCACAAGCACAGGTAGGCAGGCTTCGTATGCGTGTAAACGAAGTTCGCCGTAGCCGAAATGATATATTATTGTTTTGACTTTTCGAAACTGCTTGTTATTATTATATTGAACACCTGCAATGTGAGATTCCTAAATGCAATTAAAGCGACGTGAAAAAAGAAATTCCCTTCTAAGAATAAGGGATAAGCTATTGAAATATCTTTTGGATACAAGAAACGAAACGTACGCGTCTTATTTATTTATTGTTCATTTCACTCGAATAATTCGGAGTTCTGTATACGTATCATTAAACTTCTGCTCCGCGTATTTAAATATAAAACGAGTTCTATCAAATGTATGTGAAATTTGAATTGTTTGAATCAATTCGCGAACACCAGCTATGACGTATAGATCCGAAATAGTGAAAATTCTTCGTATAACGCGAACGACAAAGTTGATAAGTATAATAATCTTTTGCGAGAAGCAGAAAAGAAAGAAAGAAAGAAAAAAAAAACGAAGAAGAAGAAAGGAGCTGAAGATGAAGAGTGTCCCGGCATTTCGCCATAAATACAGCATGTGTGACCAATCCGTAAGCGAGGTGAAAAGACTTGGTGATATTTTATCCATAAGCTTTCACGTGGAAAATTGGAATGCAACGTCATGTGGTTCGAGAGGTGAGAAGAAAGGCGTCACGGTACATTTCTGTATTGGAGCCGCTGCTGTAAGCTTGCATTGCAACAAGGAAATACGCTACACCGCTAATAACTCCATACTTTTCTATATCTCTTTTTACACCTAATAATGTCTGAACTTCTCTCTCTCTCTCTCTCTCACTCTAAATTTAAATAAAAGAAAATTACTCGACGTCCGCGAAACTTTGTCATTGCATTATGAATTCGAGGAATGTTTGAATGTTCCTCCAAAGCTCAAGATGGATGGATGAATATCACTCGAGAACGCTTTGTTATACAACAAATACAGAGAAAATTCTTCTTATTGATAACTAGACCCCTTTACTTATTTAAATTATAGATGCTTGTTGCCCTTCGCTCCTCATAATTAATGCGACTTTTACGGGGAAATCGTATTCCCGCTGATAGTAAATTCCAGATAATCATGTAAAAGCTTTGAATAAAATTCTAACCGAATTAAATCCTAAAACTTTTAATTAAATTTAGAAGCCCGATATTTTTTTACCCGATTAAATCTGATAATTTCTTTGTTTTTTTTTTTCTACCTGCAATAGCAGCGAAGGCTGCGTATTAATAATGAAAACAATTTCGATTACTTTTTATTACAACAACGACACCAGCAACATTTATCACCGAAACTGTTTATCAATGATTAATGGTAATTTTAATTAGATGAACGATCATTATTATTATTATTATTACAATAAAATATTATATCCTATCAGTATTATATTTAATATCAAGTAGAAGAGAATAGCGAGATTCTATTAAGTGATCGTCGTCTAAATAATATGTAGAGTTAGAAATAAAATGGTAAAACGATAGTTAGCCATAAGACCATAATAATACATTTGCAGAATATTATTTGCTCGCTCTGCCCGTATATTTCAGATAACGTATATAAGTATAGAAAACGGAGATCTTACGTAATGAAATACGATACTATTTCTACGATTCTTCATTAACGGTGCAAATAAAAAGGGCGATAAAAAAAAGAAAAAGTTTTTATATCCTATATTATTATGGCGAGAAGTCACGACGAGGTGGTGGGATAGTAGAAGAGCTATCAATTTAATTGACCAATATTGAAAACAAGGTGCCGATAGTGGCTTACGCGTAATACCTATGGGTCGACAATACTGCCATAAACCTCTAGAGGATATAATCTTACCAGCCAGCAAGGATCCTAATAAACGTCAGCAGTTCCTTATGATAAATTAAATATATATATGTATATATAAATAACCTGCGTATTAATTATTACAAGATAAAGTAAATATTGCCGTTTTTTTTTTTTTCTCGGACAATCGAACACTCGGTCCGGACAACTATTCTAGTCGTAAAATAATCTATATTTACGTAAATACAGATATGTCTTATCGGATATTCTTAGCAATTGTCGTAATTAATTAATTAAATAATTCAACAAGCCGCGAGGCATAATAGTAAATTATAGGGATAATGCAATAACCTATGTCGTGTAAGAACTTTTCTTTTTCTTTTTTTTTTTTTTCTTTTTCACCCAATTGCTCAAAGTATACCATATTCTTGGGAAGGAAGAATTGTTCAAGATACTGGAACATTAATAAAAATTACTTAATTATTTGTTTGGGATTGAGTTTCGGATGGAACATACGAATTCATTAATAGATAACAGAAGAATTGAATTTTCCTTTGTCGTGTAATACGACATTAACGCGTCCGATGTATTAAATGTAACTAGGAATTAGGGAACAATAATAAGAATTAAGTGAACGGCTGCAAATAAATTCAAGTTTTTGTAAAAGTACAAAAAAAAAAAAAAAAAACAACAACAACTCGAAACGCTTTGAAATTGAAAACTATAAAGTTTTATGGAACTATAAACTATAACGTAAAGAGGCTACTGTTCCCAAGATGTATTTAATAAACTTTAAATTCAATAATTTTCCGTTACAAATTCCTAACTCTTTTGTAACAGATAAGCTCTAACTTTCCAGTTAGAAATGGAATTAGCTTTGGGGATGCTTTCCCTGCAGACTTAATTATTTAAGCCCGAAAGCCTAAGTAAAATAAATATCTTTCCAAGTGGTTTTTTTTTTCTTTTTAAATAAAATATTTCTGAAATAATGAAAATTAATTGTCCTACACGTAGTCATTTAAAAATGACGTGAATATCTCGTATTTTTGTAATATATTTACTCGATATCAACAAAATTAAATAATCCGCGTCAAGTGACATTTTAATCTTAAACAATTAAAATTCACGTTACATTATTAAAAGAAAAATAATCACAATAAGTAATATAATTAACAAGCCGATAACTTTGGCGATTATTTATTACATAACATTGTATTGAATTTTTATACATTAAAGCAACTCCCTTAATGGTAATAATTATGTACGCAAATCCATAACAAATAATTATTTGGCCATTTCAATAACAATATAAATAACATTTTATTTTTGCAGATACTTAATTATTCATTATTCATGCATTAAATTATGAAATAACAATGTGATGTGATAATTCTATTATTTATGATAATTTTATCGTAATTGTTAGATTCTTTTTTCTAACAACACAAAAGGGAATGTAAAATTTGTCATTCAACATCTTTTCAACATCTTACCATAATGCTATTAAATCGTAAAGAAAAATCGAAAAATCAACAAATTAAAGCGTACATTTAATCGTTTTATTTAAGTTTATTTTATTTATAACTTTTTAATTCTCATAAGAAGATAATGTATATATGTGTGTACGTGTGTGCGTGAACGTGCGTTATTCGGAGATGATTTTTAATTAAGATAGTAATTCACATTTGAAAGATTCAAGTACATAATGAGATAATGGCTTATCAGATGATAAAATCTTAAATAAGAAACACGTTACAACTATTAATAACATCGGATACATTAAGTGTAAATGAGAAATTACATTATAATATCGGTATTGTCGACAAAATCATTGAATAACTTGAATTACCATCCAAGTTGAGAAATACAGTAATATACATGCTTCTGTATTATTATTGTTGCGTGTATAGTAAATTCGTACTACGAATGAATACAATTTTTATATTATACGAAACAGAAATATATAATCCCTAATAAATGATTAAATAATATAAAGCAAGGATATTTTACTGCATTTTATTTGCATATAAAATGTATAAAAAATTATTGCAAACCATTTAATACGTATAAGATACGAATCATACACACTGAAATTACAATAGAATTACAATTTCTTGTATTCTAAATTCCAATTATTACAATGCCATTAACAATTATATTTTTAAACAAATTAAGACATCATTAATTATTTATTAAATCGCATATTTATATCAAATGTAAATCAAATAGACGAATAGATATCATAAATAATATTTAAAAATCCATCCAAGTATATATAATACTTGAACTTTTCTGTGATTATTGTCTCTTTTGTCTATAGTTCCCATACAATATTACCTTATCTTAATCTTTTTCTTTCCGCCTCTATTTCCTATTCTCTTTAAACTTTTGTAATTGTATTTCAGCACTTAGTTGCGTGCCATTCAGAAACTAATAATATAAATCTTTATCCAATTATTTTTATGTGGACTCTACAGATTAATTCCCAAACCAATGAAATATTAACGCATTAAGTAACATATATTTGATCAATAGATATTATCGTTAAATAAAGTTCACGGTCATATTGAAGACAAAGAGTAGTAAATCGAATGTTGAACGAACCTCTTGCCCTTCCATTAAAAATTCCACCATTTAATTAATTATCCTCCCTGTTTATTTTTTAAATTTTTGTCTATTTTCAATTTTTGACCCTTCGACATCGCACGATGTATGCATTATACATAGACATTAATCTTAAAAAATGCCGCTATTGTATATAATTACAATTCCTTAGTAAATTAGATATATCTTATTTTCTGATCACGATCTAACTACGTACATGCGCTTATTATATCTTTGTAGGTACTCGTAGCATTAATGCATGCACGCATAAATACGCAGATATATAAATACATGCGCAAACGTATAAGGATACGTAGATTATATATATATAAGACGAATCATGAATACTAGTGAGCGAACGATAACATAAAGGATGATAAGTAAAGTAAGATATAAATTCAAATTCGACATAAACATTTGCTTAAACTAAAATTGTTCGTACTTGGTGTTCAATTGTATGAAAAAGTAAATATCGATCTTTCTACTTTGCAGTTTGTCATACTTTTAGTTAACATACATCGGCAATATGCGCATACTTATACGTACATTATTGTACCGTAAGTAAATCAAGCGACAGACTTTGTATAAGATTTCTTTATTACTAAATCCGAAGTATAATATATATATATATATATTAATGAAAAATAAATTCAATACAGTCGGATCTATATATATTGAAAGTCTATCCATTATGGGGACCCATATTCGTACATTAAAGATATTATTATTTTATTTTTTTTTTAAGTTCTATTGACGTTGTGTAATTAGAGAAAGATTAGAAAAACAGAAGAAAAATAAATAAATAGTAATAGTAATGACTTTAAAAAAAAAAAAAAAAAATGAATCATTCAAGTTTTAATATTTAATATTTATCTACACTGTTTAATGTTGAGTATTTTATGTAATAATGATAAAAGAAACGTTAAGTATCGATAATTAAAAAAAATAATTTCAATTCCAAGTATATTCGTGCTTTTGTATGCAAATAAAAAAACTAGTATTTAAGATCCGACTGGATACCATTGTAATCATAATGTTTAAATACCGAAAGCGAATCCGTTCTCGTACGTAGCACGAAGATTATTTTGTAACGATTGACGAATGATTCTGACGAATCAAAAAAAAAAAAAAAAAAAAGAAAAAAGATAAGAAGTTTATATAATAAATGAACGTACGGACAAATAGAATAATGCGAAATATCGGGTTATAGTGTTCGTTTGAATTCTTACACGTACAGCGAGCGTCTCGTTCCTCGTGTACGCACACACGGCCATACAGGCGCGCCATACAGGATCGGGACGTAGCTAGAAATTAGTGGCAAATCGAATAATGCATGATGTATGAGAACTTAGATAATACTCACTGACTCTCGTGACTGTGTGAAACGCGAGCAGAAAACTAGTAAATGTGAGTGTGCGCGTTGAAAAGTGAGTTAGTTTTATTGTGAATTTATAGCCGCCACCGACTCCTTGAAAACCTCCTCTTTTCTTTCGCCCTCCTTATCTCTCGTCTCTCTCTCTCTCTCTCTCTCTCTCTCTCTAACTTTTATTCCCTTACAGTCTTTTACTTAACTTTTATTCCCTTACAGTCTTTTACTTAAGCGAGAAACGGGGACGCATGCGCTCCGGTGGCATAGGTACGCGGGGGAGGAAGCGGGGGAGGGGCGAGGGAGGGGGAGGAGATAAAGCGCGTGCACGAGTTGGCACGTCCAGGGATGAATATTGAAATTCTCATTATTCGCGCTTTCTCGGACACGTGCTCGCATCATGTCGATGGATATAATTTGAAGTTTCTCAATTGCTACTGTGTAGCGGGAGCCCGGCTTAATCATAGATATATTCGTGGATCCGCTCCATTCTGACCCTAGACATTCCGAATAAGAATAAGAACAATGAGATGTAAAAGAATAAAGCGCGCATCGACAATCCTCAACGATTCTCCCTTTCAATTTATCCCCAATTACTATGGGAATAGTTTTTTCCTCCTCCTCCTCCTCCTCTTCCTCTTATTCTTCTTCTTCTTGTTGTTGTTGTTCTTCTTCTTCTTCTACTCGGTCTATGGAGCTAGTTTTTACAAAATTCATACAATTCAAATACTTACAATAGATTTATCGATAGATTCGTCGAACGCATTGGTCAAATACAATAGTGCATTCATCATTTCATCCTAATGATATAAAATAATTTTATACCTCTAGCGCGTGCATATGTATGTATACGTTTATATTACACAGTAACGGTCCCTAATAAATTAACGGGCTCTACGTTGCGTCTATGTACATATACGCATATACGCATATATATATATCTATACGGATATGGATCCCCAGGTGTATCGAGTATAGAATATTCCTAATTTAATAATCTATTAATACGCGCTGTATTACATATTGATATTGAATTTCAATAATCAGTAATTATTAACATTGTTAACAATCGATTGTAAATCAGAATTAAAATAACGAATTCACCGTACCGAACATTACAAATATAAGTATTTATATATCCAATACTGAGGAATACCAATCGTGTATACGCGTGTAAGGCGTATTTCGTATTTCTTGAGACGATGATATTTCAAAGCACAGCATTAAAAGCAACGCGTGCTGCTGGTTCGGCTATACCAAGCGTACCACGTCGATCTTGCCATCCATAAAGTCAGCAAAGCTCCTACGAGTGACACTGAATTTGTTAAAAATATATATATATATATATAGAAGGAGACTATGGTACGTACAGAGTAAATCGTAAAAGGTCTTGTTGCTCAATTAGCCCAGTGGAATTTCTTGCGGCCAGATAGATGTATACTAGCAAGTCCTGGTATATCCGTGAACCTATCGCCCAGAGCAAGCTGTCGTTGTATTCTCATAAATCGTTTACAATGTAACGATATTGATTAATGATAAGAGATCGTAAGGAATTCATATTCTCGAACCATTAGAATTACAACGGGTGTGCGTTCGTTAAAATCCTCGAGCTTCGTAGAAGAAGAAGTAGAAGAAGAAGAAGAAGAAGGAAAAAAGTGTGAAGAATATGAAGAACTGGATGGCGCGAATACGTATGGGTGCATAGAGGATCTACAATAATCTCGAGCGCGTCTTGAATTCGAGAACATTGTTATTACGAATCATTCTCGCGCTAAAGCTTACCACAAACAAAGATCCGTAGACTAAATTTAAATCATTCGATTGTAAGGGATACGTTTTTCCCAATAACTTTGTATCGTTCTGACAATAAAATACCACAGCTTCGGTACTTCGATATTATTATTATTATTATTAAAGGCATTCCTGCGTCTTCGGTTACGTTAACGTCTTTGATAATCATTTACCCTCACGGTCGTTGCAGACAAACTTTTATTTACGCGCGACATGCACGTGAGCGGACCATGTAAATGTAATGGACATGTTAATAACGACGATGATCTAAGGATGGCGGGTAAGCTAATAATAAAATATATATAAAAGTTGCGGATGCCGCGCTATCGATTTCGTACAGTGAGAATAGAAAGGGAAGCTGGGCTGGTAGACCGGTGGATGGTGTAGTAGGAGAATGAGGAGAAGGAGAGAGGAGAATGAGGGGATTGAGAGGGATTGGGGGGGGCGAGGGTTTGATAAAAGACAAGATCCTCGCTAATCTTTAAAATAAGCAAGAGAGATTTACGAGGGAATAATAATTAATTCATTCGGCATTGTCTTGGGGCTCGGCTCGGACGTTGGCCAATGTTCCGTAGGGCCTGTCCCCTCCCCCCCCCCCGACAGCGAGGAGATTTAACCTCCCGAGCACGAGGTATTAAGCGGCCGTTAAACAAGCCCTGGGAGCTCTAGCCGGAAAGGAGGTGAATTTTCCACCACCGCTCCGGTGAATAAAGTGCGTGGCTAGTGTTGGTACGAATGATGCCCGGGGCACGGGATGCGTGCCTACCTAACCCTCCTCTCACGGTCCTCCCCCGCGTCCTCTCGCGAGTGTTTTCTCGAGGGCTCGAGGGGTTCTCGGCTAGAGCAGATGGCCCCGACCCCCGACCCTCGAGCTCCAAACGAATGTTACATTCTCAGTGTCTGCTGGAAGCACGGGCCGAGAGCACTCGCATCAACTGTTCACCAGCTCAGGATGACGACGCGAATGAGCCGATCCGGGAAGCCGTCGACCTCTTTCAACTTGGAACGAAACATTATTCATTTACGACCCCGGCATTCGCATCAACTCTCTCTCTCTCTCTCTCTCTGCTGCTGCTGCTGCTGATGCTTCAACTCTAGTCTGGAGATCAGAGTCCGAATCCGGCCCTTCCCTTATACCAATACTACGTTCCATTGTATATTTATTGCAAACTATATATTTTATTTTATGTATGTTTCAATGCCACCGATCCAGGCTGCAATTCAACATTTCATCGAATATTTTGTCCTTTAATAACTGAATAAGAACTTCCGAATGTCGCGTAATCATTTTTAATTGACATTGCTTTCACGCAAAAAGAACAAAGAACAAAGAAACAAAAAAATTAAATTAAATTAAATTAAATTAAATTAAATCGTTCTTCAATCAATCCTTCAACCTTATTTTATATCATATAATTAAAATAATCAAAGCAAAAGGGAAATAATATACGACGATGCATGTAAATTGAAATTTCGATATATTTATATTTAATCGACGTGTAATAATCAACTGAAAAATAATAATATATAATTAAGGTAAATTTGAGGCGGAAAATTTCAAAAAATACTACTACTTTTTTTTTTCTTCTTCTGAACATAACAATACACTTTGAATGAAATCCCTTAATATTACCGCGTTAGCTTATAAGTTTCGCTTAAAGAATAATATTCCAATGTAATTATTAACGGAGTAGATCGACGGCTTTAGATCTATTTGAAAACGTGATCGTCGTTACACTCGGAAGTGCGCAAATAACGAAATATCAAATAAATTCTCTGCGGACATTCTGATGAGAAGAGCAAAATTAATATTCCGGATAAAAGTGCAAGGGTCACCAATACAACGGATTCCTATACACTTGTCGCGTGCACATAATATAAAATTATACAATGCCATAGAGTTTCCGTATTACTAACATCTTTTTTGTTGCTTAGTATGAAAAATATGAAAATTATGAAAATTATGAAAATTATGAAAAATATGAAATATTTTAAATAGAACTTATTTGCAGAAAATTTACGACTGGGTAAGAGGATGAATTATATTATTTAACGTAATATTATTATCTTATATAAATTTTAACTTCTTTTTAAACACGTGCTTTTCATGTGCTATCCTGACTAATTAAGTACAAGTATCACGCTTCTGTCTCATTAAACGCATACTCGTACTACTGCAATTCATTTTGCGCATATGTCACCTACAGCTATCCAATATTTATTATTAGATTTGAAAATATTCAGCCTGAGGAAATAAAATCAAGCTCCATCTGCTACTTTTTTCTTAACAATATTCGAATGATTTAATTATTAGCGTGAACTTATTGTTAATAAATCATGACTAAGATTAATATTAGTATTATTCGTAAGGATGTATTATTTGTAGTATGAGAGCAGTAAAAGACGACGAAATACTTTTATCGAATGTAAATGTAAACGCAAATGATAATAAATCATGTATAAAATGAGCGTATGGACAATTACGGTACGTAATTATATGAGCGAATGATATGATGTGATTGGGTAAGTAATTGTATAAAAAATCATGCAGCGCTGCTTATTCGAACGAAAGAGCTTTGTATTAAAGAATATTAAACATTCTCAATAAGTCATGTATACGTACGTATACATAAAGGGTGATGACGAATTTTTATTTCTCGACTCGTTGAGAGCCGAGGAGTCGAATGATGAAAATCAGGGAAATTTATAAACACGCGTGCAGCAGTTCGAGTTCGGTATACAACTCTCTCGTGGAGCACCGCAATGACCTCGGGTCTTACGCTCTACTTGTACTCTTTGCGCACTGTAAATTCAGCTAATTCGTACAATTAACCAAGAGAACTTTGTTGTATCGGCTGATCCATCAATACTCGTGCATATGTTATAGCTCGGGGTAATGAATAAAAAAAAAAAAAAAAAATCAGATACGAGACGGAAATTACCGATTTAGGCGATATTACTGTAATTATGATTACGCGTGCCTACGAAGCGGTATTTACGATTGCTTACGGCTACCTAGAATACTTTATGATCCCTGTACCGAAACCGTACCAGCCATAAGATCGCGGTACGACTTGTATCCCATTTTCTTTTCAATGTCTTTTTGTTTTCCGGCGCTTATCATTTTCGAGACGTCCTAGCATAAATACATACAAATATATACCTACATAACCTCTTTCGAACACCAAGTGTATTACATTACACAGATATTCCATATACAACAGATAACTAACGTACAGACACACACATATACGTATAAGCTAGTGATCGACGTTCCATCCATCCTTTATTTAATCCAACCTTTTTGAATATGAATCGAACTTTCTGCAGATGAACTTTCCCTTGTTTTATCTACATAAATGTGAAAATATATCTTGTCAGTAGAATCCCATTGAACGATATTTTTCCGATACATTTTATATATATTTATACGAAAAAAAAAAAAAAAAAAAAAAAATACGAATGATTTTTCTCAGATATATTCTAGTTGAAATGAGAATAAAATTCAGTTTTTTACTTCTTCGTATTTTTTTTTCCCCCCTCCCTTTTCTCTCTCTCTCTCTCCCTCCCTTTTTTCCTACTTTTTTTTTTCCTTTTTTCTTTTTTTATATATACACACACACACACATATATATATATATATCACCGAGCTCTCGTTCAAAAGCCATCAAATCCCTTTTTATGCCTCGAAGTTTAACTGCATAAGTTAAACCGTTAAACGTACCGAGGCTATACATATCTGACCGCTTGACCTCTTGAAAATTGTATCAATTAAATTAACCGCGTCTGGATTTTCATTTAATGGCCCGCATATAATATCATCATTTGACCAATTCATTGAAATAAAATATTAAAACGGCCAAGAAGTCGATGCCGCCAAATTATCCCTCATAGCGTAAACTAACTAGTTGATTCTCTTGGGGGCGATGATGAAACGTAAATGGAATGGACAACTTCGAGCAACTACTTCGCATAATTGTATTTACAAAGTGAACTGCACCTTTTACATACGAAGAGAAAGCGCATAATGCTGACCTTTTCAGCTCGTTTAAATATGTCCGTCTACGATAGAAGCTTTAATTTATTTTCACTATATACGTACGGCTAGTAAAAATAAAAAAAAATAAAAGCAAAAACAAAAAAAATTAATAATCCCCTACATTTCAAATCTTTCAAAACTTTTTTTGAAGCCTCCTCTTGCATTATTTCATCAAATATTATTACACCGAACGCGTTAAGAAACATCTCACGAAATTTTATACAATCTATAATCCAAGCCATATAAGTTCAAAAGTTATCATTTATTATAAAAAAATAATTTCCGTACAAACGATGGTTGTTACGTAAACTTTGCCGGAATTAGTTCTCTAGATAATAAATAATGTCCAAGTACTTATATTGTAATTCTGTGCGATTCATTATTATTTTCATTGAATTTTTTTCCTTTGTTTCCTTTTTATAATAACATATAATACTTACTTGTTTATCCGTTCATCTTTCTCACTCGCGCATCTCTCCTTTTCTCACTTGCTTTTCAAAAGTCTGCACATGCTTACGACCAAGTGCATAATATCATGCACAAGAGAGAGAGAGAGAGAGAGAGAGCGTAAGAAGATATACGTGAATATTTATATATATATATCTACACTAATTAGTTTTATATCGCATCCGCATGGTTTTCAAAGGATCGAAAACAGTTTTAATTGCAGCTTCTAACCCTTGAATAAATCTTTCTCGATTATATCTACATTGAAAATTCAGGGCGCGTGCATTGAATAAATTAATTTATAAAAAATTTAACATATGTTTCTTAATAATAGTTTTATATAAAATTTTTAAAACGATCTATAAAGATTTCCTACCCTGTCGTTTGGCTATAATATTTTAAACATTTGTCGTTTATTCGTTGATGATCAATAAATGGCAGAAATTTTATTTTCAATGATATTTACCTATGAAATATATAAGTCGCGAATGATTTTAGCATATATAATGTAATATATTAAAATTATGCAACAGTAACGTACAATTTAACCAAGTAAAAGTTTAGCCAAGTGCAATGAATCTGCAATTGGGTAAGAGCAAATCTCCGAATCGGCTTGACACTTACAGCTGCCAAATCAATTATTTCGAATGGTAAAATGTAAATGCAATATCTTTCTATTTGAAATGAGTGAAGTTTAACAAAATGGAAAGTTTAACAAAATTAATTCATTAATCATTTTATTTATTGTATGCGTTTATTGGCGTTTTTTTTTTTTTTTTTAATAACATTTCTTTTAATATAAGAGAATGCTAATAAGAAGCTAGTTTTAAAGGTAAAGATAGCCAATATAAAAGATAAATATTTAAATTTGAATGCAGCGCCAATTTTTAAACTGCATTAAGACCTTTATACGAATGACAGAACCTGTACATATGGCTTACTCGCGAAGGCTTTATCGTTGATTTTTTAGAAAGGGCAGGGATTGAATAGATTAATAATTTACACTGTAGCAGAGAGAATTGTAAAAAAAAAAAAAAAAAAAGACAAAAAGAGATAAACGTGTTATATAAATATTGCAAGAAGTAGCGCCAATTTTTAATTTTCGTTTACCTAAAAAAGATAAATATTATAAAAGACTATTCAATAATGAAGGACAATCGAAGTCGATTAGGCTCAGCAGTACATACTAATTGCGTATGTTTTTTTTTTGTTGTTGTAATTTTTATGCTTGAAGGATTAAAGATCAATATATTATATTATTATAGAACTCCACGAAATTCAAATCCATATACATACATAATATTCAGAATAATCAATATCGCACTGGCGTTTGATAAAAAGGAATTTTAAATTCGCCTCAACCTTTAATTAAACTAATTATATTACATACGGAAGCAGAAGATTTTTATTTATAATATTAAATTAGCCGAATAAACGTTATAAATATTATGCAATAAATATACTTTAGAGGCTTTACGTAATATTATTTTATATCATTATTCGTTTATGTGAAAAATAAAAATAAAAAAATAATAATAATAATAATGATACACCGAACTTATGAATGATAAATATGTCAAGCGACAATTAAAAAGCGTAAAGCGAAATTGAATAAAAGAAAATTGTATTCATTCGATTGCCAAAAAAAAGGCGTTCGGAAGCTCAAAGCAGTTAAAAATATTACTTTGAACTTGTGATAAAACTTAGCCATTTTGTATAATATTACGGTTAAAAATAATCGGCAGGCCGTAAAAGAAGAAGAAAAAAAAAGAAGAAAGAGAAAAAAAATATAATTGTAGATAAGCGTCAGCGAGCTGAGCATCTCAGTTTTCAAGTTTATATGTCCCATTACGTGTCGAAATAAAAGCATCGCTGACAGAAATGGACTCGACTCGAACTTTTTAGGTTAAGCACAAGTGAAAGGACTTTTCCCGTGCAAGACTTATATAATATCTTCAGAGCCGAGTGCGGAAGATTGTCGATTCCGTAATGAGTATCCGATCGTAATGATAGATCACTAGTTTCTGGAGGGTGAAATGTACCTTCAAACCGTTAAAGGGCTGACTTTCAAAACCGAGGTCGATTCGACGTAACCCCAATAACCCCAATAACCCCAATAACCCCAATAACCTCGGGGTCAAAGACTTTGACACTTGACCCCACGATATCATTGGCTAAGCTCTCGGATCAACAAAATCAACCGTATAATTGAATGTTTGAAAGGACATGCACTCGACGGCGCTTCTTCCCTCTTTCTTTTTCTTTTTTCCCTTACTACTGGATGATTTCCGCTTGAAGTCTCGATTGCTCGCGAAGAAACTTCATTCATTCATAGTTAGTTACAGTGATCGAATCCGTGCTTCAAAAATTATACGTTTAAAACAACATCAAACGAATACATGCGCTGCTTTGACCATCGCATGCGTTTTACTTTAAATGAGTTCCTCTACTAAATTATACCGCAATACCTCCTCACTGACAATTGCTTCGATTATCAAATGCTGAAATAGTATTTTTTGAAGATAACGTCGACATTATTTGGGTATCATATATATATATATATATATAAGAAGAAGAAAAAAAACGCGACAGTTGATTTTATTCATCAAGAGGCATTAATTACTCTGTGTTTCTTGGTTCTACGTGTGCGTTACTCCTCGTATATTAACAGATAAATAGTAATAATTATAGTGGAAAAATGTAACTTGGATTGACAACGCGTGGACGGGGATTACAGGGATTTCTTAATTGACCGTATCGATTTTTCCTCATACGTTGTCGAGTCCGTATAACAGAGGCGGCACTGGCACTGGCACAAACAAACAGCTCTATACGTTTACTTACCGCCAGTAGAAAAATATACTAAATACATCGTTGAGATCCTCGCAACGATTAGTTGTGCTTACATTGTGAACTAACTCAGTGGCAATCAACATCGTTTATCCATCCCTCTTTTCTCCCCCCCCCCCCCCCCCAAACGACTATTCTCTCGAAAAGCTTTTCACTTCGAAGCGTAATTTTCCCGTTTTACACCAAAAATTATATTATAAATGATCTCACGTTAAAAATGTTATTACATTCTGGATTAAAGAAAAGTTTTTCATTTATATAATTTATTATTTTATCATAAAGCAACGTTTTGCAAAATTATGTCCCTAGAGTAAATTAATTTTATGGCCCATAAAAGGTAAAGTTGGAAGTGTTTGCGAGCGAGCGGCAGAAGTAATTGTAAGAAATCCAGTGTCTTTGGAATCTAAATTAAATATTTTCCATTATAATATCGTTATTGATTGTTAGTTTGTTGTATTATCGACCTTGGCCTTTCGTGTCGCATATTTTTTTACACTAATCGTCATTAGTAATTGAATGTACGTTAATTAAATGTAAAAGTGTACATTTTGCAAAGCTTCCGAATTAATTAAAACGTTAATGTCGCTGAAAAGCATGGAATTTCAGTGTATCGAGTATCGGTGAAGACCAATGTCCAACCATACGTAAAGTACTATTTATTAAATATAAAGGAATTGTTTTTTTTTTTTTTTCTTAACATTGACTGTTAATAATACGATTAAAACGAGAAGGTTTGCTCGTCCTCGTATTAACGAATTCGTTTTTCCGACTGTGAAAATAACGTAATTACGAATATGAACAATCATCGATTTGCCCACGTGTCGTATAGCTTATAAATCCCTTTGACCTGATTACGTCATTAAGCTTACGAGTCCCTCATCTACGGTGCGTCGATAGAACGAAACGAAATTCATCGACACCGTACATATTAATCTGAGGCCATTCTTATATCCAAGTCGAGAATCAGCCCCAATAAAAAAGCGGACAGCTCGTTACGATATCAAAGGACGCTAATACTAATCTCAAGGCATTCAATGGAGGCGTTAAAAAATAACTGACACCGGTAATACATGCAGTTTGATATTCATACTTCAAGAAGCAACGTCGAATATAATTACCAACCGACAACGCCACTACATGTAAAAACGATTAAAAAGGGTTGTTCCTGTTTGCGTGTGTGCGCGCGCGCGCTGGCTTAGCTGTACGAGGCAAATGTTTGCCGATGGCTAAAAGCGTACACGTCCCATCTCTCTCTCTCTCTCTCTCTCGCGCGCGCGCGTGGATACGTGTATACGTTTGCGCGCTAATGTGAAAGGGGAGGAAATCACGTCAATAGCGATAAGCATCGACCAGTTAAAACTCGCTTGGGGAATAGAATTCTGTCCTTTTATATACCTCCCTCGATACCGCCCCCCCCCCATACGAAGTCGCCCACGCAGACGCTCGAACCTATCTGTCGAAAGAATTCAAAGTTAATTAGTACTCCCTCTCTCTCTCTCTCTCTCTCTCTCAATACCTTGTTTACACTTACTAATTCTTTATGTTTCCTTGCTAAATCTTATGACTCTTACCCCAATAACCCCAATAACCTTCTCACTCTAATTTATTACTTTCTCATGGTTGTTATTTTCCGTCAGAGTCCCACGATCCGCACTGCTACGAACATATTATATATACAGTTTAATAATATATTTATACGACGTGCCGAAAACTGTGAACGTCGTTGCAGTTCAATCGAAATATATTATTAGACATATCCCGTTTGAAACACACTAATTATTATTATATTATTGGTTCAATCGATTGCCCCGCTATAACCATTAGCCATACACACTTACACACCGTTCAAGAAAGCGAATGCCGAGTAAGGAAATAAATAATACTTCACTTCACTTACTGTATGACGCGTTTCGGCTAAGCCCGATATCTTTGGACTTTTAATATAGTTTGTATATGAATTTATAAATCGCGAATAAAAATAATACTTAAGAGCATCGGTGCCGCAGTTTATTGGTGCGAATAAATATCCCGAACCGCTGTTAAAAATACATTTTGACCGAGAAAAAACAATGTCAATACTTCATCTAAAATTGCACGGCATATTTATTACACATAATAATTTACGGAATAGTATAAATTTTAATAAACAAGCGAATCTACAATAAGGCCTCTCGTAATCTCCATTACAAGGTATTGCAAAATTATTGATAACCGTTAGATAACAACAAAAAAAAAAAAAAACAATTGAATGTATATGTTGCACGGTAATTTATTCTAAATATTATATAATTGAGAATACTTTATGAAAATCCGTGGTATCCCGTTTGAAAAATTATCCACATTTTTGTTTAGAGTACAAATTTAAAAAGTAACAACTTTTTTTTTTATTTTTCGTAAAAAAATATTAAAATATTTATAAGTTAATATTTTAAATAGTATGCGATGGAATGAAAAAACCTTTAGCTTTTAAAAGTTTCATGAAAATAAAAAACGTACTGCGTAAATTGAAAATAATACAGTTTCGAAATCTTTCGAGAAAAAAATTAAAGTAATTTATACAATTAAATATAAATAAGAATATTTTTTTTCGTTTTTCCTTTTCATTTATTTAAAATGATCCCTTCGTATTATCTTTTCTATTCATTTATATACAAGTTACAAAATGTATTTGTGACGATCTCGTAACATTAAAATACTAATAAAATAAAATAAAATAAAAGAAAAGAAAAAAAGTGCATAATCGTATAGAAAGGCTCGTTTCTCCAAATTAAAAGTAAAAGGAAAATGTAAATATATATATATATATAAATCTTGAGTTTTGCATTAGTTAAGGGAAAAGAAGTGAAAGTTGTGAGATACAATTGAATGTAGCGCTACGTGCGCGGTCAAAGCCTTATAAAATATTTCTCTTGAGAATGTAGCTTAGGCTTGAGTAATTTGGTCACAAGGGACGCACTCCATCAAAAGCTAATGGGCACACATAATTAGTATTATCTCACTTTATAATTAGTTTTACAAAGACTATTAATTGATTTCTGTACACTTTAATAAAATATATATACATATATATATATACTGCAAATTATGGCCGTAATTGAAATAGATTATTATTTTAGTATAATAATACCAGAATAGCAATATTTTAAATATTAAAATTCAAAAGCTTATCTATACATTAATCTCGTAATTGTTCATAAAATAAATGCGCTCGTAATTATTATTTGGCAAAATCAAATTAGAGAGAGATCAAATTAGAGAGAGAGAGAGAGAGACAGACAGATAATGATATTATTTATTATTATTTTTATTGAAAAGATTGAACAACCGAAAGGACAAAATCATAAGAAATAAGAAAATAATATAATTTTGGCATCGTTTCTTTACAAGAGACTGTAATTTATTATAAATTCTATTATTTTTGAAGAAGAAGAAGAAGAAGAAAAAAAAAAATTTCCTACGCATTTGGTCCTACGAGATTGAAATACACACAGCAATGAATACTAATAATCAATGCTAATATCGTCGTATATCGTGAAATCTTGCAGTGTGCAAGATGTAATGTAATGCTCGTGCCTGTATAAGGGCCGAATAAATAAAATTTCAATAAAGTTGAATAAATAAATAGCATATTGAAAAGGATGATTAATATATATACATATATATATTTTCATTTCTTTTTTTGTAAATACAGATGAAAAAACAGTCCTTTCATTGGCATTTAATTCCGAATTTACTTAAGTAATGATATTCATAAGCTTGCAAAATTCCGTATGAATGAGTGCACGTGTATGGTGGTCACGTGCAATACATCCATGAAAAATGAATAGAATTTTCCAAGATGGAAATTTCGAAATCCTTGAAAAGTATTATAAGTTAATAACATAATCCTCCCCATGCCGATGAAACGGCAGGGGTTTTAGAAAATTTAAATAAACCAGCGTTATGAAGGATGAGTTTCGAAAAAATATTTATGTATTCGCATGTACGACCTTCGCGTGGGTCGAGCTCGGAGCTGTCGTTAAAAAGCGATTTGAAAATCATAATAGTCTTTTCATGTGTGGTAAAGCCGTAAAAATGTATTTCTCCATTCTCTATTCGTTGAGGCAGGCCGACCTTTAAACATGGCAGCATGTCAAATCCACCATAGGCTCAAACGTATGCTGGACTACATACTTTTTTCCTTTCCGATTATTAAATTCCACTCCCACCCGCCCCCTCCCCCGCTCCCACGCCACCCACCACCACTAACTGCTTTTGTATTATTAATTCAAAATATACGCTTCGTTCTCGTTCTCGATCTCGTTCTCGTTCTCGTTCTCGATCTCGATCTCCATACATTACCGACATTATAAACTTTATACTTACGTGCATCATTTCTCGAAGTATTCGTAAGCTATGTATATACTGAATTACTCTCTAAGAAATTATTAAAACATCGATTCGAAAGCATTCAAGATTTTAATGGCAATTAAGTACGAAGCGGTCTTCGTACTTACGGAAACCGTTATTTATAAGAAAAATCTTAGTAACACGTACAATATCGATACTGTACGTGTATCCGCGTAATATAAAGAATTCGTGTTATGTCCTTACTAAGTGTGACGTGTATTTTTGGTAGCTTTTACGCGAATCCTCGCCATCTTCTTATCTGTTAAGTTTAAGCTCTTGCGTAACCGCTGCTCTGAATTACACAACAGTTTCCCTTGACCCAAATACATTCTTCATTTTACCTTAACTTTCTATCCATTTTAGTATCCATTCTGTATGATCTTTTGTGGATGTGCTGGAAATACCCACACCTAAGCACATAATATGCTTTCGAGTAAGAATTTAAAAATCATTCATTCCGATTTCATTTTAATACGAAATATATTCTAATACTGATCGCGCATTTATCCAACAAAGATTTTTTATTTATCTTTTATTTATTTTTTTTATCACACCGTTTGGACTTATAAATTTAATGTTACAGTAAATATTTCGGTAAGGAAGCATAGTTTTATTCGTCTAATCTCCTTCTTTTTTTTTTTTGAATAAGTGGCATTATTAAAAGACGATTGTGGCCAGCAGGTATCATGAAATATATAAAGTCCGTGCGCGGGCAATAACCCCAATATGAGGATGTAAATGATATTGGCATTAGGTATAAAGAGAATAATATTATATATCTTTTGTAAATTTGTGGCACGAAAAAGCCGTCGCGTATACGAAAATGCTAAAGCTCGAATAATTGAGGAGAAACATCAAGTCGCTTATAAATAAGTAAGTAAATAAATAAAAGAGATAAATAAAGAAATAAATAAGTAAGTAAGTAAGTAAGTAAGTAAGTAAGTAAGTAAGTAAGTATAAATAACAAGGAAAGGGGCAGCGGGCATATTTCAAAAAAGAGAAGTAACGAGCCTGCTTCGGTATATCTTTGGGTCATTAAGCATTAATCCTCGTGGAGCGGGAGCGCTAAGGGTTGGCCAGCGAATGCGGAAGTGGCCCGGGCGAAATTCTATCGGTCGAAGTCGACTGGTAGTAGTGGGGGGGGGAGAGAGGGCGGGCGGGGAGGTCGGAAGATAATCGTCAGCAGCAGCAGCGGCAGCAGTAGCGGTAGCAGTAGCGGGAGGAGGGAGGAGGAATATAAGCCTGGTGGACGTGAATAGGTGTGAGTTTCGAGGATCGAGGCTTTGACCAAAGGGCATAAATTACGCAACGAGACGTACCACTGTTATCACGGTAAAACTTATCGGTCGGTGCTGGCCACCACCTCCTTCTTCCATCGGTGACTTTCTGCTCGCTCGACGATACGAGGGCCGACCTCCTCGTCGCCACCACCACCACCACCACCACCACCACGAGAGAGGAATTACAAGCTTTGGATATAGGGATATATACATATATGTATATATAGAGAGAGCGGAGGGGGTGGAAGAGATGCGCGCATTAGGAGCCGTCCCAGGTGGGCAAGGCTCCAAGCCCAATCAGTTTTCGAACAACGAGGAGCCTCGATTTATCGAGTCCCGTATAAGTTATTATAATATTATTTTTTTTTTTTCCCGATTCGTCGACTAGATGACCGGAGCCGATGGAAGGCCACGTGCGAGGCCATAAAGCCTCGTCGGCCCATTTTTCCCCACCTTCTTTCTTATGTAAATATCGATTATTTCGCTTAATTTCGCTGGCCGTTTAGGTGATCAGGTGGATCAGGTGGATCAGGTGATGGATCATCCGACCGATTGATGATTACCTTCTTATCGTTCAATGATTTTACGAAGGATTCGGCCTCGTCGGATCAGCCGACTATCATTATCCTCGATATTTGGCTGAAAATATTAATTTTCTCTTTCACGGAATAACCCCCCAATAACCCCCGGTTTAATCGAATCCAAATATTTGGCCGAGCGCGTTATCGTGGAAATATCGGCGAATCTTGACAAACAAACATGCCGACCAAGAGTTATTGAAGCCGTGCTCGGGAAAACTTAAAATAACTATAATCACCTTGGTTTTAAAAATCTGTCACAAAGTAATCGGAAAATGAACTTGCGCTCCTCGGATCTCGTTTGAAGGAATGCCTCCGCCGCTTTACTTTCACAGATTTTCACTTTGCCACGGAAATTCATGCTACTTTGACATCAAATAAATTTCAACGTACACATAGCATCGTTACATCGTAATATACACGTAGCAAGTGAAATTAATACCATCGGCTCCTTCCATCCACTATATAATTATTTTAATTACTACTTTATAAAAATTATTAATATTTACGAGCTATAAGCTTCCGTACATGAAGTTCTTTTTTGCGTAACATTGACTCAGTACATTGTATTATTTCATTTTACAATGAAATACTGAAATCCAAAGAATTCAATTGTATTAATATATATATATGTGTATATAAGAATAACAATATTCGACTGTGAATTTATGAAATTTATACTTTATTATTTTTTTTTTTTTTAAAAAAAAATATTATATATTATTAATTGTATTAATTTTCACGTGCAATTTTATTATCCCAATTCCACAAATAATGATTACCAACAATTTTATAATCACTTGTAAAATTTTATAATGTTCAAACGGTATTCCGAAGCATTTATTCCATGGCTTTTATCATTTAAAATGTACAATAAGACACAACAACAATGGCAATACCGTCTGATTTATTTATTATAAATACGTACTAATAAAACATAATGCTGCTTTTATAATATTAACTACAGCCGACTCTTTTAAATAACGTAAGCCGTTAAAACTTTTAGTATTGCACAAATTAAAAAAAATATAATTCATTTATGCACGCGATATTTATCAAAATATCTGTATTTCAATATCGCTTGTGCAAGTAATTATTATTCAGTCAATCAACTTTATTATACTTGGATACATAAGTTTCGTAAAAAAAATAATAAATGTAGGACTGAATGTTTGTATACTTTATTCTCCCATTTCCGAAGTTTTGATTAATTTTCAACAAAAAAATGTTATTCATGAAAGGTGAACTTTAATTAGATCTATCGCAAAATTATCACATACCATTGTAAATAGGCAGAAAATCACTGTAATTTCTCTAAATTGGCGTATAAATGAAAAATATTATAAATAAAGAAAAAAATTATTATTACGTATTTATTTATTTATGTTTCGGTGACAGACGTAAAAAAAAGATAAAATTATTTACGATTTTTTTTTTTTTAATAAATCTTTGTCCGTTATTGAGATAAAGAAGGTTAATGAATAAAAAAAAAAGGAACCAGATGAATTGGCTCGTTTTTTTTTTTTTTTTTTTTTTTGTAGCTAATACAATGCAATTAGTTAAAATAAATGAAACGATCCGGTGACTAATAATTTAAAGGAAATGTAAATCACTCGTGTAATTATAGCAATTTTCCTGAAATTTAAAATTCTCACGTAGTATAATAATGCATATTTTTAAAAATTCTCTAGCTCCACTAACTCACTTACCGAGTCTCAATAAAGTAGGTTGGGTTCAGTGTGTGTGGGTGCGGGTGGGTGTGCGGGTGGGTGAGTGGGTGGGTAGGGGTCGGGGGCGGAGGTATCATAATTCCCTTAGGAATCTCGTCTTGCTCACTAAAATTTTCCCCGATTCTCCTCTGCGTATACGTATCATCACTAATTTGTGCATTAGGGTACGTCGCAGCATCGTCTGGAATATTCTTGGAGGAAATGGAAAAAAAAGAAGAAGAAGAAGAAGAAGAAGAAGAAAAAAGAAAAGTAATCTGATTAATTGGGAACGTCGGTTCTGAAAATTACTGCTGAAGGTCGTTGTTCTTCGTGCAAACCGCTTCGGCTATCGATATCGATATCGATATATACGCATACGCGGCATTAGAACGAGTGGCGCGCGTAAGTGTATTAGAAAAGCTTTTCGGCGCGACACAAATACGGCATGCATAAATAGTAGGAGACACCGGCAAATTACGCGTAGTATAGATAATGGACGCGGAGCCGGCTTCCCGCCGTCTCACCCGCAACCTACGCAACACAGTGTAAATCATGAAAATAAATACGAGATCGTAGGTAAACAATAACAACAACAACAACAACGACGACGACGACAATAATGATGATGATGATCTGCCAGTTTTGTTTACCGGCAATGTCAGCCGCTGTAAAGATTAGGCTTTGGCGAGAAAAAGGTTATTGGGCACGAAGTCAAGGAAGGTTAGAGAAAGATAAAAGCAGATAGAGTGTTTGCGCGCTCGACTGATTCCTTCCTGACCTCCAAATAATCCTCGCCGTTTCTCAAATTGCCGACCTCGAGTCAAAGGTATACGCGAAGAAGACTGTTACGGAAGTTTAGTTTAATTACGTCGCCGCTCACGCTCGCCCGCGCTAATTCCTCTCCCGCCACCACCACCACCACCCCTCCTCCTCTACCTCCTCTGCCTCCTGCTCTCGCTAATGGGCTTGTTTGGATTCCGTACCTGCCAGCGAATTCGGGCGTCCCAACTCTCTCGAAACATACGCAGTTTTACTACGGACCTACACCGGGACGCTCAGTATATATATATATATATGCTACAGATAGAGACGGAGAGAGACGCGAGAGACAGAGAGGGGGGATCGGAGTGCAGATAACTTTTACCAAGAGTGACAGGAGGAATTCCCAAAAGCCACTCTTAGAAAGCATCCGCTCGATACGAATCTCCGAGCGTTCGCTCGGTGCTCGGCTCCGACACACGAATATCATACCACTGAGGAGCGGCTCCGAAACCTTCAAATGATACCGACCCGCTTCAGCGAATACCCCCCCCCGCCACTAATTACGAAATGCTAAAACACAACGAGTCCCTGTGGTTTACGTACGGTTACGTACTTATTCATTCGCCGATACGATTTATGGTTTTTATTTCAACTATTGGCCGTCGATCGCATTAATTCCTCCATTCAAAATACAAATACAAATACAATACTCGTCCGGTCCATATACAATTACTCCGTATAATAACAACAACAACAACAACAACAACAACAACAACAATACCATTTCGGGTTTTATAACGCTTTTAATGAATGATAAGTTGCCTCGTAGAGGCTCGTAGAAGGTATACGTATACCTTTTGATTAGCAGTCCGATTCGTATTGCCGATAGAAATTGTATCTTCTAGGAAAAATTAGATTCCGATAACGTCCGTTAATACGTCTACCATTAAGGGGATTAATAAATACAATATCGAATTGCAACTTCATACAATTAGGAATTTATAATAATAAATAAATAAGTAGTACTTGGTTCGTTTGTTAATGAATGTTCGCAACATAAAAGCTTTAGCGCGCGTCGATTATTTGATATATTTTTTTTTTTTTTTTTGTTTAATTTCGAAAACATTTTCTCGTCGATAAAATAACGTGGAAGTAGAATTTTTATACATTTTGTGTGTGTGTGTGTGTGTGTGTATATATATATATACATATATAAATGATTTAGTTACAAAATTAAATGACTTAAATCCGAATAAGCATTTACAAGTTTGTTTTTTTTTTTTGTTTTTTTGTTTTCTTTTTTGTTTTTTTTTTTTTTCTTATAACCTCGAACGCCACAATAAAAATAAAGTAAAGAAAGATTCTTTGACGGATAATATTGGATTGTCAATTAATGCGCGAGCCGCGACTGAGGCTTTTTTTTTTTATAACAACGAACGTTCCCGCGTTCCCATAATCCCCAATATAATCCCCATCGTAATTATTATCCTTATTTATTCGTAACGGCTGTTACGATTTTCTCCGGGCTCTTCATTGGGAGTTCCGACGTCGTCATCTGGCGCATTTACTCCAATGGGCAGAGAGACAAAGCAAGCATTCGGGCAATAATAGCAGGTCGTCCTTCCGATCCATAGTTTTCAATAGATAAAGTTGCGTTGAACGTTAATTGATGGGAATTAATAACGAAGTTTCTGCTTCCTCGTATTCTTGTGAACAAAGAATTTTCTAAAAGCGAAAATCCAAATTGACGTTAGTTAGCCTCTCTTGTTCTTTATTCACGAAATTACAATAATGTACGCGAGGGCCGAGCGACGAATACTCCGAGCGACAGAGAATACTTGAAATAATGTCCGTAAATTATTTATATATTTTAACTACGGTATTAAGGTAAATCGTTGCAAAAACAGCAAACTTTGAACTTTAAACATTTTTGAGACCGCGAAACGAGGCACAAGATCTTCGAGTCCACAGTTTATATCAGAGAAGAGAAGAGAAGAGAAGAGATAGATCACTGTATAAAGCGGCATTGGATCGAGTGAGAAAACTGGCCGGGAAATATTTTCATACCGAAAATGAGAGAAGACTCTGATGATGACGCCTTCGCGTTCAATGTAAAAACGTGTATAAAAAGATAGAAGAGATAGAAGAGATAAAAGAGGAAGAGGCTCGCTTTTCCTTCAAATATTCATCTTTGAGCAAAGTTAAATAATACATTTTTATTTTGATTAAACAATAAAAGGAACGAAAATAGATCTGAAAGTATATAGTGGATTCGTGTTTTAATAATTGAATCGTAAGGAGAGTATTTAATATTAATTATTTTTAACGGAATATTATTAAGGTTCTTTTTTATTAAGAGGATTCCGTTGTCGAAACGCTTTGCGTATAACGTTTTTTTTTTTTTTACAAATGTCTGGGTACGAAAAAATATTTTTCCTCGAAATAATTAAATAATGATTTACGTTACTTTTGCCGTCGCACAATCTCAATGTTATTTAAGATAAGTTTGCAAATATTACATAAACGGGATTATTCATCAGATACTTTATTTCATGTGTATTGTGGCTTACAGTGAGAATAGGCGAACGAACGAACGAACGTCGTTGAGGAAAAGATGAATTAACTTTGTTTGAAGGCTAGTTAAAGCGTAAGCGCACCCTTACGTATAAATTATTCAAATTATTGCTGAAAATGCTCGCCGCGACTAATTATCAGCCAGAGAATCATGAGGTCGCGGGTTTAATAAATCGCTCCCGAGTATTACCGATACTGCTTTAAAGTCGGTAAAGTATAAGGTCGGTGTCTCGATACGTCCGGATACGGAGGTGGACAATAACAACGTGTGCGACCGGTAATACGCATTCGTATGACTTTATGATAGGCAATTCATTGAACAAGTAGCCCAAATAGGCAGAGAAATAGAATGATCTCCCATCCGTCAGAACGATTGTATTCTTTTTTGTAAAGGGAAGGTGAGGAAGAAAGCTCAGGAAGGTTTTCGACACCCTTGGCGCTACGAGTGCCATAGTGCCATAGTGCTCGACTATGCCACGCTTCCGGTCGTTTAAAGGCTTACTTGGTAATTAGAAACAGCTTGTAGCGTTAGATAATATCTTCGGCAGCGATTATAGTTCTCACCGCTATCGGTGCTCGTCGTCCATATCGCTTCGCTCGATCCGCTGAATTTCTACCTCCACCGGGGCCAAGGACGCGGGGTCAAGGAGCAAACGAATATTCATAGCGCTGCGCCACCAGCGATACCAGGGCACCGCTTGGTTCTTAGGACAAATTAATTAATTACATTTTTTTTACCTCTTTTATTAAATATACGGTAGGTAGGGGGCGAGGTATTATTTATTGTACTCAATATGTACTCGAATGGGTTTCGAGGCTTTGCTCGAGGAAAGTCGAGCGTTATTATTAAGGGCTAACGTTCCGTTAGGCTAATGCGATGATAATGGCCCTCGATCCTCTAAATCTCGGCTTCCATCCTCCACGAGATTCTATACATTATTTATTTAAATCGAGAATAACTCGGGCGATATGCCTATCGGTCGCTCATATTTATTTACAAGATTCATTCATTGAGAATCGACGAGAGAATCCACGAATATCCATATATCCATAAATAAACGTATCGCGATACATTCTCACCAATGACTGACAATTACTTTCGTACCCGTAATGTAATTCTTAATTGCCCGCTGTACGTACATTCTGGGCTTTCAAGTATTTCTAACGTATTCTAGGCTTAAAATATACGCATCTCCTTAGAATTTATATATGATACATCGGATTAACTGTAATTACGAAATAAGATAATACGACGAGTGCCAATTGTTCGCAATTTCTGAATATTCCATTTGCTTTTTATTCACGTTAAATGATAAATTACGCAAAAAAAAAATTAATTAAAAAACGGATTCTAAGGAACGCGACAATTCACGATTTATTTACAATAACGATAACCGGGCATTATTACGTTTTAGGAATGATTGAAATAATTTAATGTTAAAATAATTTGTTGCTTTGAGTAAGGAACAATGACATTTAACCTTTATTTCATTAGAACTTGATCGTGTAGACTCAATAGACTCAATACGATCACTGATACGTATTGACGTTAAGCTGTACTATATCTGCGACGTTTACGTGTGATGATAATATTTCCTTTTATGCAAATAAGAATCCGCATTTTCTTTATTTACGTGGAATATTTCTACGATAAATATTTACAACGAAATCTAATCGATCCAATGGGTAAACAAATATTTTTCCTAAGTAAAACGTATTATTTATTATTAATCTGCACGCAGGATTCGAAATTCCGCGATAAAATAAAAATAATTACTTTTAACAAAAATGTTAAAAAAAAAAGAAAAAGAGCGTAAATTAAATTTTTTCCTTACAATGTTTTATCACTATCCGAAGCCGATATAAATGGAGATCAGTTTTTTTTTCCTTTCTCCATTTTGTCTTAAGCTTCACCATAAATTTGATTCTAATGGCTCATTAGGATTTAACATTTTAGACAAAACAAATGAAGGAAAATATTTTTGAACGTCGCCTTTATCTCTCATTCTCTCGTTCTTTCTGTTAATACATAAAAAAAAAAAAAAATGGGGAGGGGGCGGGGGTGGCTGGAAAGAAAGATGAAGCTTTTATAGTTTTTGTAGGCCGAAAACAATATATAGCTCATATGAATTCGAATGTCTTAACGGTCGCAATGGCCTAAGAAGACGTAAAGAAGGACTAAATTCCTTTCAAGCTCGGGGGTAAAAATAATTAAAAAAGGTACAGCCGTTGATGAAAAATTCAGAGGTAAAAGGATTGAAAAAAAAAATGAGGATATTTTTCTTAAGAAACAAAAAAAACTTATTTATTTATTTATTTATTTATTTATGATATGGGGGTGAGGTGAGAAGATAGAAAGGTGGGAAAGGAAAACTAGAGAGAGAGAGAGAGAGAGGGGGGGTGAGTCTTTTTGTAAAAAAAAAAAAAAAAAAAAAAAAAAAAGAAAAAGAAAAGAAAAGAAAAAAAATAATGTCCCAGTGGAAGAGACGTAAACGAAGAAGAATGAAAGTAGAAAAGGAAGGAACATAACGTGGCCAAAAGTAAGTAAAGAAAGATTCTCCGAAGTGGATGAGAAAGGCAAACGATCGTCTCCGATAAATAAAGTAAAGAGAAAGCAGGACAGAATTGTAACTTCGGTACTGAATAGACAGGTCGTGGTGACAAGTTCCGCGACAGAATCTCCGTCGGTTCTAAACGATCGATGTCATAAAAGTTCGGCTATATCATCATGTAACTGTCACTCAAGCAAACTTTTTATAGTTTTATTTTTCTCGCTCGTTCTCTCTCTCACTCACTCTCTGCCTCTCTCTGACTCTGCCCAGCCCCATTTCAACTACATAAATTATTTTCACGACCCTCGCGTAAAGCTAATTTTTTTATACATTAATTTATAATATTTGCAAAGCTCAAGTATTCGTTTATGCGTCTTTAGCCGCTTAAGTTCGCACAAAATAATTCTAAGGATCCTATTTTCATAAATAATTTAAACTTCTATAAGAACGCGTAATTGACGAAATAATTCATTGAATGTCTCTTGGCTGTGAAATCAACTAGCTATTGACTCAATATTCGCAAGTAATTACCGTAGTATTCGATTCGCGTTACTTATAGTCTCGGAGTGCTCGGAGGCCTTCGTACAAGTGGATTACACATAGCTCAAACGAAAAGAAAAATCAGGAAGAATTAATACGTCAACATCTTGTCAAGTAATTACTACGTGGTTATACCATTATACAAGGGGCTTCGTTGACAAATACGTTATGAACCCTTCCTCCCTATTAATAGAACAATCCCATAATTGAAAGAATTACAGAAAATTCTAGAATTCTATTGTTCCGAGTGCCTCTTTTTCTCTATTTTTCTATTAATCATTGGGAATTTCTTTGTACTCTGCCTTCCTTCTCTCTTTCATTTGCCTGTTTTCAAACGCGTTTCACCTCGATTCACTTTGCACAAATAAACTCAATTTGACTTTAACGTTATTTATACCAAATAATATTGAAATATACGGTAAATTTTTTTTCTTAATATATAAAAATAATACCAATAGCGCTTAAAACTGAGCATTCGTAATAATTACGTGGTAAATTAGAAAATTTAAGCAAACAAACCAAATATAATTTCATATTAATGTAAATTAATATCATTGATCCGTGATATATTGAGAAAAAAATCAATAATTATCTAAATAAATTAAATAAATTCTTTGTAAGTATTTAATGTAATATATTACATTGTAATATATACATAATATATATTATTCTACTTATATCGTGAGTAAAAAATAACGTAATTTCATGCGTTACGCAAAGCCATAGCATCGTTACGTAAATATTTCTTTATTTTATTTTATTTATTTTTTTTTGTTTACGATACATTACGAATCATAGCCGAGGCTTGAAAATAATAAAAATATAATAAATACATATATATTTGTAATATCTTTGTTACAATTTACGTATAAGAAATGACTTTATCGCTATACTATTTTTTGTATTTGCAGTAATAATTTAATAACCAAAGTGAACGTATATATAAATTTGTAACGTAAATTTAAAACGGCTAACGTTTTCCAGTAAACAACGTTACGCTCCGAAGAAATATATTTGCATATATATATATATAATAAATAACATTGATACCTGTAAAAGCTCTGAATAAATATCATTCAAGCATTCTATTATCGATTCTACGGGAATACGGGTTTCAGCGATGAAAAATTTCATATTATAAAATTCTAACAAAATCATTAATTTACCGTAAAAGTAAATTCGTAAGAATTTCTATGAGCCCCCATAACTAGTATTGACTAAGAGGAAAACTTGCCATGCCGGGAAATCTCTCGTGCCTCAGAGACGGACGTATTAAGAGCGACGGGTGGGGGGGGGCGGGGGGTATTAAGGCTACGAGGATATAAAAGTTAAGGAAACTTAAAGAAAAGACGAACGAATGTATAAAGCTTGATACGATGAGCCTGCTAATTATTAATCTAGCTTTATTTTACAAAACCAAGGAAAGCGAGCTGCCAATAGAGCAGCGGGGTGGGGGTTCGAGGGAGTAAGGGAATAATACGGGTGCCAATTAAAATTTTCATCCAGGCAAATGCTAACGAGGGTCAGACCGTTCCTCATCCGTCGGCACAATCGCATTACTCTTCCCGCAAAACCATCCAACAGCGATCTCTCGCGCGCTCTTTCTTTCAATATCTCGTCTATCCATAGCACTTCATTATTCTCCAAGAACGCGAAGCCCCTTCGTCTTTATTTAGTTCAACAATCAAACTGCAAACGTTGAATTGTTTCCCCCCGGCGCAGCTCGACAACACTTGGTAATTCCGGATATATCAAGTATAATATCGTTACGTTAGACAATTTGCCGTGGAAATAACCGAGTTGATTGTCCATATGTTATTAATTTCGGGTAAAATAACCGTCGAGAGACACAATCGTCGTGATTTTTTAATAATTTTTTTTTTTTTTTTTTCTCTAATCTACCGATTACAAATTCTAACCTCGAGGGTCAATCGAAGCCGCCTCGGCAAGCCATTATTACACGAGCAATGCACAATTACGTACCGTACATTGGTATTTCGTATTCCGAACCAAGGAGTTAATTCGCCAGTATAATAATAATAATAATAATTGAATGCGCACGGGTGGCTTGGCCTTGGTAATAACGAACACAAGGGCATCGGATTGAAATTTGTAATGCCATAGGCGGAAAAATACTTGGTGCGTAGGGAATCTGTGGAAAGTACATGAGCCGTTCGTAATTGGCACGCAAGAAATTTTCAACTACGTATATTCGCAGCGGCTGATTACTGCCGAGGCATAAACTCAAAACGCGAATGGCATACTCTGAGCGCGACTCTTGTTGTCTTCTAATCCGAGCGTAAAACGCGACTAATAAAGATGCGCGCGCGACTAGTAAAATACGACAATAGCTGGTTAAAGATCGACAGAGAGAGAGAGCGAGTAGTTGATACGGATAGGCAACACCTGCATTGTACTTTTTGTTCCCCCCATCACCCTCCTAGCCCTATAAATATACTCGTATATTTGGTAAATGAGGGAAAAGTGAAGAGCGTGAAATGAAGAATCCTTTAGAAGAAGGCATTACGTGTACGTGCGCGCGTGTGCACGAGTATACATCCGACATTACATCATCTTTTATACCATTGACCTCGATACTCTGCCGAGAAATTCAAAGAACTAAAGGCTGCTGCGTTTTTAAAAGTCCGTAGAGACTCCTCTCTCGTTTTTGTCCTCATGCACAAAGGCCCGAGCGTCCAAAGAAGCGATATTAGTTCACACTGTCGGAACGGCATTATCCGAATACTTTTAGAAAACAAGATGACAGGGATAAAAATCTTATTTTAGTATTAAATCCTAATCTATTATTAAATTTTTACTTCCTCGACGCTCCGTGAGCTTCCTTCTTATCCGTCACCACGCCCCGTCCCGCTCAAGGCATACAAGGCATACAAACCATACAAAGCTTCAACGATGTTAAGGAATTTACTGTCCCTATCCTCCCACCTCCCCCACCACCCTACCTGCATCCCTCATTTCGTAAACTATCTTCGTCGCATCTTTCTTTCTTTTTTTTTTCACCTGCTCGTATAAATGGCTAAAGCTACATTTGTAAATACGTATAGCTTTGCTGCTGGTTTTTCCTTATAAAACCGTGAAATTATTATGCACAGGTCGGAGATATGAAGGGCCAGTGAGAACGTGTTCTGCCGAGAATCTCGAATAAGTGAATTACGTAGCGAAGAAGAGAGAGATTTTCTTAAATTATTTCATCAAAGAAAAAATTTACATATCTTGCGGGGATAATAATAACTTTCTGGTGAATTTCTGGTGAATTGCATTTAAACTAATGTAGATCAAATGGCAAATCTAGATGAATAATAAAAATATTGCATTTCACACGTAATCCCAAATGAATATTATTAATTTTCTTCTTTTTTTATATATATATATATATATAAACAATTACTTCGTCAAATTCGCATTTGACTAATACAGAAAATTCTTCGGCTCGCTAATCATTTTATTCATGGCTACTGAAAACACCGACGAAACTTCTGGCTGACTGAATCGTCCGAAATTCCCTTAAATCAAAATTCGGGAGATACAAATTATATTTAAAAAATATTCTATACGTTCGAATTTTAATTTATTACATTAATGTATTATAAAAACTACGTTTCGTTGCGGCCTGATTATGAATAAACAGCCATTGAGTAAACGTAATACCTGTAATTAATACACGTCATTCGGATTTTTGGTTAAGAAGGATCCATCCTCTAATGAAGCTGATACTAATGTTAACTAATGCATAGCTAATACACACACACATATATATATATACATATATATTCGTGGCCGTATTGAAAAAGATAAAACAACGTCTGATGTAATAATTTTATCTAGAGTATGGAACAGCAACGTAAATATCTTTTAATTTAGTGGGACGCGGAAGTATACAATTGAAGTTTTATATATAAAAAAAAGCAGAAGAAGAAGAAGAAGAAGAAGAGGAAAAGAAACAAAAAAATACAATCGATCTTATTGAATTACTGAATAAATGTGACAGAATAGGTAATAATAATAAAGAGCAAACAGAGCAGGTAATGATTTAATTCCCGACTGGCCTGGATCTAATTTATTTTTTAATTATCCTGATAAAATACGAAATTGCTGGACGCCCAAACCGATAATTCAATGCACGATGAAATTAATTATGAATACCCATGGATAAATGAAATTTGAGGGCGTGCAGTGTTGCAGGAACACTCGGAACAGCACCGACGTACAGTTTAACGGAGACCAATGGACAATGCGAACTTCTATTATCCCAAGTTTATTAAATTTATTAAGGGTCAATTAATGCCACTGGGCGCAAAATAATCACCCTGCGTAATGTAAAAAAAAATCGCTCTCATACTCTCATACGTATTTTCGTATTTCATAAGTGATAAAAAAATAAATAAGCCCCGAGGACAAAGGGAGGGAGGGTGGGGGGGGGGGCGCGATTTATGATCGATCGTTTTCGCGATAAACAGGGATCTGTCAAGAAAATAATTACTTCCTCAGCGTCGAATGGGAATTCTGAATAACCAAAGGCAAACTCATCAGGCTACAAAGCCGCTTTAACAAAAAAAAAAACAAAAATTCCTCAAACTCTTCATCCAGTGCATTTTACCTTTAGGAAACTCGATAGTACTAACGGAACATTTCATTAAAGGCTATGCGTATCGAGTGTCCTTTTCTTTTTTTCTTTTTCTTTTTTCTTTTTTCCTTTTTAATCCTTTACGAAAACTTCAATATACGAAGAGTTACCCATTCGCTGACTTCATCACGATCACTAACCCACCAAAATCTCCAATCCAAGCTCTCCCTCCAGTCCGGTCTTCATCTTCGCCGTACCGTCTCCCTAACATAGATCTCTAGGGAACAATCGCCATTAGAAATTTACTGAGCGAGCTTGGTGGACACGGTGCATCTAACCCGTCCTTCTCTTTATTAGGTCATGTCCTTTTTTTTTCCCCGCTCCCGTGCTCGATTACAGCAGTACCCAGTTAGTCAAAGCTATAGATCAATTGTATGTGTTGGATGACATACCGAGTGATCGGCCTTTCATAAATACGTGTCGGATAATATTCCAAAAAGACTTTACGTTAACAAAATATTTATAATTCTTATTCGAATTATTAATTCATCGGACGCTTTGCGTGCACATAACCCCATAACGAATCAGTGAAAGAAATTGATTATTCGCAATGCTTATCGGACTCGTGGATTTAGCCAAAACTCAATGATTTTTATTCGTAAATGAGTGAAAACGCCAACTCGAAATTTATGTTCTGCATTTGAAATATTAATAAATATAAGCGAAACGTATGTATCTATGCGTATGACATAATCAATTTTACTATAAAGGGAATTTTACAAAGACCTACTTATCGTTATAATCAGGCTTTTCAATTAACATAACTAATGCAATTTAAATAAATTCGGGACATTAAAAACGTACGTTTGAAATATATTTAACGATAGAATTTACGTAAACGTGTTTTAATATACGTGTATACTTGTATATACTTATATATATACATGCACGCAGTATCAATTCCCTATTAGTGAACAGCACCGACGTTTGCTTATACGTGTAAAATATGTTAATTATATTAAAAACCAATAGCACTGATAATTATTTAACGCGAGTGATAAAAAAAATTTTTCCATTGAAATATTCCGAACTTTCACTATACCATACGTTTGGACTGTCACTGATGACATTGAAAATACTTGGTCTGGTGAATAGTTAATCCGGACGAAATGGAACGATTGAAGGCTCAATATGAGCTAAGTTTAATCTATGTGAAATGTAATTGACAATCAGTAATTCTGGAATTAGTTTCCGAATAAAGGTTTTAATTATATTACAAATTCAGGGGATTAAATGTCATAAATTTTCGAAAATACAATTAAGATTACAGATAAATAGTTAATTTAAGAATAAATCCTGTAACGGATGAAGACGAAAATAATGTTTGGACCTATAGAAAATGATGCGAATGATGCATAGAAAATTATTATTACAAATCCATATCTATTTATTATACACTACGGGATTATTAAAGGAATTTTAGAATTTATAAAAAATAATTACAAGTAAGTTGTAAATTTTAATGAAATTTCTATATATATATGGATATATGGATATATGGATAGATGGATGGATAGAATGAAAGGAGAGGCGAAGGTTGTATTTGTAATTCCGAATGAATATCATTGATCGTATGGAAAAATAGATAAATTAGCTTTAATTTACATGTATATTGGGAGAGGAGAGCCGAGTAAAGTGGACTACGTTATTGGCATACCTTTAATAAATTTAAATATGATATTTAATAAATATTCGCTCTCTTGCTTAATAGCATTATCCCTTTCGATCAATTGCAGAAGTCATACGTTCTCGGGAGAGCATGAATCATACGTATGTCATAGGAGGCGTAGGTACGGAGTAGCCTCCCGATTGCCTACCACCCAAGTTAACCACTCCGCCCGCTTTCCCCACTTTGCCCGATTTTGCGATCTCGCGTTTAATTGATTTTCGTTTAATTAAAGCAATGGACACATTGAATACGGGCGCCCTACGAATTAATCGTCCCCTACCTACTACCTACCTACCCGTCCCCGCTACGTCACCGGCTAAAGATCCGTCCTAGTGTTCGTGTGCGTGTCAACGCCCTCCCAGATACGTCGAGGACAATGTAGCTGCAGAGTTAGAGAGAGAGAGAGATAGCGGGTACGGAGTAAACGAATCAATGGTACACTAAACAACAAACTGTCGTTTTAGGTTTTTAGAGAGCGAGTGAGGAGAAGTGGTTAGATGGATGCTGGTGATAGAGATAATAACGAAAGAGACGTAAATTGAGAATCCTGTAGCCGCCATATGCACACACACCTACGTACTACGTTCATTAACTCTTATCGCTGTCTCGCTTACTCTTTGTTTTTCTTTCATTACGTCTCTATCGGCTTTCTACGTTGATAGGTAATCAATAATACTAGCCACATTACTCTTTAGGATTTACCGCTATTAGTGAATTATCAGGAATAATGTCCTCGACGTTATAACTCTTACTTTTTTTTTTTTTTTTTTTTTTTTTATACAATAACAATATCCATGCCAAAATTCTTCCATAAAGTTTACGTCTTTTTATTATTGTTATTGTTGTTATTGCTATTGTCATTATTATTATTACTTTTAAAATAAAGCTTTAATTTTTAATATCCGACATAATGTAAATTGTAATTGTAACTGTTGATTAACGACGATTCATACGTATAGGTAAAGAGTTCTCTTTGACATTTTATATAACTTCAGTCGCCGCTATTTATATAGAGTTATATGATTACTTTGCTTTTAAATAACGTTTGAAAACGAATGCACGAATTCAATGTATTATTGAAAGTATGGATTATTCATCCTGCCCAGACGTATTTTCATTATTTTCTCATTAATACCAAAAATACCACAAATAGTACTACGCCTCTGATAATAAGATATTTAATGGATTATAGAAGAGGGCATTTTTAATGGCGACAATTTGTAATTGCTCGTCCACGATTCGAGTCAATACACGATACGACCTCCTTACCTTACCTTACCTTACCTTACCCCTTACCCGAATCTATTGAGTCGTAAAGAATCAGAGGGACTTACTTTTACTTACTTACTTACTTACTTACATTTATGGCTAAATACATTTATTTTCTAAATTTTTCTCTTGCCAGTTGCAAACGGTCGATCGAATTCAATGGGAAGTTAATTTTTTGTAATAACCGTAATTTTTATCGTCAAACCAGCCTTTCATTCCTGACCCGAGGTGAATATAAAAAAAAAAAAAAAATAAAATAATAACTCAAATTACGGCTTATAAATTGTATACTTTTATAAAAACGTGCTTTTCAATGCTATAATTATAGGGAGAGGGGGATGGGAGTGGGATGGGGTGGAGTGGGAATATACGAGATACGTCTAAATATTTATTTTAATCGAATAATTTATGTTAAGTATTAATTACCAAAAAAAAAACAAAAAAACAAAAAATTCCTCTTGAGTAGATAATAGATGATGTAAATAATTTAAATTTTTTTCGTTAAACGTAAGAGCTTTGTTTAACCAAGTATTAAATTGCGTATATGGTATTGGTATTATATATATATAAACAGTTTATGCGTCATTAATAATTAAGTAATAATGAATTACTTGAAATGAAAAAAAAATGGCCTCGGAATCATTTCGCGAATCTGCAGGCGTCGCGTCCAGGCTACGGATACAGCATGGAAATAAATACAATAGCACTTAAAATCACAGTGACTGCCTCTTTGTATCTGCCAACGAGAAAATGGGGAAGTATTCGTAGCGGTAACTCAGCCATACGAACCATTATTATTATCTCCATCCTATCTACGCGCGCACCCTTGGGTGTTCTCTTCGTCTATTCGCAGTTATTCGCATATGTACATATCAACAATACAGAATAGATTATTTAGGCGTCAGACATTCAACGTATCTCATTCCCCCGAATGATTATCCATTCGGCAAATTACTTTTCTTCCTTTTGCCCACGTTTGGTGGGCGTCAAAGCGATTCCTGTACGATAAAGTAATCCATCCATAACCTAAAATCTATAAGAAATCTATACGAAACTTACTACCGTGCCCGCACTGTTTTCTTTTTTGTTTTTATTTAATTCCTCCTCATACGACGACGAGTTATTTTACACAAGAATAACAAACCAATTATACGATTATAATTTTGGCGTTCTATAGAGACCGTAAAGATATAGTATGACAAAAAAAAATATACGTATATATACGTATATATATATATACAGAGAGAGAGAGAGAGAGAGAGAGAGATGAGAGAGGGTAGAGAGCAATGATAATGGATGAGTTAGTGATAATAAATGGGAATGGGATGCAAATATGGGATGAAAGTAAACTTTTACGAGATTTGATCTTCAATCTCGTAGGCTTATTCGGAATTCTCTCAAGTACATCTGAGCTGCAAATAGTGACTTGATAATTCGATTGCCGAATTGACAATGAGAGTACGCGAATTCACAAAGAAAATAAAGCAGAAATCACTTTACTCCGATAGGCAGAATTCGAATAAGACTTTTATTTAAAATTCAGGCGAAATTCTTTGTCGAGCTTATCAGATCTATTGAGTTATAAAATAAAATCCTAATGAGCACGTAGCAATAAAGCTTCCCTATCGCTCTCTCACTATTACCCCCCTATGAAATACATTATTCATTTTAATTTATTATTATCTGATAAGGAAATTATTTCATTATTATTATAATAACAATAATAACAATAATAATAATAATAATAACAATAACGTTTGTTACGTTAAAATAAAAATATGAGATCCTTTAATTGGATATTCGTCGTATGTGATGGTTAATTTTTATATAATCAGTTCGTTTTATTTTAGATAAACTTACCCTTACAAGGAGATAAATCGATGTAACGTAGCCGAAGACGACAATTATCATAAAAAGGGTGATTGCTCCTTTAGTCCACGTTTCGGAGAAGCCGAATTTATTCCTTTTCGGAAATAAATAATGTGACCCTAAGGAAGTTAATTTTTCATTATGCATAAAAAGGTTATTTGAGAAATGAGGAAGTAAAGCATATTCGATTACAATCGCAATATAAAATAACATCAAGGTGTACGTATATATATATATGTATATATATATATTTGATCACGAGTAATTTCATTTAGATGGAAAATAAATTTAAATTATAATAAATTATGCCTTATAAATATTTTTAAAATAATATACATATTTGAGTACTGAAACAAGTAACTTTGATTTATATTAACAAGATTAAAACAGTATGTAAACTTGATAAGCCCCTGTCCTCCACATACAATCCATTAAATATATTTTAAAGTATAGTTTATAACACATTACGTATAATATGAATCTGAAATTGTTTAAAATATTGACATTTTTTGATAAAGTATTATTCTATGCAGTAATTTTCTATATTTAAAGAAAAAAAAACCAGCCAAAAAGAAATTACTCGATTAAAAAAAGCCTTTCAAATTAATTTTTTCCGATTTAATTTCTAGAATATTGATTATTAAAAAAGTAAATGAATCCAAAATATATATTTACCAGTTCATAATGCATAATATATTTATTCCAATATATGTTTTTCGTGTATAAAATTGTAACGTTAGGTTATTATGAAATATTCTACAAATAAAAAGATTACATATAAAAATAAAAAGATTGCAAGTACCAATTTTATACTTTACTTTCTTCGTTTTATTTTCAACTTTAGTCAGAATTAATTTTTTCTTTTTTTATATATTTACATCAACTACGCAAAAGTTAATTTACTAATTACTGATTTAATAATTTTTAAAAATTTTAATTACGTTCTTAAAACGTGTACGTGTATTTATTCAACGTATGAAAAAGATGAAGTAACTAATTCACAGATATTTATTCTTTAACTTCAGTTAAATATATTCTACATATAATAACTTTAAATACTGTTGTTAAATGTTATTAATTGTTATTAAAAAAAAAATGTTATTAAACGATCGAGTAAAAGTTATAAGTTTGAATCTGTCGCGAGCCATTAGATTTCAATAAATAATTATTTCTTGTCAATGTTCAAATTTTATATTCACAAAGTTTCTATTAACTGCCCGAAGTTTTAATAGAAAATTAAACTAGAAAAGACATTCAGTAAGTTTATCGACTGATCTTTAATCCTTATGTCGTATTTTATATTTTATCTAAAGGATGTTGGAAAGTAAATCGTAAATATCGACGACTTCTAAAAAAAACACATGTATACGCTACACGTTTGTAACACAGTTATTTCAGTTAAAAAAACGAAAAATTGATAATACTTGAGCTAAAAAAAACTTATGCGGTAATTAAAATATCTAATAAGATCAATAGCAACGTTTCCGAAGGGTTAATTAATTAAAATGAAAAGGTTTTTTTTTTTTTTACAACTTTAACCTTATCGTAATCATTGGCAAAAAAGTGCGCTCATTTATAACGGATTTCTTCATTAGTTTTGAAAATCATTTAGAATAAAATTGATTGAGGCATATTTATTCTCGATGAAATATTGACGAAATTAAAATGCAGATTTCTTTTCGTTCGGCTATAAATTACATTAGATTAAATTAAATTAAACTGAATTAAACTAAATTAAAGCGCCTTCGTTGCCCAAGCTTACGAGTAAACGAGTAAGATCTTTAAGGCACGACAAGGCTCAAGGGCATTGGATTTTTATAAATAACAATGAATTACGTTATGAAAGGAAGTAGGTTTGGAAAGTGTATGAAAGGGTATGTGAGTGGGCCAAACGATTGTATAAATAATATTAGTGAGTGAATATTTTCATATAACCTAGCAAGCAAACGCTGGACAATCCAGCAGTGAAGATGGTCAGAAATGTAAATATCAGAATGTCCGCTCGAATATTTCGACGATTACGGGGATGGTTTATCCAGATCCTAAGGGCCTCGAACCTGCAAACGATATAAACGAATAGTAAAAAATATTAAAGCCCGCTCCCTTGACTTTAGTCAATGGGTATGGTGGAGGAGGGGGAGTCGGTGGAGGAGGGGGGAGTCGGTGGAGGAGGGTGTTAGGCGCTTAAGCCCGTCAATTATTGAAAGTTCAGCAAACCATGTATAACGCGGCGTCTCGAGTGCGTTGTAGCGAAAGTTGCAGAGCTCGCAGTAGTTACGAGAGGATTGGTTCAGCCATCGCTCCAGGCACGAAAGATGCACATAAGCCAGACTTCCTTTACACCTACGAACAAAAAAATAAAGAAAAGAATTTGCTTTCTAATCGTCTCTCTCTCTCTCTCTCTCTCTCTCTCTCGTCGTACAAATATAATATTATACTGCATTTACACGTACAAGAGTATTCGATAATAAGGATCGAACGATGGAGTTGTTATTATTATTATTATTATTATTATTATTATTATATAGATTTGAATCGAAAATATCCGCGTGATAGGATAAGCTTAATAAAAGAGATGAAGAGTGAAGTGATTTTATTGGGTGAATATTCGCTAATTTATACCCCTTTTCATATATATATACATATATATATATATCGATGACGGAATGCTTCAAATAATTTAAATTGTCATTTACAATGTTAACAGTATTTTTTAATTAAACCAATATAAATACGCTACCTTTAATTCATTACAAAGAAAGTAATATTAAGTAGTAGTAATAATAATAATAATAATAATAATACATTTGTAAGATATTAATGTTTTTCATTAATTTTTTTTTTAAATGTTATAAAAAACATTTTGAATTATAAAAAGGAAAAGAACATTATTTGAAGTTTGAAGCTACAATTTATTATCTTTACATTTTTTGACGAAAATATAATAAATAAAATTAATTAAATTTATGATTCGTATTCATATCTATATATATGTGAACATTTAAATGTATACGTATGTTTACAATTAAAAATCAATAATAACTAATATTTATTATTTATTGGGGTCAGAATTACGAGTAAAGTTAGCGTGGGATAGTATATGACAATTTGACGACGAATGAGGATAAAATAAATTGTCTTTTAGAAATTAAGAAAGATTGCGAGGTCATAATGGACCGTCGACCTCCGCGCTACTAAATGATTAATAAAATCTTTACGAGGGTATATTAGGCGAGCTTTATATCCCATTTGATATGTATTGGGAAAAAAAAGCAGGCTAACCACATTTCCCTGTATTCGCGATGAGATTTTTTCTATGTATTATTCGTTCTTAAGTCGTGTAATCTATTGAGAGAGCTGAACAGCGAGGTTGTTTCTTGGTACGTGTGTATTGTTCCTGTAGGTTTTGTGCGTGTCACGACGAATAATAATGCTCGGTATCGAAGAATACGAGGGATCGCGAGGGAATGTGAAGAGACGCGCGAAAGTGTGTAATGAAAGAAACGAAAGAGCTCGAGTTCTCTTTATCTGACACTGAGAAGCCAGAGGCAAAGGAGGGAGAGGGAGAGGGAGAGAGAGAGAGAGAGAGAGAGATGTGACATGAAGTAGCTCAAGAGTCCGAATTAAAGGGGAAAGGGAAAGCTACGGGGGGAGGGGGGGAATAAAATTGCAACGATATATATGTATAGAAGTGAGAAGGACACCGGTGTACCGAGAGCTCGATCGAAGAAAAATAATGCACTTGTGGGAGTGAGATAAAAATGGAGTACTTTAAAGTTCAAGTAAATAATAAATCGGAGTTACATGTTGAATATTCTCCTAGCACACTGCCATCTTGTATTTGTCATAGTGACTGCATGAAGACAAACACAGTCGAGCCGTCCACTGACTTTAATTAAAAACGTTCCCGTGATATTTTTTTCTCATGTATTTTATTCGAAAACTTTATTTAACTTATTAAAAAATATGGACGAATAATTAAGTACTTTTTCGAAAACGTGTTCCCGTTACAGTCTCATTAAACGTTACGTAAATTCGAAAGTTTTTAAATATCTAAATAAACTTTGACTCGTATTAATGTCATTAATATATCAAACGATTCAAATAGAATTTTGTGTATTTTTTCTTTTTTTTTTTTCTAAACATATTCAATCACAATGCAATTTACGAATACGTTTCATTCGTACAGTGAGTACTTTAGATAGGGCAGTTTAAAAATGACGACGACGAAGAAATTAAGGGGGGGGGGAAAGCAAAAGAAAAAGAAAAAGAAAAAAAAAGATAAAACACGTATTATTAGAGGTTAGGTAGTTGTAATTTGATGCAGATTTTAATACAGATCATTGATCGCGACTGCTTACCCAGTCTTCTCTCTCTCGATCGCATTCGATAAGCCGCATTTATACCTTATAATGTGAATTACGATGTCGACATGGAGATAGTGAAGAAGAAAAAAAAGAAAAGAAAAAAAAGAAAGAAAGAAAAAAACTATCTCGAAGGATCGCATTTACGGATCTTAAGTCCTTTAGGGAAACTTGCTTTACAAACTAATGCCGCACTAACTTTCAAGCACATTTGCTATAATAATAAGAGAATGAGAGACTGAGAGACCACGACGGTCCCGAGATCTTCTCTCTGGCACGTACGAAACAGAAGGTGTAACTTGGAAAAGCAATCCCCGTCCCATGGTATTTTTCCACGATACTCTATCTATCCAATTCACGAGGATTTAGATGACTAAGAGGACACTGGGTGTCGGTCGAGTTTTAAGTTCAACAGTAATTGGAATATCCATCCATATCCGAGCGACCCTTCAACGATTCTTAAGCATTCCAACGAAATCTTATGAGCAGAGGAATTTTTTTACATTGAAACGTACGCGAATCGTGAATTTTATAATTACGGAAAGCTATTCGCTCGGCAGAGCCGAACGTCATTCGTCCGTAGTACGAATATATATATATATATATATATATAGTATTCGCGGGCTTGATTAACCCCGCTAATAAATATTTACGTACACAAAGGGAATAAAAATCCTTTCGCGCTTTTGTAAATTTTAATTAATTTTAAAAATATAATAATTGCATAAAAGTTCATAAAAATTATTTTCATGAAAAAGCATCACGAATAATGATATAAATAAGTTAAGTTTTCAATAACAATTGACGATGACAAATTGTCGACTTGTAAGATAAAATTATACGCCAATCGATAACAAAGATTATTTATAATAATGCTCGATGATTGTCATAAATTGTTACTTAAGTAATGTATTCTATTATTTAGTGATTTAGAAATATTTTAAAGTAACGTTGAAACGGGTTATTTAATTAATGGACCAGCAAATTTATAATGCATACATTTTTATTATCTACAACGCGGAATTTTTTAAATACATCCACCATTGATTTTTACGTCTGCGTGATATAAGTAAAGCATTCTCTCTCTCTCTCTCTCTCTCTCTCTCTCTCTGATACTAAATATTTGAAATTAAAAATTTCAGAATCAAAGTGAAATAAAATTTGAAAATTTTTTAATATAAAAATGACTTCTCTCTCTCTCTCTCTCTCTCTCTTTACCACATATTAATGATTTTACAGATCCGCATAAAACGTAATTTCTTGTTCATAAAAAAATATTATAAAAATAAAAAATAAAATTGAGCAATGTAGGAATATTAGTTCATTACTTTTTATTAATAATGAAATTTTATTAAAAATTTTAACTCATATTCGATATTAAAATCCATCAAGGTTTCATCAGTACTCAGTAGCTGTATGTTAAATTATTAATGCTCATCGACGAACAATAGCTCTGCAATCGCGTCAAAAATTCATTCCCCAGCCATTCCTTAAGAAAAGTCATTTTTAGAGTTAACTTTACGTCTTTATGATTATTCATTATAATAGGTTTCGGTAAAAATTTATTTATTTTTTAAGTAAATAAATATCGTCCATAGCGGAATGAAAAACAATCCGAGCAGATATCCAGTAAAGTATTTCTAGCCAATGATACCGAACGGAGGCCGTGTAAAAGAATCACGTGGAATATACACGTACGTGCATATACATATCCAATGGAGTGCAAGGGATAGCGTTGAAAGGAATTCCGTATAAGAGCATCAGGTATTTATTTATTTGCCTGATCGGCTAATGATTTGCTTGGCGAGAACCTACAGCAGGAATATTATGAAATCGAATGCTTAAGTACAGGATCTACGCAAGAAATCGTGTAATTAATACGAAAGTAGTTAAGGCTACTGAATAATGCTGAATAACGATAATTCAAGCCATCGGGACGGATAATCGGGAGAGGTTACCCACCCAGTCGACGAGTCGAGAGAAAATCGCCTTAAATGGTTATAAATTGATCCTTACTTAATTAATATACGTGAAAATTAAACAAACGAGACAAATGCCTAACGTCTCATCTTCTTCTTCTCCTTCTCCTTCTTCTTCTTCTCTTCGGTATAGGAAAATGCTGCTGAATTTGTAATTGCGAATTACAGCTACGCAAGTACCGTATTATACGTATTCCAAGTTGAAAAGTATTATATAATCTTTTGTACGGTTATAAATTCACGTGATCACGTGTGGGGCGGGGGGGGGGGTGGCATCAATACACGTACGAAGCTTACGGTCGCGAGGTGACGCGAAGGAACGACTGATGGAGAACGTATACACGTTGATGGTTTCGGAAATATTAAAAGGAAAGATGTAATTTTAATTAAGGGATAATGGGACGGGCAAGCTTTGTAATGTGATCTCCGTGGAATTAATGAGAAGTTTAAAGAGCTTAAAGGTTCTCCTTAATTTTCCGTAAATAAACAAATGGGGCTCGATAATGCGAGGGTGTAGTAACGGGAATGCCGTGTACCGGAGTTGTATAATTCCCTTTATTGGCTGTAAATTTAATTTCTCCGCGCTCTCCTCGGTCGAATAATCGACGATTCCGGCCCCATCGAAACCCATCCCTCGCCCACCCCTCGCCCGCTCATCCCTCGTCGAATTTCGCCCATTTCTAATTCAATCGGCAATACTATCCGCCCCGCCAACCCTCTCCAACCCTCCCCTCCCACCCTCCAGCCACCTCGGACCGAAGAACATAACGCAAAACAAATGCACGGAATTGAAAGGTGGTGAGGGAGTGGGAGTGGGGGGGGGAGAGGACACCATCGAGGGCCGTCCGTCGTTACACGCAGCATCATCAAGTCCATCGATTATTAATTAGCGAACGGGGCAATTGGGTGAGCGGGTGAGCGGGTGAGCGGGTTAGCGGGCAGGCGGGGGTGACGGTCAAAGGTCTATTTGGAATTCATACGAACCTGCACGGGGAAATAAGGGACTCTTTTGGCCAGTAGTCCATGTGACAGATCCTACAAACGTTCCGCGATCCGAAGGACTCGGAGGCCGTTGACAATTGTTGACGTACCGCCGCGGCCTGTTGACGCTGCTGGCGTTGATCGGGCTTGGTGGTCTCGGTCACCGGCGCTGCGGCTGTCTCCTGCGTCAGCTCCTCCGGCTCGGCGGTCCCAAGCTCCCCCCCCGTCACCAATGACTGGGGCTCCTCTGGCGGGACAACTGGAAGCACAGGGAGACGAGCCGTCCTGGCTCTCTGAGGACATTTACCGTGTTTGCAGCCTCGCCCGGGCCTCGACCTGCCCTTTCTCTATGCTTGCATTCCCTTACGCCCCGACATCCGAGCCGGCGACCATTCGACTCGCCCGATTATTTCCACGCTACGGGACTCGTGCGCTCCTCTCTTCTCCACCCCCCCCCAGACCTTGTAATCGCAATTTCTACCGCCAGCCTGACTTTCGCTTTATATGGAAATACGGATCCCTGGCCCCCTGGTCCACATTCCACTAATTTTCTTTCCCTTATACCCATATTTCTTATTTCTCCGCTACCCGTTCCCTAAATACGGCTCCCACCCTCCCTCTCTCCCTCCCACTCCCCGCCTTTATTATGAATTTTATTATCCTATTTGTAATGATAACATTTCGTATGCGCCGATTCCCTCTCCAATAACCTATTATTATCTAACGCGTGTCCTTAATTCTTAATCAATAATAAATACCGTATTAACTTCAAATCCAATGTAAATAATTAAGTGATCGCCGAATGTTTTTCCGGACTCGTGAATGTAAATTCATTGGACTGTTATGTGTTAGTAATAGTTTTTCCGGCAGTGTTACAATCTGTCGGTAAAACAGAGTACGAAGCATAAATTTAAACGGTTAAATGACCATGTAAACTATTAAGCTAAGCACTAGAGAATAATTCTCCATTATTCGCAACTCAGTAATCCTTAAATCATTGTTGAGAAAAATCACCGTTGTTTTTTCTTTTACTCTCCCAAAAAATTAAATCCTCCTTAATAGTCAATGTATTTTCATTAATAATTAAAACGGATTCTTTTTACGCGAGGACAAAGGACACTTTTTAAATGAAAATATAATGTCAATTAGTCTTTTAGTATAATTAAAAATGATTAAATTTTGCTAACAAGCGAAAAAATATTAACGAATCTCATAATATATATATATATGTATATACATATATCCGACTGAAAATATAATATTCGAGTTGAATGTACGCATAAACGTGTGCCGTAATTTTATTACTAAAAGAATGTATATAAAAAAACTTTAAATTCATTTTATAACTAAATTTATCGTACAAGTAACAATATATAATTACACATTTACTTTATAGATTAAGCACTTGAATACATAAGTACATCGCGTATAAGGGCTAGATGGATCCTCCTGCGGTAATAACATGAATCCAGCCTTTATAAACACTACATTCTCTCTATCCTTCTCTCTATCTACTATATAGTTATTATCGGCTTCCTCAATCCACCTCGCGCTTGTGTGCGGGCTCTCTCTCTCTCTCTCTCTCTCTCTCAGTCTGCCTGATCAAACGTCTACACGTATACAGTTCGGCCAGTGTATACAGTGTTCGACTTTATGGATGAATGAATCGCGCTAAATAGTTAGCCACACAGGAATCATGCATACTAGGCACTTATGCTTATTGTTAAATGGATTAACTTGCGTCACTACTCTCTTCGCGAAATATTGAGCTACAAACCAAGTGTTACGTCGACGAGAGGAAAAGCTTGGTCGGCCATGATAGCCAACCAGCATTGAGACAAGTGGCATTATCGATACGGTAATAATTACATGCGAAGTCTTAAAAGTATCCGTTTACGAATTTTTAACAATTTAAAATTATAATCCTTTCCGAATTGCCCACGTATTTAGATTGGTTAAATTAATTACCAAGCAAAATTTTCAATTCCAGTACTAAAATGTTTAGTGGAGCGATTACGTATTACAAATACATAAAGGATACGTACGTATTCATCGGAAGTGAAATATTTAGTAAATATTTAACGTACTAAATAATTATTTTACTATTTATGTTTTTATTTCTGGTTTGACGTGTACACGGAATTAATACACGAATCTCTTAATACTGCATTCCTTAATCCCAGGCGAATATATCATAATACTAATAAATTCAGCAGTCATTTGAGACAATTTTTGAATAAAATAACCGAAGAGCTTTAATGCGCACGAGAAAAAGAATTTAAGAAGCTTTAACGATCCCTCGACAATCCAAGGCCGTTCAGTCTTTCGGATCGAATGAAATTGCATTTTTCGAATGCAAAGCCGTAAATGACAATGAGCTAAACATAATTAATTCGTAAAAGTAATTAATTTTTAAGAAACTAATGTTCTCATAATTATACGTACGTGTGCGTGTACGTACACGTAAACGTACATAAAATGTTTCATAAATAATTTATGAACGCCATGTAAGATTATGGAAATTCGGCTTACAAATGATCCATATTCAATTGAAAAATTTGAAAATTTTACAGCTAAATACAGTTGAAATTATTAATACGGATCGATAATGAATGAAAGGACTTTATTAATGCTAAATATTTAATTAGAGAATTTAAAATTTCTTTTAATCAGATAATATTGAGAGAGGCCGTTTTAAACGTAGTCTCGGCTGCCATAGAAATTCTTATTTTGTTAATAAAATTCCCAACAACGTATAAGCGCCATAAATTCGATTAGCTATAAAAAAAAAAAAAGAAAAGAATTTATTCGAACATTGTATTTCGTATACGTAATAAATACTTGCTAAATAACGTATTTAAGGAAATTTCAATCGGAAGCAAGACACGGAATATTCCCGTCTACACGCAACTTTCACTTAAATAATTTAAAACAATAATTTAATCCATTTATAAAGCTCATTATGATTTATTTTTTCTTCTTCTTTAATAGTATTTCACGCTACTCTTAATATCTTTATATTTTTTTAAGAATTACGTATATTCTAATACGTTATTTTTCGACCCCATAAACTACACATCTAAAGATTATAAATGTACGTTTCGGCGCATCAGCTTAAGGAAGGATCAAACGCTTACTATTAAGTAACTGTAGAGCAAGAAAAAAAACTTCTTTAACTGAAATATACGAAACTGTGGATATATATAAAAAAAAAAAAATATATATATATATATATATAAAATAAGCAATGTTTATACGTTCATTCGTTTATTATGGGTGTCAAAATACGTAATATTAATATTAAAAACATAATGACGTATCTAACGGATCTACGATATTAAATACATTAAAAAATAGATCTTCATTTATTATAATAAATAGTTTACTGGCAATTTTTAAAAGTTTTTTTTTTTTTTTTTTTTTTTTACCAGTAAGGTAATTTATTAAAATGAAAATTAATATTTACGAATCTGAATAATAAACGTAATAATTATATAACGAATTCATTAATTTATTGAATGAATAAAATAAATATCTTAGTTCGACGGATTGATAAAACTTCTTTCCAATTTCTTTGAAATTCTGCACTGCTTTAATATTTATGACTACATGGTTTAATAAATAATCTAGCACCGCATTTCCTCAAGTCCTCCTTCGATTAAAATATTATAATTTTTTTTTTTTTGCAAATTTAGCGATTTTACGGTAGTAGAGGGACATCGTTTGTTCACGAATATGAACCATATTAAACAAATTCATCTGCGCTTCATCAGCTTCGTTTCAAAGTTAATGATGGAATTCTTAAAATGATATTCGAATAAATTTTCAGCACGTTTTATTTTATGCCTTTGCTATTTTTTATCCGAGCTATTAGGAAACATAAAATTCGCTGAGAAAATGCCGGAAAGAAAAAGAAGAGAAACGTAAATTATTAATACAATTTCGTGCCTATGGATATAAGTAGTATCTTATATATACATATATATGTATACGTCCACCTACGTACCTATATTTATATATATATATACATATACATATAATATAGCTGAAGATTATTTAAACAAAATGAAATTGGATTCTCATATACTTGAAAAGTAATTATACGACTAGTTTAATTTTTATGTGCGACTGCTTTATTTACGATTTTAGGTGTCAATTTAGATGAAACGTGTAGACGAAACAAGTAAGGTTATAAAAGTTATTTGTTGTGCGCGCCGAGTACTTTACCGGACTTTATTTTGTCATCAAATGAGAAATAATGCCCCCCGGTATTTATTACTTAATGCATTCGTATAGGGAACAACTAATTTTTGGTCGATTGAATAATTTCTTCGAACGGGTAAAATTTTAACAATCAAGCTGGTATAAAACTAAGCGATAAAACCGTTTATTTTATGGGATTCTATGTATCAACAATCGCTTTTAATATTTCACGGCTATGAAAATGTTCCCTGTAATCAGATAAAATTAACGAAGATGCAAATTTTATTTAAATATTACAATTCATTTAAAATAATAATCGATAAAGCTTTCTTTTATAACTCGAGCCGTATTATCTATTTCATGCATGTAATTAACAATCTATATCGAATGTTAAATTTTCCTACATACAAAGCGTAGTTTATCTTATAAAATTGTATATTAACAAAGGAATTGCGTATACCAGATTTATAATCGTATATTAACATAAAGCAGGGCTTTCCGAATGACACGTACGCGGTCTGCAGCTAAAACTTTTTATTGCACATAATGCATTAAATGCTGATTTTGATTAAATAAAATGCAGAAAGAAGAAGAAGAAGAAGAAGAAGAAGAAAATGGTGAAATCGAGTGAGAAAGTCTGTACAAATAATTTATTAATACAAGAAAGTAAAGTAAAGTAAAGTAAAAAAAAATATATATATATACGTGGCGTATGAGATAATTATCTTAAAACGTTGGCATTCCGGCCAAGTAAGCAAATAAACGATATTCTCATGGCAAATCCCATATTCCTTTGTAAATTAATTTTACTTCTCGGCAAAATGTTAAAATAAATCATTACAAGCTCACCCGGGGGGGCTTTGCGCTATAATAATGTACTCGGAAGCTCGGGCGAGCTCATTAAGACGCGCGAGGAGGAAATAAGGAAAATCTTTTTCGATCGTTATTCCTCGGCAAATTTCCCGTGAATTTTATCTGAAATTGGAAATGTTTCCTGAATCGTTCCCTACCGGCGCATAACTCCGACCCCGTTCCCTGCAACACGGCAAGTGCGAGCGAGTCGACGAAGAACCGCAGAAGAGGTAAAACGTCGCGGAGGTGTAAGAGAAAAAAAAATAATAAAAAAAAAAAAAAAAAAATAAAGAAGTGGGAGGAGGAAAAAAACGGATGAAAAAAAATGACTGGTACCGGGGCGGAGGGGGATGGGGGGGCGCAGTCTAGTTGAGCCTGCGATAAAACTGAATAGTGATGGGGTACGGAGAGGTGAGGCTTGGTGCATTTAGAGGTTATGCCGGGATTCGGGGAGAAGAGAGAGAGAGAGATAGAGTGTGAGATAGAGTGAGAGAGAGACGAAAAAAGAAGAAGAAGAAGAAGAAGAAGAAGAAGAAGAAGAGAAGAGGAAGAAGAAGAAGAAAAGTAATGGAGAAAGTGAAGGAACGGGACTAACCTTTTGTGTCAACTGTCATTCCCACTGAACGACGTCATGTCCGATCATTCCTTCCCCTTCCCTTCCGACACCCTCCCTCCAGCCCTCTTATTATAGCCTCAGTCACTTCGTTTAGCCGACTCGAGCAGCCAATCTCGATGAGAAGCCAGAATTGCTCCTTCAGAAATTATCAGACTTCCAAAAGGGCTCCCTTTCTTTCGTGTGTGCCACTCCCCCCCATTCCCCAATCCCTCGGACTACTTCCCCTTCACGCCCGTGTACTCCACACCACTCTCTGTCGTGCGCTCTCTCTCTCTCTCACTCTCACTCACTCACTCACTCACTCTCTCTCTCTCACTCTCTCTCTCTCTCTTTCTGTGTGTCTCGCGTGTGTCTCGTGCGTGTCGTCTCCGTCTCTTTATTCAAAAGAAGCAATGAAACCGGAGAGATACGCCTCTCCGAGAAAACCCGGGGCTCTTGCTACGATTATCAATAAATAATAAAAATTATGAAAGACCGAGGATGGAAATGCGTGGACAGGCGTAGTAAGTCGAAGGCGATTGACATCTTCGTTTAATCGGTCGGTACCTTATACTCTTTTGTTTTTTTTATTTATTTATTTATTTATTTATTTATCCATCTATCTTTCTTCCGCGTGCTCTTCCTCAACCTCTCGTGCACGTCGGCCACGCCGGCGTACATTTACATAAATACGTGGCCCGGGTGATGAGACGTGGACGTAGGTCGACGATTAATTTCCAGACCTTTAAGAGTTGTAAAAAAAAAAAATATAATAACGAATATAGGAATATAATGTAGGAACGAAGTAGGCTTACGTGTGTATATTACGTTGGCGGGCGGGAGGGGAGGGGAGAGAAAAATTGAAAGAAAAAGAAGAGAGAGAGAGTGTGTGTGAGGGGGGAGGGCGGGATGTATAGAAAGTGAAAACTTTCTGATGAGAAAATTTGATTAATTCTCCACTTTGCTTGCACTTTTTGCAAAAGGTTTTTATTTCAATAACTTTATACCTTTTTCTTGTTTTTTTTTCTCTCTTTCTTTCTTTCTTTCGTTCTTTCGTTCTTTTTTTTTTTTTCTATCATCTCCTTTCCACCTTTAGAGACTAAAAGGTATCATGTCACAAACTTGGAATGATTAAAATTACCAAACGACGAGAATAAATGATCCCCCCCCCCGTTTTTTATTATTTTTGTTTGTAATTTAAAATTTATAGAGGCTTATTATCGCGTAAAGATAACTTTCGCCAAGTAATGGAAGATTATAATTAAATAAGTTGATTAAATACGGGGAACAGGGATGAATGGACGTATCAAATGCGAAAATACGCTTTCTATAAAAATTGTCACTTTGATTAAATGTCAGCCGGTAAAGGTAAAAAGTTATCTAATTTTTTTTTTTTTTTCATTTCTTTTTACACTCTGTTCGACCTATATTCATCTGTATTCATTCGTCCTTCTTCAATGGTTTTTCAATCAAATCACGCGGATCGACATGTAATAATAGCGAGACAAATCATCATGTAACGTACAAATACTCCTCCCTACGTGAATATATTAATTACTGTAATTGCCGTGCAAAGAGAAGAACAGTGACGTCAAAAAACACAAAAACACAGAAATATAAATGTACGAGCTCTTAGGTAAATTTTGTCTGAACGAAGCGCGTACAGATATATTAAAATATTCAATTTTATGAAAAATACTCTTGGGCCTTTGGCTAAGCTGTGAGACGAGAAAGAGACGATATTCTTCCGTAGACAAAGTTCTTTTGGTGCGAAATACCGTCCTACAAAGTACTCTTGCTTTCTTCTTTTCTTCTCTTTTCTTATCTTATCTTTTCCTTCCTTTTCTTTTCTTCTTTTTTTTTTCTTCTTAGGATATCCCTCGTAATGCAGAGCCGAATTTATGAGGCAAAATATTTTTTAATCAGTTTTTGAAAATAAAAAATACCTCACGATATATTATTGCTGTTATTTCATTTGTATAGAAGTACAGGTGAAATAGTATTATTACAAAGCGGTGCGTTGCATTATCGTGGCTATACGACTCGATATCATATTAAACTTTGAATTTCATTACACGTTATTTATGTATCGGGCATGAAAAATATAAATCTGCTTGAAAATAATTATAATCGTTTCGTCATTCTGCTCATTCTGCGCTTGAAACGTTTCTATCGTATTCCATCCCCCCCTCCCCTACCCCGAAACGTGTAATTCTTAAATTGAATTTTTTCCCAACTGTATTTATTTATTTGTGTGTTTTACCGTACAAGAACGTATACCGCTCCTAAATCCTTTCCCCATCCTTTGTCATTCCAAATAAATATAACGCGCGGTATAAGCAGCTTTGCTTCTTTGAAAGCGTGATTATCTCGCAATCGAAACGTCTTTCCAAACATTTGAAATAATATTTTTGATGCTGAATAATTTCTCTCTCTCTCTCTCTCTCTCTCTCTCTCCTCTCCTCTCCTCTCCTCTCCTATATCGAGCTTCGAAATTTGAGAAATCGACAGAAAGAATTAAAAGCGATTAAGGAAGGCTTAGACGATGAAAGGAAAGAATAAGATGAGGCAACTGTATACCGAAAACTATTAATCAGAAGTAGCGAAGCGCTACTTCAAAGATTCAATTTAAAGCCTCGACGACCTCTCGCAGTTAATTAATCTTCATAATCCATGAACTATATAAGCCATTCATAGTCATCTGTTTCATTCGCATTCGTCTAATTCGCTCCTTCTTTCAGCTAAGTAAGAAAAGTTAGGTTATTTTATCGATTCGCCTTCACGATTCATCCAAATCTCCCTCCAGATATCTTTTCTTAAATATCTTTAATTACAAGAACTTTATCCTCAATTTCAATAACAAGGTCATTCCCTAGATTTTATAACGAAAATTAAGAATCATTAAAAATAACCTAACTTTATAATGAAAGCGAAAGATCGAAAGTTATTGTTATAAACTATTTATTACGATTGAAAGACAAACTTTTATAGAAATCTGAAAATTATTCTTTTATTTATATATATATATATTTTTTTTTTTTTTTTTTTTTTTGTAATAAAAGTACACTCGTGAGTGAATAAGATAAAATAATATTTATAATATATACGTATATATTTTTTCATTCGAATTTATATAATAAATTGACGATTATTTAATTTATAATATTAATCCGTTTCGTTGAAATTATTTTAAAATATTAATTGGATTAATATTAAAACAATGAGAAAAAAAAATTTACAAATACAATATTCAATGTAATCTTTCATTGTCTGCTTTTCACGAGCCATCTTGATATTATTATAGGATACTTTCTTTTAAAATATGTATAATTTTTGCTGTTACTTAAATATAATTCCTGATAAAAAAAAAAAAAAAAAGAATTTGTATTGAATTTTATCGTTAAAAAATTTTTATTTACCTATATATATATATATATATATATTCCGTATAACACTTTAAAAAGTATAACCGATAAATGATATACTTTTGATAGTTGTTGAATTTTTGAGCTGGGATTTATTTATTCTGCTAGTTTTCTTCCATTTGTTTTGAAGTTTTCATTTCACAAAGTAGTATTTTTATTTGATTTATTCGATACCTTAAATATAGAGAAATCATTATATACGTGAAACAAGATGAAAGTCTATTTTGCTGGAGTTAATAAATTTAGCTTCGATAGCTCAAGATTAATATTTGCATTATACACAATATTGCTTTGTTTCTTCTTTTTTTCTTTTTTCTTTCCTTAAAATTATTTCTATCTTATTGTTTCGTATATGTTATTGCTCTTGTGTCGAAAGAATTTTTATATTAAATCACATATTATCAATTGTAATAATTTACTTCTCTGTGCAGTTAAAAATATTTCATTGAAAGAGGTATGGTTTTCTCGAATTCGTCGGTTCCTTTCTCCCCCCCCCCTCTCACTCTCCTCTCCATATAAATTAGAAACGCGTACGAGCCATCTTCTTAAAAAAATCGGTGAAAATTTTTGTTAAATTCACAATGAAGAAATCTCGGTAATATTTGCAGAGCTCCTATACAAGTGAATAAAATAACAGACACATGTTCTTGACAGTATAATGAAATTCCCATTGAATCTAGCATGAAATAAATTTACTTCTCTACAACTACAATTATTGAGCTTTAAATACCCATTTTTATCTTAACTCGCATATGCGACAATAATCCCGTGTCTATTAAAGTAAAGTAAAGTAAAGTAAAGTAAAGTAAAGTAAAGTAAAGATAACGTAGGAAGAAAATGTTTGAATCTGACACACTATTAATGTAAAAAGCATTTTTTACTAGACTATTGCTATAATACTGTAAGAATGACGTGATAAAAATATTCTCTAAAAATACGGATTGATGAAAAAAAAAAAAAAAACTGCTTAGATTTGCCTTTATTCTATTTGCTATTAAAATTTCTATTTTCTAATTAATTAAAACAAGAAGGAAGAAAAATTATTTACCCTTTTTATCGATTAATTACTTCGTCCTTCGGACAAAGGAAAAGAATTGAGTTTTACAAAAAATGCGAGAAACGTACGAAAATGAAAATGAAAATGAGAATGAGAATGAGAATGAGAATGAAACGGACCGTGCGGAGTTTCATAAGTGTTGGTTATTTGTAGTATGTAGCGGGAGGTTGTAATGATCGTAGGTAAAGAGTAAGAGGTCAGAGGAGCTGCTGCTATCCTTAAATAAAGAAGTCGATCAACCCGTAAATTATTCATCCCCTATATACCGACCAAAATTCCTTCTCTTTCTGGCACATTCTATATCGCCCGTATTTTCTCACACGAGTTTGATAAACGACTGTGAGAAAGAAGCCTGGGGAATTCTAAATAAAGATATAAATGGAGAGGGTGAGAAAAGCTTCCACGCCTGTCATCTATAGTGAACCGATAAATTTAAACAAACTCCCCGCTCGTCTCGGAGTATAGTACCTACCAGGTAGGTCCTCGTTGTTTTTTCAGCCCTTGGAGTGAGGCAGTAAGTATAGCCAGACCAAATATATCTGTACATATGTACAGATGTACAGATGTACATGCGCTTATACACGGCTTATAGGTGCACGTATAGGCAGAATATGTATGCGGGTGGGCAGCTACAGTCAACATAGTTGCAGGGGATACAAATTTTCCAAGCTGCCCCTCCTAGTAAAGGCAACATATTCTGGGCGAGTTCTCGTGGCCTTCTGAGCATCCACAATTTCCCGGCAATAATCCGTTCATTCTCATTACGCTCTAGTTTCTTCCTCCTCCTCTTCCTTTACATCGTCTATCTCTTCTTTTCCTTTTATTTCTTTTCCTCGTGCGTAAAAAAAGTACCTGTACACGTATAAACTTACGAAATATCAATTATTTACGTGTTTTATGTTTAAAAAGATAATGTAAAACCTATGCGTTATTGGGGTTATTTAAGAAATCTTATCCCCGCGCGTAAGATAAAGACCCAAAGAATTCATGGAGATTAAAAGAGATTTTTACGAGCGACACGAGATACCGATGTTGTTGTTGTTTTTTTTTTTTTTTTTTTTTACACCTGCCTACACACACGCCCGTTCAATTGTAACGCAAACTTATTAATCGTCGCCGTGTGTTGCTTCTACTTGTTTTTGCTATTATCGTTATTATTATTAATAATAATATTATTGCCACTGCTATTATTACTGCTATTATTATTCTCATTTTTTTTCGGATCCTATTTACTCGGAGGAGGAGATACTGGCAAGTACGTAGGAAGCTATCGATAATAGGGGGGTGTGGGGGTACGATCATGTTCTCGTTTATCGAGCCATGTTTTCCATAAAAGATAATGATCGTCTTTCAGAAAGTGCTGTTTAAAGAATTCCAATAAATAATAATAAACTAGAAATTCGAATGGGAACTTCGACTCTCGTCTAATAATAGATATTAATTGTCTCTTTCCAATGTATCCTACGAACGATAAATAACCTGCTTATTATTTCGTCGAGGGCGGGAGGGGGGGGGGGGGAGGCATCGAATGCTCGCGGCCTAGGATTATAATATTTCGTATTATACTGTTACGAATTGCACTATTACGAAGCGAACGCGTACCGTACCACCGACGTACAATGACGTTATCCATCGTCCGCGACGACTTTTGCCTCAACGATACCTGAAATAAGAAGTATCCTTATGCGAAATACGAATTCCCAGGTATAAAAAATAATATTGAAAATTCCTCTTAGGAACGACATCGTTAAATAGAAAATAAAATGCCCGCCTTTATTTTTCATACTCAATTAATTTATTTGCAGTATCGAAGAGCCGAGGATGCACGAGGATCCACGAGGATCCACGGAAAGGTCGCGCGAATAAAAACACACATCGATCGAGAGATGAATTAAAGAGTATTTTATTTATTTCTCACATTGTGGTTGTTTCCCAGGGAGATGAAGAAAAAGCCTCTTGCAATTATTACGGCCTACTTAAATGAATTATTCGCACCGATCGCTGTTCGTGTGGTGAAGGGCGCGTGGATCGGCACGCGGGACCACCAGCAGACTCGCCTATCCTCCCGGACAAGCCTCGTTGCCCAAATTAAAAACACTCCTTATAGATTATTCATTCGCGTTAGCGAGCTTAGCTAAATCAATGATCGTGAAAGAACTTGCCGAGCGCGCGGGACGTTAAAGGATCTGCATCGGGGGTAGAATTACCATAGAGAAACGAGGATTTTTCCGTCGCATCGACTCCCTCGTTGTGTTGTCCCCCCCCCCGCCCCGGAAATGGTAAAGCGCACATCGTCGCTCCGTAGTATCCCTAGACTAAGACGTACATCATCGAACAATACGATGGGAGGATCAAAGCGTTTACGGTATACAAGCTTTAGCCGGAAAGTGTAGCTCGTCGCCGTTGTTGTGCAATCCCGGCTCTTCTTGATCAAGAGCATCTACGAGAGCAGGCCAGCCATTATCTCGGCGTATAAATTAAGATAGAGCACTTCGATAATATTCTAAACCAACGATAATCCATCGGATCGCCAGGGGCGGCTTTGTATATATATAAAATTATCGACTCAGTACGTGAAATGCTTTTACCGCTTTTCACAACAAAGAGCTTTTCTTCTTTTTTTTTTTTTTTTTTTTTTTTTTTTTTTATACCACGTACTAGCCTGAAATTAAATCCTTCCTCAATTATTTATATTTAATTTACGTTTATAAAAGATTAAAAAAAAAAAAAAAAAAAGTTAAAACGGAGCGCACAATTAAAGAACTAACGTAATTAAATTAATACGAGTCTTGAATTTAATTAATTTCAACTGTTAATTACGTTGGAATAACAAAATATAAGTATAAATATATAAATATAAATATATGTATAAATAGAAATAGAAATAGAAATAGAAATAGAAATAGAAATGGAAATGGAAATGGAAATGGAAATAATAGAAATAGAAGGAAAGTATAACTTGGAACTGATTCGGAAGAATAATAATCCTTGTCCGATTGTCCTTTCGCTCTTTACTCTTTATTATTCGTGTACCATTCATGTTCGGGAGCATTAAAAATAGAACTTATTTGACATTTCCTTATATCAGGGACTACATAGTTTTAATTGAACGTAACTTTGGTCCATGCGCCATACAATCTGGTCTCTCTCTCCAGGCTCTCATCATAAATTCTCTAGTTTTTATAATATCAATAGAAAAGCATTAGTTTTATTGATTGCGTGTAAAAAAAGAAAAAAAAAAAAGAAAAAAAAAACCCTGATTCTCGTAGTCGCGGATGAAATCGGTGATTTTCAACGAAAACAATACGCCTCGGATTCGCCGCATTCCTATTGTGAAATCAAAGCAAAGTAATATATATATACACACGCTTTGACGAGTGTAATGTAATCTGCACTTCACAAGCAGCAATTTACGAAATTTTAAAACCCGTTTTTCCTGATAAACCAAGCAGTGCGAGCAAGCCCATGCTTACGAGATATCGTAATCCCACGCTAAAGTACTATCGTAACCCCAATCAATACGCAGCAGCTACTCGACATTAACAATTTAATACTTATATAAATACGCATACGTAGGCGGGCGCGTGTGTGTATATTGGTCGTACCTTTTTTGCCTATTCTACCACACATCCAGCTGGAAGATAGAAGGCAGCATCTCTGCCTATTTATTTCGTTTGATTTTCAATCCACTGTTACTCAAATAACTTGCATACCGTTGCACGTTTCACTACGTTTCGTCCTTTCGAGCACAGAGACGCATACATACGCACGGCTCCGCTTTCAGCCGGCTTCTCATGCACGCACGCACGCACGCACGCACGCACGCACGCTTTCGTTTATCCTCCTCCCTTTCATGGTAAAGGCAGTTTGCTCCTCATACAAAATACAGAGCCGCACTACGTCACAGCGATGCGGAATATTTTTGCTTAACCCTCTCGATTCTTATATTGTTAAGTATTATCGAGAACTTCTTATTCTGCATTTTTCCACACGTATATACATATATAACTTTCATTACGCTAAAAAGTTGAGTAATAACAATACCGTACAGACGTTACACAATACAAAGACCTTCTTACGATTACCTTTGTTGCGTGGATTTTATGTTTCGTTCATTTTTTGCTTAAATGCTGAATATTTAGCTTTGATTTTCTGTTTTCTCGTTAAAAAACCATTCGTCGGATAATTGATGTAAAAATTGCCAGCCATGCAACGTATCAGCATTGGAATAAAGTCTTCCTAACGTAACCTTACGATTAATATTAATGCTCCGATATGTTCTTTATAACGGCAAAGTTTATTTATGAATTATAATTTAGGTATTCCCAAGGTAATGGAAGCCCTATTTAATTATTAAACATTAACTGCCTATAAAACCATTATGGGACGACTGAAACATTAAAAAATAAAGTATGCTTTTCCAACATTCCCTCTGATTTAGCAAAAAAAAAAAAAAAACAATTAAATTATAATAATTATACTCTATTAATTGAAAAATGTATATAATTCGATATTTTAAAAATAAGGATGTTAATAATTGTTTACTTAATTTTTCCATTAAATCTTAGAGGCTTTCGAAAGCACTGAAAATTTTGTAATTGAAAGTCGTCGTTCTTTAGTTATTAATTAATTTAGTCGGGGGGGGGAGGGGGTGCTCGGAGCACATTCAGCAACGTATTAAGAATTTTAAAATTTATAAAATCTGCTTCGTAAATATTTCTCAAATAATAACGTTTAATGGCGTTGAATTTCAGTGTAAAAGACTCGTGACGAGTCACCGCAGCTTTCGCTTAATGACTCGTATTTACAAAATTCAAACGATTCATTAATACGACATTACTTATACAATATTAATCGGTAATTTAAGGGAAAATCCACTTGGGCTGGGGATTGCTTATTTTATAGTCCATAACCTATTTCCGCGCCCAAGGCAGAAGTATTTCGACACCTTTAATTATAAAAAAAATTGTAATCGCGTAGGATGTAATTCATAAATAGGTAACGTGGCGATAGAATCGACGTCGATGTAAGCCCACGATAATAATCCATAAATTAGAAATGCCCCCGTAAATACATCGACGAAGGTACAATTCAATTAAATTGAATGTAATTTATGATAATTTTCTATTCGCGAGGAATCTATAGCCGCGCATTAAAAATAAATCAAGTATAATTAGATAACGTATGTTAGTTATGATCGAAAGGGACGACAGTCAGTCGTCAGTCGGATTTAATAAAGTTGAAAAAGGCTTTCCTCGCCCTCTTCACATATTCGTTTAATATTTCAGTAGGTAAAGTAGCGCATAAAAAGGTCTAGTAATTAAGAGAAAAAAAAACAAAGGTAATACTCTGGCTGCTGAGTGCGTCGAAAGTTAATGGCCATTGGGTGCTTGCTGCTCGCCCGTGCCTTTTAATCACGGTGCGTGGGAAAAAAAAAAAAAAAAAAAAAAAAAACAAATTCAGGCGAGCCACGCTAGATGGGGCTATACGTGAAATAAAAATTATACCATTAATTGGATGCGGTTCCAGTTGATCAGTGTTCGTGCATACGTGCATGATACATACCGAGCGAGTCCCAATCATCCCAATAAACTCGGAAACTAGCGCATTTCACAATGCCATCGTCCTTCCTTCCATAGTTCCATAGCCCTTCCCTCCCCTCCCCTCCCCTCCCCCACAGCCCCAATAACCCCAAAGCCACCCTCTCGCCGAGCTATTAAACGAAGATAATCGAAAAGCCTTTTGTTATGGTCCGCGAGCCCACGAATGTGCGTGGCTTTCATCACTTTTAATGCATTCCGTATATAAAATTCCTATGGAAATACGGGACAGCGCGGACCCGTTAAAGATTCCCCCCCCACCCCCACCCCACGCCCCTTCCACCTCGCCCGCAAAACCACCCCGCCCCTACCGACTTGTGATTTTCATTGTACATTTTGCTAAATCGCTTAATAATACCGGGGAATTACATAAGCGGAAATCGAATGATGATAATTAATTAAGCCCGGCATTTTTATTTTATACGGTGCATTTTTATACGAGCCGAATGCTGATAAAAAACCGTAATCGATGAAACAAAATACAAGAATAAAGAAAACAAAAACAAAAAGGACAGAACGAGGTGGAAGGAAATTAACAACAATGGAGCGAGGAATCGTGAAAGAGCCGCAGTCGAATGAATTCGCGGTTACCCATTAAGCTAATCGAACTTATTTTTATTTTCTCCAGCTTTCCGCATTAATATTTCTCGCTCTCCTTCTCTCTCTCACTCTTTGTCTCTATCTATCTCGACCAACACAAAGTTCTATTATCAAATTTTATTTACTGTACTCGTTATCGCGTCAAAACATTATATTAAGTATCGAGACTTAGAGATAAATATATTTCAATTACGTACATACATTTAATAATAATGCTTTCTTTGTACTAATACGCAATTCTCAACCTCAATAGTTACAAACAGAGAAGAAAAATCAAGAATACGTAGATATAAATTTATCGTAAGCATAAACTTCATGTATAAACATAAGCTACGGCTAAATGTATTTGGTCAACTTGTCCGTTTAATATCAGTTTTAGGAAAAATTACAAATAATGGGCAAGTACGAAGCAAATGGTATATTTCTTGTTTAACCATACGCATATTGTACCATAAGCATATATTTGGAATAAATAAAGACACTGGGAATTAAGCTTAAGCTATGGTGATTATTTATTGATGGATCGCTAATTTGTAAGACTTTCAATACGTTTTAATTTCATATCTAACCTAAAATCCCTTTTGAAATTCATTTCATACGCCGACAGATGCACTTCATCGTAATTGATACGAACGTTGTTTGTTAAAAATGCGGGATTAAACAAAAATTTCGCATATTACAATTACTTTGTATATACGTAAAATGTAAAAAAAATTTTTTTTTTTTTAAATGTAAATTATTATTATCGAAATATATAAACTTTAGAGAAAATTACAAATATTGAATATATTTTAAAAAAAATTAATACATTATGATTTCATGTATAAAGGTTTTCATTATAATTCATACATTTAGGATAAAGAATTCAATTAGACAAATCGTTTTTTTTTTTTTTATATATTGCCATGACGATGGTAGAATTATGTAGTGGAATCAGAACTTTTATTTGTATTAGCTAAAAAATTTTATCCAAATGGTTATCTTTAATAAGTAACCCTTTGGGCACAGTAATGCTTTAAGTTACGAAATTTTTGCCGTTTAAATCTGCTGTTTAAATTAATGAAACAGTATGCATATATATATATACATTACTACATATCGAACAGTTGGGTTAATAATAATATCAATACATTGTTTTTTTTTTTTTATCATAAAATAATTAAAATAATAAGTCTAGAGAAAAAACTAAATTCCTATATTATGTATTTATAAGCAATGTTGTATAATATCCATTGTATATACGAAGGAAAGAAAACGAAAATATTGTTTCACGCAGATTATTTTATAAAGGATTATTTTCTAATTTGCTTTAGAAACTATTTTTTATTTTTTTATAAGAGTAGAAGTAAGAAATTAATCGTCGAAAGATATTATTAAATTACTAATGCGATTTGTGCAATGCATAATTAAAAATTCTTATACCTATTGAAAAAGATGATTGAAAATGCATTTTTATAATTTAGAATTAAAGCCTAATTACGTAGAACAAGTGGAATTATTCCTTTCAATTGAATTAAGATTAAGAAACATTGTTAGTGTTAGTTGAATTCGCCTTCAAGTTACCAGGCTGACTGTATAAAAATTTCTTATCTTAGCTCTAGAATGAATACAGGTAATTGATAACGATAGTCGGACGCGCCGTAGTCAATTAATTGCTTTTCCTTCTTTTCTGATTAATCCACTAAATGCTGAATACAAGAGTAATATTCGTATAATAATACACTAAATGCTCTAAACGCAAGTAAAGCCTTCGTCGTTCGTCGTCAAAGAGAATAACGTAACCTTGTGTTCGAAAAAAAAAGAAAAAAACACGCGCACACACACGCGCGCACGCACACGTCGAGGATGTAAGCAAGTAATGCGGTAGTTTGTTGACGGGGAGCAACATCGCCGTCAGGTAAGGTAAGGGCTTTGAAAGGAAAGTCCTCAAAGCCGAACCGAGCGAGAGCGTAAATTTTTTAATTGTCGGACCAAATTACGTTTAAGAATATTTAGAGAAAAATGTTGAAGCACACTCGTGAGCACTACTCGTAGGTGAGCGGGAACGATGCAATTATAATTAGCGCATAAAGGAGGGCGCGACGGCGATGGCGATGGCGACGGCGATGGCGATGGCGATGGCCGCCGAATGCAGCGATCGCGAGCACGTAAAGTAACGAGGAATGCCGTGACCGCGTACGAGCAAAGAAAACTTGTAGCTTTTGAGGACGATTTTGAGGGAAGCCGAGCGAAAGGGGCGGGGGGGAGGAAAATTTTAATCAGCAGAAAGGAAGAAACTTTAGGGCGTAATCGATTAAATAATTTTTCAACCAAGACTCGGTAATAGAATGTCAGAGGGTTGCTTGGCGGGAGGGATATGGGGGCGGGGGAAGGGGCTCTATCTGCATAAACGAAGAGCAGGGAATGTCAAGAGCATGTGGAAAAGACCGTTTCAAGCTGCTGCGCACGACTTAAGATACGAGGATCGATAGGGGTCGTCAAGGGGGTGGGGAGGGGGAGGAGGAAGATCCCCCGGTTCACGGCATCGGCACTTACGGCGCTCTTGCCGCTCCTTCGCCGGTACGGATAGTCGCTCCCGGCCGGAATAAGCCACGCGATCTCGATCTCGGTAGGACTAGACTCCGAGGACGAAGGCCCGCTCGCTTTCGGCTCCTCTGGGCGCCTCCTGCTAATGTCAGGAGCCCGTAATCCCTCCGAGCACCGGTTCCCGAACGTCCGAGGGACTCTCGAGTCTCTCGAAAGAGTCTCGGCTATTTATCACTTGATTACCTCTTGATTACTTTAAATTTACTACTCGACCCGATGATCCAGCCTTGATCATGCAATGATATTACTATGAAAAAAATTTATAAACATTCAACAACTACTTAAAGTAATTACTTGAATTTTTTTTTAAAAATCTACTCGTCACGCGTTTCTATTCTATAATCGATTAAATAATTAATTCATTAATTAATTAATTAATTAATCAATCATAATAACACATAGGAAATATAAACTTGCTCTCCTTTAATTAAACTGTACGATGCAGTAATGCTGAGCATTGAGCAAAGAAAATACACGGCTTTTTAGGACAAATCATCTTGAGCGTGACATTGTTCTATCGGAGCAATAAGCAATATAATATAAGATATAAATATAAATATAAGTGTTTTGTATGTACGTAATAAAAAAAAAGTCTAGCCCGCACGCCGTATTTAAGGGTCTGAACAATTACGTTTAATCTTGAAAACGTATGTATTTCATGTACAGCGTAATACTACAACTACTACTACTACTACTACAGCATTAAAATTCTATTCATACTTCCATTATCGCGTATAAATAGAAGTTTCGAATTAATATAAATATCTGTTGTAATACCATAACTCGCGAGTAGGGCTGTAAAGAAATGTAAGTTTCGCGAAAGCGTCGGAGGGCATAAATATAACTTAATTTATACCTTAATTACATTTCTCGTTGAATTTGTTGAAGCAATTAATTATATAAGTTTACGTTGAATAATTAAATTTGCTGGGCTTTATATTAAAATTGTTCTCGAGAATTTGCACAGGCAACGTAAAAGGAAAGAATTGAAGGAACAAGGGGGATGGGGGGAGAGTAAGGACTGGAAAATAAGTATTTGGGACATTTAAATAATCTTGGTAGCCCCGGGTACTGTACCCGGAAGGATGGATGGAAGGATGGAAGGAGGGGAAGGAGGAGGGGAGGGAAGGAAGGAGGGGAGGATGGAAGGGAGGAAGGAAGGAGTATTGTTGACCAGTGAGGCAGTGACTGCAGAGCTGACTAATCCAGCAGTTACGAGAGACCGGCCGCAATCTAGAATAAAGCCTCTTCGACGGTCACCTATTCGCCCGATGGATTTCACCGGCTCTTCGGATCGCGCATGCAACACCTGATATATCTTGCCGACTAGTCACGCGAAAACAACAATAACCAGAGGGGAGAGTATAAATATCGAGCCCGAAAGGTTACAATGTCTGCATAGCAATGTGCCAATTTAAACGAATTTAACCAATCGGATTTAAATATTTTACAATATATATATATATATGTGTGTGTGTATGCGTGTGTATTGTTCTTCTAAGCTGAGGAATAAACGGCATTTAAATATCGGCGGGGGGGGAACGGAAATTTCCTTTATTAACAAATGCCCTTTATCATTAACGACTTGATAATGCTCCTGTAAAGTCAAAATAAATAAACAAATTTCATTACAACTTACTCCAAATCGTGTAATAACGTATTAGTTTAAGAATACAAAAGGTTCGGAGGGGGAGGGGGGTGGTGGAGTAAAAAAAAGGCAGAAGTAAATCGGTCACCAAACCCATTGAAAGCGTATTCTTATGGCATATTCTTACGGCCAGAAACGTAGAAATAATACAAAGCCAGAGAACTCAAGAGTATATGTATTCATCTAGTTAATTAAGCCCGCCGATCCATCAAATTTGTATTACGTATCATACGTATCATACAGCGTGCGAGAATTAATGATTTCACTTTTGCAAAAAATATTAAGCGCATATTTCTTATGCCTAACGATCCTATGCCGTACAAAAAATTTTCGCCTACTTTTGTAGAAGAAAAAAAAGAAAGAAATTACTACCCATAGACACGTAGACGTATGTGCGCGCGCGCGCGCGCGCGTAGGCCACGGTCACAAGAACGTGTGCATTAGCTATACGTTATCTTAATCCCAGTTCGATTAATATCTCAGGCACAATAATTCTTATTCTTATAGTTTTTATATTCGAGTGCCGATGATAAAGTATAGGAAGGAGCCTAAAGTAACGTAGAGAAATAAAATTCTGCAATAGAAGAGAGTACGTACGGGCTTTATTAGCTTTATGTTTATAAAATCCTCGAAAAGGGAGAGAATATTTTCGTTATAATAATTACAAGCAATGAATAATGTAATAAGGGCACGGGGTACGAGAAATTTTAGTCGTCGACTTCGACTGGCTGCATCATTAACAAGCTCCTCCGGGGAATGAGGGATATAAAAAAAAAATAAAATTATAAAAACGTGACGTAGGGATATAATCGCGAAAACGTGGTCCAAAACAACAAAGACAAAGACAAAAACAGAAACAAAAACAAAACGGTGACCTGAATCTAGCTCGTTTCTTCTGTCGGGCATTTATCATTGAATCCTGGGAATGCGATAATTGAACCATGTCCTGGAAAATAATACTGAAAATATCGAGCTGCTGTCCGAACATACCTCGCTGTCTCTTCAGCATATTTCCTTCATTATCGATCGAGAAACATTTCCTTTTAATCGAATGTAGAGCTATACGTCATTGTTTCATTTTATTTTTCTTCTTCTTCTTCTTCTTCTTCTTCTTCTTCTTCTAATCTTTGACAAATCAGCTGGAAAATCAGTATACGAAACGAAACACGGGAATTGTTAAAGAGTCGGTGCAATAAAATACGTCGAATAAGATAATACGATCGTTATAAGACCTTATACGCGTTAAGCATTCGCTACGAGTACAAAACGGTCCTTTGTCTCTACTTATTATTATCTCTTCATTTTTTTGTTTCGAATTCCTATTCGGGTAACTTGTATTCTATATAAGATACCGTTCAATTGTATATTAGAAGAAGTAATTGTCCAATAATCCAATAAGTCCAATCAAACTTTCTTCCTTGATGTAATACAAAATCTTCCAAAACTTAAAAATTGAAAGAACTGGTTTTTTTTTTTAAATAACTTGGTAAACTAATAGGATCCAAATCTCTGACTTATTATTTCATAAAATAAATATTTAACTTTTTATTTAGTATTTTCGATTGAATTTAAATAAAATTGTTCCTACTTTGTTTATAGGGAAACATAAGATAAAACATTCTATGCATTATGCAAAACAATAAATATTCCTAAATAATGAAAAATACATTTATATATATATTATTTTCTTTTGTTTCAGGTATGCTGCGGCACTTTTTATATTAATCGCCGTATTTGTAAGTCTAAATACAAAGTTTTATGTAAATTATTTTAAATTTTACGCTTAACAATAATAAAATTATATTGCGAAGATTAATATTTTGATTATATAATAAATTAATGTAAATACCGTTTTCATATCCGCGTAATAATATCAATCTCCGCGTAATTGAGTATAAAAAAAAAAAAAATATTATATTAAACCATATAATTCTCGTTAATTAATTGAGAAATTAAATTTACTATTTCACTGTATCAATGGGCTTTCAATAAAGCATATTAGTTTTTCTGCTGGCTGATTAATTGAGAATAAAAAACAATATAGTGGGCTCGATGGCTTGATGGCTTTTCTAATTGTATACTACAAATATTCATATGAAAGTTATTTCTTTTGAAATCCATTGATTAGTATAAAAAAATTTTCAAATATAAAATTCCAAAGGAAAACAAATATACGGCGGAATTCCTTCATAAAAAAAGAGAAGAAAAAAACGAAAGAGAGAGAGAGAGAGAGAGAGAAAAGTTTAAAATTCATCGTTTAATTAAATAAAGTATTGGCTTTGGAGTCATTAAATATGTAGAGTCAGGTGCATAAATAATTGTCCAGGGATTTATGAACAAATTTCGTAAGCAAACGTTGCGTTCGTATGAAAAGAATTTAATAGTAGGACCGAAAGGCAAAAGATTCTATTGATAAAATACTATTTCGCGCAGCAGGGCCAATTGAATGTTAATTGTAAGTTAATTGAATAGCAGTGAATTAAATAAAACAATAACTCGTTACGATACAGACGTAAGAATAAATACTTAAAGAATGATATAGATGTATCAACAGGTACTTGTGTATTAAAATGGCGGAGCGCGAGCGCGCCACGTGATGTTTATTTAGGTTAGTTGCTCTCTTATTTCGTAGACTATCGCGTGCACTTATGCATAAGACAATAGTTCCGGGCTCGTTTAGCGCAGCTGCTAACCAAAAGTGGCATTGTTGTGCCGTACTTCTGCCGAACTTGTCCTACCTTTTCCATATTACGGTTCGCGTAACGGCTTTGCCAAACCACTTTTTAACGCTCAACACTGCATAAAGATATGGGATTCGATGTAATTTAACGTCCAGTTCTCACGGCTTCGTCCTATGCTTGATTATCGATTAGAAAATTGTTACAAAAACAACAGCGAAGTCTTGAGAAGCCCGAATCTTAATGCATTTTTTTCTGAATCTATCGTTTGAAAATTCTTTCTTTTTATCTCCATGAATTTATACTGTTCGAAAGAAAGAGAGAACGTAAGAGAGAGAGACAAAATAAATAAAACCAAAGCCTAAATGTCAGATATAGAAGATAAAATGTCGATGGACTAAAATATAGTCTGCGTAAAATAGTAAATGTTGGAAATCCGGAGCGATAGAGAGGGAAATATTTGAAAGTACAATGGCCGAGAGAAGCGAGAGGGACAATGGAAGGGAACGTTCGCGTGACAAAAAAGATAAAAGCAAGAAAGGTATACAATACGCGTACATAAGCCCGAACGGCAGCTCGCCCGCTCTATGTACCATTGCGGTGCAATCCCAATCAAAAGCTTAAACTGGGCCTTTGCGGCTCGCGCTTTACCGTTTTTTTGTTTTATCAAAAATGCAGATTTACTTAAACTATTTACAATGGCACGGTACAATTACGACTTGCTAAATGTATTGCGATTGCTATGGTTTGCATAATACCATCCATGTTTGACTCCTCGAAAGCTCCTCGCTATCCGTAGTTAATATTCAGCGCAATTGCAGCTTTAATAAAAAAAACGAGAGCAATGAAATGACGAAATTACCCAAAAAAAAATATTGTAATATTTTCATAAAACGCGAGGGTAACAGGTTGCGTCGACGTCAAAATCCACCCCCCCCCTCTCTCTCTCTCACGAAACTCTTCTTTCTCCGGTACTCTGATTCGCAACATTCAAACTATATTGGATAGAGTGGATGCTTCCCTCTACTTTGCCGTACAGTGAGATATACGGGGGTGGACGGCAACGCAAGCAAAATGGTGCTAACTAACCAATTAGAGAGGGCCGGCTCGAGAGCTCGAGCCGAGAGCAGAGAGCGAGATACGTTTGCGAGAAATGGATTCTCTGCAAAATCGACCTAATGACAGACAACAAACTCCCGGCTCATTTAATAAGTAAGTAAGTCTCTGCGTCGGCCTGCCTAATTTACCCGTCTATATCACGCTATCTCAGAATAAATAAATAAACAAACAAACAAACAAACAAACAAACAAATAAATGAAAATATTAAAAAAAAAGTTTATCTTCGACGATCTAAATGGGGTGCAGAGCTGTGATTGTGTGAAACGTATGCAAGGTTCATGCCGGTTCACTACCAATACCGGTAACTACCAATACAGCGCTAACAAGCATTAACCATTGCACGTTCTTACGTTTTTATTTCTTTTTTTTTGTCGCTTTAAACGTGCTATAAACGTACCGTACAAGGTTTCAGTTAAGCTAAGAATATTTTTGACAAAAGCCATTTCATCATCGACTAGCACGTGTCACCGTTTTAATAACTCGCGGCTACGGCTCCAAGCTCGGCATTATATATCGACGAGTATGGGGGGAGAGGGGGGTAAACTATACTCAAACAAACAGGATACACGGCGTATAAACGCAATGAATGCCAAACTAAAACGTCCTGTCCGTCTTTAGCAGTGGCGAGACCGCAACGATATTATACAAGTGGAGTGAAGCCTATTTATTGACGTACGGCTCCAGCAACGAAATTAAATATATCAAGTTCGATAATACGCGTGGCGGTGGGGGGAGGGAGTGGAGCGAGTGGAGGTAGGGAAAGGGGAAACTTCTTGTTTCATAAATATCGAGAAAATGACATTGGCTTTGGAGGTCGGTGCTGCGAAAAATTGAAAACCTAAAGACAACGTTAGGTATAATGAATTCGGCCTCGGGAATATAAGCATTTTTCGAAACGCAAACAGTAATTACTAGCGTCAAGATAAACAATTTTGCCCGCATACAGAGGGACGTGTTTGTAAATTTAAAGAGATTAATGGACCCTCTAGCCCGAATATTGATAAATAACGCGGGATGGACGGTCGTGGAAGGACACATAGGACTCACGTAATATAGGTATTTCGAACCTGTAAAAGACATTTTCGCATAATATTACAATACGTAAAGGAAAATAAAATTTATTTAACCTCACCAACCAGTGAGAATATAACTCTTTATTACTCTCTACGAATTATCTCTTAAAATTAATCGAAAGATTAAGAAAAAATAAGTAAAGGTAGATTATTCAATGAAGCGAATGCCAATATTAGGTTAGTATATTACTTTGGGGTTATTGCGGTTACGTGCGTTAACTGTAAAAACTCAATTTCGACCATTGAACTATTGAATGATAATTCGCGCGATAAAATCATTGATCTTATAAACAACAAAATAACGTTTTCCCAACGACAAAGTAGCGCTTCTTAATTATAGTACGGATACACGCATTTGGACAATAACCCCAATAAATAATACATTCGCTCGGACAAATATTCGTGCGATAATCGGCGCGGCGTGATACACGGATATATTAAATGAAGCCTTTATTGTGACGAATTGAAATGTTATATTTAATTCAACGAAACGTACAAGAAGATCGAACGTAGTATGCGAAATAAGAAAAAGAAATGAAAGAACAGTATTATTAACAGTAAATAATAGTCTTAATAGGTGATGGTAATATAATCGTAGGGCTTTAATGAATATTTAATTGTGATTAATGTATCCATCAGAGGTAATAAAAAAATTTAATTTATTTATATCTATATATTTAAGTATGTGTGTGCGCGTGCGTGTGCGTGTGGGTGGACGGATTGGTATGTTACGGTATCAGAATGAAGGAACAAGGAAGGAAATAATGAAAAAGGAAAAGTACGGCAACTCGAGAAATAATATCGGTATAAAAGTAATTGTAACTAAAAATCGTGGCTTAAATAAAAAAAAAAAAAACTATGATAAATTACATAATTAAAAAATAGGCTCTCCTGAGCTTATTCCTATACTATTAAATTGTTGCAAAATAAATAGCGGCCGTTACCCTTATACCAAGCACAATAAAGAGACTGTCATATTTTTTATCATCTTTTAATTAATTGTCGGGTTATTCAGAGCCGAGGTACCGCCATTACACTAAGTTTTCCGGGGAACAAGAGATGAACTTGAACCGCGGCTATAACAATACATACCCTGATGGTTTCTTACATCATTTTAAGCACCAATTTTGTGTCTTAGAGTGCTACAACTCATGTAACACCTAAGGCTTCGTCATTTATATTCTCGCACACGTATTTCAAAAAATACAAGGCTAATGGCAAATTTATTGAAATTTAATCGTTGAAAAACAAATAAAAAGAAAGAAAGAAATCTCCTTAAATCAATGACATATTTTATTATAAATTTATAATCCCCTTTAATTATTGTCCAAAAACGTTAACTAATTAATTATTCAATAAAAAAAGAGAAGAAGAAAAAAACAACAAAAAAAAGAAGGATATTTCAGCTCGTAGTTTATTTTTATTTTAATTAATTTATCAGGGACTAATCAAGAATCCAATGCTTTTAATTAATCGAATTCAATTCGAATAAAAAATATTTAAATTTAATAAACTAGGCTTGAAAATAGGCAATTTCGTGTTATATACATATATATATACAAATATATATATTTAAAAACATGTATTGAAAATAACTCGAGTTGAAAAAATATTTTAATGTATTAAAATTATTATATTTTAGTTTTGAGGACAATTACGTTTATATTACATTGTACGTTTTCTACAACATTTCCGAGTGTCGTGCAATAATAAATACATCAACTACTTGTGCTAAGCTAAGCTAATGCTCTATGAATCGCATGTATTGCGGATTATTAAGCCACACTTGCGAAGACTCGTTAATCACTATTTCATTAAAAGATATTTACTAAATAATTAGACGGCTCTCTAATAACACAAGCCTTCTTTAAATCTTCACACGCACACACGCACACACACACGTATGTATATATATATATACTGTAGATTATCATTAAAAGGAAATATTTATTATATTATTTATGGCTTTCACTAATACAAGTAATAAGGCTTTATTATTAAAATCATTTCTCATCGTGAAAACTATACTTTGCGATCTTTAGATCAATTTTTGTTTTTTGTTTAAGAATCTCATGGTACTCGTTTATTTTAGTTATACACCATCCGATCCCTTTATTTAATCGAACTATTGAATATTGTTGATATTGAACGGTTTCATTTTATAAACTCGTAAATAACATTTTATTGGACATAATAATTATATTAGAGTCTGAATCACAGTACAACAATATTACCGTTCTTAAAAAACATTCTCTCTGTATTCTTATTGTTTAATTGGGCGTGAAGAAATTGTACATTAAAATATATCATAAAATTTATCTTTAAATTCGTTTCAATAGTCGAACAGCGTTTGTGCACACGACAAAGTAGATAAGTAATTATATTAATTCGTCCAATGCTCGCTTAATAAGAATGACAATGATGATGAATTATTTAATATTCTTTTGACTTATTGAAAAGACGTAAATCAGCGTAAAATTAATAAAGAACTGAAAATAACTTGTGCGTATGAATAATGGCTACGTAATCAGTACGTAGCCGTAAAAGGTTTTTTTCTTCTTCTTCTTCTTCTTTTTTTTGTCTTTTTTTATATATATATATATATATAAAATTATTACTGAAATTTTTTATATAACTTTCAATATAAAGGGAGAATCTAAAAATTTAAATGGCTTTACGTAGAATTTTTTTATCTTAATATACGGAGTAAATTATGCTTTAACCTTAAAGCATCGATGATATTAACAACGGAAAATGATTGAAAATATTCTTATAAGCGCAAAGGAAATTGAATTCCCCTCCGAACTTACCCTCTGCTCTTAAATTATTATGAAATCGTAATTTTATAAATATAAAGAATAAATAATAATAATAATTATTATATGACGACACTAGTAACAGTATGTTGAAGAAAACTACTACTAACTGTAACTGGTAAGTGGCAACTGTAATTAAATATCGTCAAATGAGAAATAAAACGTTCCCGAAAATAAAATTAAGAAAGAAAAAGAAAAAAAATCAAATAAATAAAAATATCCCGTACTAGAAATAATACGGCTCTTAAGCCACTGCATATAAATAGTTAAAAGAAAAAAAAAAGGAAAAAGAGAAAAAAGTGCCTACTGTACTTGTAGAAAAGTAATAGAGTCACCTCCTCAAGCCAAATAAAAAGTTAACTGCTCGTTGGACTTTTCTCATTCCAACCGATCTCTCTTTGCTCTCCCTTTACTTCATTATACTCCCATTTGACGCACACAAACAGCGCCGGTGAAGTAAGTTTACGTGAACATTTATTTTTTACATTTCTTCTGTATTGGCCATATCAGTGTCAAGTATTTATTTATATGGAAAACGATTTTATTTTACTAGGCACTCATAAACAGATATCTCCTCCTCCTCCACCACCGGCCCCCACCACCGCAGCCCCGGGTATACGGGCAAAAGCCGCGTATGCGCGCGTACGGCGCTGTTTGAATTGAAAGATACGTTGGCGTCGTAAAAACTTCATTGCCTGTTGTTCATTAGCACTGAAAGCTCGAAGGCTCTTATATTGGATAGGAGCGAAAGAACAATATTCCCGCCGAAGTAAGAGTGATCGCAAAATATTCAATGTAGCGGATATTAAAATTTAATTAATAATTATGCATTTATGCATAAAACGTAGACTCAAAATCCTTATACAGTAAATCTATTTTATATGGCTTTTTATACGAATATAGATTTATAGTTGGTTGGACGCGTGGACTGTTAATTATGTTATGCCAAAGGATTTACAATAAGTAAGGCGATGCGTACGTTACGTTTAATAATTATTAGTATATAACAAATGCAGAGGAGAAGGAGAAGGAAAAAGAAAAAGAATAAGAAAAAAAGAAAAAATATTGTAAATAGAATATAATACGAGACATAATAAATGGGGAAATACATTGAATGTAAGGAGAGTTTGTTATTTACTGATAAGATTTGTTATGTTGATGGAGAAAAAACGTATTACTTGCATCAGCAAAAAAGCCTGACCCTTGAAATATAATTCATAGATCGGTTGAGCAATGGTCGATAAATCATTTCCTTGCATATATTGCACTTATAAAGAATTATGTCTTATTTCGTAAGAGATTTGAGAAATTCATTACAGATGTTACATTTACTGTACTATTCATAAATTTACATATCTATCAAAAAAAAAAAAATTATTATTATATATATATATATAAAGAGCGTTTTATATAACTCTGCGTGAGTCATAATTTTCATTACTATTATTGTTGTTGTTGTTGTTGTTGTTGTTGTTATTAATGAATCGTTAGTGAAGTATCTCGTATCGTAACAGCTTGAGGGATTCCGTATAGTGGAGAAATATAATTTTTCTTCATTAGCCCATTGGATTCGACATTCAATACACTGTTAGTCAATATTAAATAAATTAACGGTACATATTAAATAACAGAGATAATTTAAAGAACAGCTGTGTTGATCGCGACTTGTTTATTTAATTAAACCGTGCATATTACAGGCATAAACAATGAGTAGACACTGCTCGATATTCTCAGATTTTCTGTTAAAGAGTCCATAAAGAAAGATTTTTATTCCTCCCGCCCTTGGCATTAGATTACGAAAAAACTTTAGTGACATTTTGAAAGATAAAGAAAATATTATATCCATTATGACTTGAGATACCGCGAATTTTTCTTACAACCGATCTTCTTGAATTATTATGAGGTACTTAGAGCTGAGATAAGATCATTAAGTCGATTCCTAGTATTGCATTTTATCGTTGGAGTGCGTGTATATATATATGGTGGATAAGGGGTGAGAGAGAGAGAGAGGGCCACGCTTTGGCAACCCTTCGAAAACGCCGACTAAAATAATAATAATAATAATAATAACAATGATGATAATGATAATAATAATAAAGGAGGAGCTTAATGCGACCTCATTCTCGTGTTGGCCGTGGTGGTTTTCCACCGATTCTCATCCGTTTTGCAATTCTGGAATGAAAGGAGATGAAAGAAGAATCCCTTTGGGCCGCTGAGTATGCGTCGCTCTACGGTAATGACAGCAGCATCTCGCCACCCGACTACGACAATAATTTCCTGTCTCTTCTCTCGGCAGTGGTAACCGTGTCGAGTACAGGCCATCGCATCGCTTCTTCTCCCTACAGCTACACGTCTCCGTCCTATACGGTTCGCCGAGCACTTCCCCACCCACCCTCGTTTCAAGGCCGAAGCACTTTTTCTACCACCCACACCCTCTATCTCTATCTCTCTTGAACTCCTCGTCATAGGTATATATTAAACGACAAAGAGGCGAATCTGCGAATCCATCCGCGAGCCACGCCAACCTCGGCTTCGTTACTTCCGAGTACTTTACCTGGACAGCGCACACAACATCGGCTACGCTCTTTTCGATCCATCCGATATTTTTATCCACGACGGCCCATGTAAAATTAAATAACGAACCGGGTCGACTTTTCTCTTTGCCGCTCAACCGCGTATATTCGTAGCGATGAAATTTTATCGGCGTTATACCGGCCCGACAATTAGCCAACTAATAACGAGAGAATAAAAAAAAAAAAAAAAAAATTAAGAGATAAAAGCAAATTGATTTCAAGTTCTTGAGATTCTCGTGCTTAAGTTTAATGCCAGAAGTTCTTTTAGAGAGGAATTTTACGTCGTCCCGCCCCCCCCCCCCGGCGTTAAAATTTTCATGGCACACTTTCCGCTATCAACAAACTGCGCGGCCTTTTTAAAATCATTTTTATAAAAGAAGATCCCTTCTTTTTTTCTCTTTTTTTTCTCTTTTTTCTCTTTTTTCTTCGTAAATGTACGCGAATGAAATAGAGATTGCGACAAGTAGTTATAGAATTCTTTTTAAAAAGCTAAGCATTTATTTATATATATATATATACGGCAACGGCATTATTTTAGCACCAACGCGTAAGTTTGAGGGGAGAAAAAAGATGAAGAAGAAGAAGAAGAAGAAGAAGAAGAAGACGGTCGATTTACGAGTTATTGTTACATCATTTTTCTTTTCTTTTTTTTATTATTCCGATATCCTCGTCCGATATCCGTAAGATTTGTTAAATAGACTTTTAACGGTCAAAGACTTTGGACGATTCCCTTAAATGGTTATTCTTCGACTATCGTTTTAGTTTGTAAGTAAAGTAAGTATAATATTCAAAATCGATAAAGTCACTGGAATTTACTGCTGGACTTATAATACTGTTTCGGAGCCATAAATTCTTCGTCTCGTAATTTTACGTAAGTCCGATACGCTAGTGATGTATAATGTCTCGGTAGCTCGTGAGCTAAGGGGAAATATTTCTCATCGATACTAATAATTTTCTTATCAAGAATTACTCCTTTCGTTTCCCTCGCGAGTACGAATCTCTGTTAATCAACAACCAAAGTCTTACGTACTCTTACGTTCGTACGCGACTTAAAAACGTTAATTAACGTAATAACTTTTTTTTCCGTTACGTTGACAATTGAATTTAATTGTTACTCTCGTATAAAAATATCGTATCGATGCCTGAAACGTGGATTACATTGCAAAAAGAAAAAAAAAAGAAGAAAAATACGTACGAGAACTTGTTGAAATCTATGAAATGCATAACATTCCGAGGGGGAATAATATCTAATTTTCAACTAGTTAACTACGAGATAGCGAAACTTCGCTCGTGGTAATCGACAGTTCCGTCCTGGCGCTTTATTTTACTTGGAATCAAAAGGAAAAAGATGAGGGAAAAAAAAAAAAAATTACGATACTAACTATACTAGTTTCAATGAAGTTTATCCAAAGAAGCAATTTAATCAGTATTATGATTGATGTGGCTCTTTGCCTAAGCTAATTTGAATTGCTTTTGGTAAATATTATAAAATACAAGATTGAATCTTCGAATATAATTTACGGCATGCATTACTAATGGAACATCCGCATTGGATTTAATTCAATTATATAAATTATACGATAGCGAATGGACTTGGGAGTTACAAAGGACTATTTAACATCGATATATTATTCAAGTAATCAGATATTTATTCGGGATTTTTAATGAAAAATATTAAATTACCTAAAGAAAGATCTCACCTCGTATCTCCCTTAGCCCCTCCACCCCCCCCCTTTCCGTCTCTTCGTTATTGTTCCATTAATTTTAAGCTTCAATAATAACTCGAGGTAAAATAAATTCCATTGCCTTCCTCCCGTCTTCTCTTCCATCTATTCCCCGTACTATACATACTTAGACAATAATTAACAATTAGTTTATCATTAATATATTAATGTTGGCGCATTAATCGAATATTTGAAAACTTTTAATTTAATCTGTTTACATTACGAAACTATTATTTTTTTTTTTCTCGGCAAAATAACGTACTCCGGGCAAAGTTCAAGGCTTGCTTGCCCTTAATCCCTTAAACAAATAGGGAGTATTAAAAAAATTCTCTGCCTCTTTACGTATCGGTTATCGGTTATCGGTTAGTCAGTTACCTGTACGTCTACTTCTTTAATAGTAATAGGTAATCATAATAATAAGTATTAATATCAATATAAGTGCTAATGAAATCATTTGCATAAAAATTATTCTTACGTGTAGCCATGTAAAAAAGTACTTGGCTCCGGTAATAAAACTTTTAATACTCTTTAAAGGTTTAAGATCCGAGAAAGTTGTTAGGAACTCGACTCGAATGTGTAAGTGTATTTATACGATTCAATGCCTATAAATGTAAAATTATAGAAATTATAATGTGCTTCGCGATGCCCCTTTTTTACCTCCTTCTTTTACCGTCTATTACGTTTGCTTTTAATAATCAAAGAAATTACAAGTATTCGAATTCAGCTTCTTTTTTTTTTTTGCTCTACGTAAGATTTTAACTTCCAAGTTTATTTTACGTACATCATTATTTATTTACGCCATTTTATACATTTCTTAATATCGTAATATCGTATCGATCCTACGATATTTCCAGTTCCCCTCTCCTCCTGCCCCCCCTCCACGCATTAATTTTAATTGTCAGAGGTAAGTGAAAAGATTTTTCATTTGAAATTTCTGAAAAGAGAAATGCTTTATAACTACGAGATTGCGTTTATGAATCTCCATCCTTTGTCAACGGATCTGTAATTTCTTACTTTCCTCTACGTATGGGCAACCCTATCTCCGACCCACCCTCTATCCTTTCGTCACGAACAACGAATAGACAAATAACCAAATTTTATCAATTTTAATACTACATGTACTTACGACATAAATTATCGTGACTTTAATTATTTTCAAATATTCAAAAGGCATTTCAAACTTATCACTCGTCGTTTAATATTATTTAATATAAATATAAACATATTCTATAAAATCATATCCTTGTTATTATTAACCAACAATTTTACGTTTAATTATAAAACTAAGAACTCTTATTTTTTCCCATTTAAATACTTTTCTTTCTCGTAAGTAATTATTTATTTTTTTTTTTTTTAAGTGTATGTAAATACATTTATTTTCATGAAAGTTTTGTATGTATGTCAGTCAGGCATGCAGATATTTTGCAGATATTTTGTATTGTATGGACAAAAATGGTACAACAATACAAATGACTTTGACTGACGACTATATATTTACATGACTTCCTTTATTAATTTTTTGCTTATAACGCAAAGCAGGGTCGAGGTTCTCTCAACGGCCGTCCTCCCTTTTTTTATTAAAAAATTAAATAATATATTTTACGTAGTAGCGGTTTTCGGGTTCACTTTAAATTTTTAAATGAAGATAGCTAGAGCCCTGTTATTTTTAAATAATTCATCCATTATTTCGTTTTGAGTTTGAAGAGATTTTTTTTTTTTTTTTTTTTTTTTTTGTAACTAAAAGCAACGAACAACTTATTAAAATTTTAATTGTAAATTTACTATTGTGTTACATATTATCAACTACTATATATACATAGATATTATAAATTTCTTTTTTGTATAAACGTTATTAGCAATTTTATGAAAAGATTTTTATCTAAAAACATATAATCGCTACTTATTTAAATATATATATATACATAAACATAAAAATCAAGTGAAATTAAACATTTTCAAGAGTTCTTTAAAATTACATTAATTGAAAATGTGTGTGTGCACCGTAATCTGTTAATTTTTATCCTTTATTTTGTTTATATACGTATCATTGAATCCTTTTTGATGGTCCTGACTTAATAGATAAATCGGTAATACATCAATATTTCTGTTATTGTTTTAAAACATCGATCAATCTTGATCACCTACCCAAACACAAGTATATACATAAAAGGCTTTCACATAAATGTATACATATCCACAAACTTCCCAATATTATTTAACTTTAAATATATATATATAGAAAATCATACGTAATATCTATTTGTTGCTTTATTGTTATTTATGATATATATATTACATTACAATAAGAAAGGCTACAAATACCTCAGACTGTAATTTATGAAATACACAGTATTAATATTACGAATCTATAATTTTAACACGTGCACTGTGTCAATAAAAAGTACTTTCTAATAAATCTTAAAAGTTAAATAAATTTAGTTCATTGCTCGGTATTCAATACTCTGAGAAGATATATTATAGAATCTTGATTACGTCAATGATAATAATTTTAATTAATCATAACAATCATAACAATGCATCGTAAAGTCTATTTGTTATTATTTAAATCCTAAACAAATACATCTATGCTCTTTAAATGCTCATCCATGAATTAATATTAATACCGAATTATGTCTATGAGATTTCTAAGGGTTTGAATAAGTATACGAACGATACAAGAGTAATGAAATATTATACATCGAATTTGAATGTTATAGAGTATTTTTCCAGCTGCGATTGACAAAACAAGTTTGTTTATAAAATACAAATACAAAATATACGATAAACATCATGATTAAGAATTCTTTTCCCCCATCAATTCGATCAACTGCAAAATAAATATGTTACATTTAACGATATAATGTACGTGTGTACTTGAATTCATTAAGTACAAAGTAATTATGAAAGTTATAGTCCCGCAAACTATTTAAACTGCTCTTAGGACAGTACAGTTATAATTAAACTCCGTTACACGTTACCGTCTCAAATATTGTGAACGTATGTACGTGCAGCACGAGTTCTTATTGTTAATAAAGTATGATAGGAAGGATGGGAACCACAACTCGATAATTCGATTACGTTTCTAAAATTCCTATCCGACGGTTGAACTTTCTAGCGTCCATCCAGTGGTCCAGAGGATCTTATTGACCGTACAGGTTAAAATAAATCTTTAAATCTTGACCGTTCTGAACGTCAAACGAGATGAATACTCCAGGATCTTCCTCGAACGATCCAACTATATATCTCATACAAGATAAGATTTTACCGCGCTGAAGCTCGAGATATCACTCCTTTCCTAATTCCCCGAGAAAGACTGCTTTTACATTTTACATTTTCTACCCCGGGTCCTGTCTCCGTTCTGAGGTCCCCAATAACCCCCTGAATGTTTATGGTGGTCCGACCCTACTGGCGAGCAGTATCGTCCCAAAACATAGGGACATGTGACCCTCCGAGTAATATTTGTATTATAATAACAAGGGAACAATTCGAATGGAATTGATCGTTGAAAAATGCTGAAATGGATAAGAATAACCCCAAATTCCTTTGTTAAGTTATGGATTTAATGGCTAGAGCTTATAAATAAAGTAATTAATCTTGATTATTATTATTTATGATCTAGATAAACTATTACCTCCATCTACTCTCTTTCCTTTACAATTACATATAAATTTAATTTTTATATTTTTAAATATTAACGTTTTCAATTACATCTTCTGCTCTTGATAAAACTCATGTTGTAAAATGCACATTACTTTTATACTTGTAAACTTTTAGCTTGCGGGTAGTATAAAATAATATGAACAGACAGTAAATTAAAAGAATTTAAGAACTATTGAACAAATATAAAACTTTTTATAGTACTGTATAAATCTAGATTATCAGAAATTAATGCTTCGAGATTTTATATCAATCTTATATTCGTAATTTTTATATAAAAAAAGAAAAATAAAAAAAATATGATATACTTGTTCATTGTTTGTCGAACGATGACAAATACTTAACTTAACAAATACTTAATATTTTCTTTTCTTTATAAAAGACTTGTTGTGAAATTCCAAAATCTCAACTTCATTATCATATTATCAACTGCCATTACGTTACTAACGTTACAATAACATTTATTGTAAATAACTTAGTTGGCGATATAATAGCGAAAATATATTTACAAGCCGTCATAAGCTCATTGAGTAAAGTTTAATACGTAAAGATCAACGTATCCGAATCAGTCGCCAACGAAACAAACAAATTTTTCTTTTGCTTTATTTAATTGCTGATAACATAATACTTTTTCTAGAAAAAAAAAAAAAAAAGGACGAAAATCAAATGAAAAAGTTTTTCAGTTGATACGTCAATTATTCTATTTCTAATCATGTTTTACGTATTCATATTAATCAGTATCTTGCTGACGTATACATGCTGAAAGAAAGTAAGTATTCGAATCGCGTACATATTTCATCGACGATGGATAATAATTTCGACTATTATTAAAAAAAAGAAAGTTCACGCGCAAGTTTTCATTGCATCGGACTCGTAATCGGATTATTAATGCAGCAAAATATTAAAAGAAAATAAATAAATGCCCAAGTTTTTCTTCCAAAAAGCTCACATTTTAATCAAAAAATGTATTTACTCGTAATTATTGTAATAATTCTTCTTACAAGTCCTTCTCAAACGCCATGGTTTTATTAAGAATTTTTTTTAACGAGCGAACGAATCGACAATTAATATCTGCGTACGATTATGCGCTCTAAATTATTTTCAAGCGATAGGTTGATAATAAGGCGTGACGTACTGCCGCGGTCGTCGTAAATCGCCAAATTAATCTTTAAATAAATAGATCGAGAGCAGCCTGCGCCCAGAACATCTGAATACAAATAATATATCAGGACAACAATTAGAGGTTATAAAGTGTCCGAGCAGGGAAAGTTTGCCTGCTTACCCGGGGGCCTGAAATTAATTCGAAGATGCTTCCGTATTCCCCGAAATTCCAAGCTCGCCCAAGTATTTTGGGAAGAGTACACGCGGCTTACGTTGAAAATTGCTTCGCACTGCGTGAAACATGCAAATATTTTCATTTTAGTGAAAGTGCTGTTGTTATAAGCGAGAAGAAAAGGCCGTATACTCGAAACTTTTCTCATAAAACGTTTCACAAAAGTATTACATTAAACTTTATATACCTTACGTACGTATACACTCTTAATACTTCATATATACCTTATACTTTCTTGTTGGATCACCACACGCTCGATTTATTGGGGCTAAAATTTCTTCAAGAAGAGGAGAAGAGAACAAAAAAACAAACAAACAAATGGAAATAAAATTAAACGGGCAGATGTTAGACGTTGCCGCCGTCCAATCCAAAGTAAATCCCTCGCGAATGTTTTTTACAAATACACGTTAACGTTAAATTTCAACGGCCAAAATATCGTGGCTTTGTCAATTGAAATTTCACTCCCGAAACGTCTTGTCGCAAAATTCATCAATTTCCTGTGAAATCAAAAAAAAAAAAAAAAAAACACACGGAATTCATTATGAACTAATTGTACTGTAATTGACGCGCGGATAAAGAAATATCTTAAATATTCGTAAATAAATTTAGCCCTTATTGCCTCCCGGGAGACGATAAGAAAAATAATTAAAAACTATTCGCATCCGTTAGGTCGTCGATCAATAATAATAAGAGAGAAAGAATTCTTAAGAGATTAATTAAGTCGCATATTTCACAGCTCGATTGGGGGTCTTATCGTAATAAACTCTGCAATGGATTGCGTCACTTAACAGAAAGAATGATCCGCAGCTACTAATACAACGGATATAAACTGATAGATAGATCAGAAATAACATTATAATAATAATAATAGATAATAGATAATAGGACGAGCGGTGAAAAAGGAGACGAGACTGCGTTGAAAGTTTCGACGAGTCGGTGTAACGACGACAGAGCGTCACTACTGAGCTCCATTATATCCCGAACACGAGATATCGAAATCGTTCGCGCCCGAGCTCACGGTAATTTACGTAACTTGACCCCGCTGAACTTGATCTTCGTTACGACAATTTACCCACGGGCTTGTTTGTTTGTTCGTTCGTTCGTTCGTTGTTTTTCTTCCGCTTCTTAAATGAATTCGTAAATCGAAATCGAGGATATTTCTGAAGGAGGACATTCGCCCCGCCGGTGAGATATGGACGAGATCACGTCGAAATAGTTTATAACAACGGAGAGCGAGAGCGAAATCATAAATGAGCTGAATCGGAGACTCGGCTGCTGCTGCTACTACTGCTTCTCCTACTACTCCTCTTGACAAAATTCTGAATTTCCGAGCTCAAAGTATATATTATACACTCGTACGCATTTTATGATTGCGTCATTTTTCTCGTTGAAGTAACTTTCTCACACATCCTCGGCAGTTTCGCCTATTTCATTAAGAATACTTCGGAGACGGTATCATTATAACAACAATAACAACGATAACAATAATATAGAATATAAAATGCATAATAATAATTTCGGTTTAATAAGACAACAAAAATTATCCTCGGCTAAATGTAATGTATTCAAATGAAGAAAATACGTGGGATTTGCTGGGAAAGTCTGGAGAAGCAGACGACTAAATCGTATTACCGTATCATCTACCACTGCGTTGCAATAATCAAGACAATACCTTCGAGTACATGCAATCCATATGTACTTTATCGCCATCGATTCGTTAAGATCTTTTTTATATAAAGATTCGGCACTCACTCGTCAATCCGTTATGCGCGTGGAGTGTATAAACGTAATCGCCGATATAAATAAACTTTTTGTAAAGAAAAAGCTTGTTATTGCCTGACTTGATTCCTGAAAAATTATTCATTTTACAGCCAATAAAGATCATGAATGTGAATAATTATCTTTTGATCACCGCAGATCTATATTAAAATTAATTTTTCACGTACTTTTAATGAGCCATTAAAATGTTTTTGATTGGATAGGAAAAGTTTTTTATATCTTTAATGGCTGATTATAAGTAATGCCGACATAACGTTAACTACAGGTATCCATAATTCAATCGCTCGGGACGTTATTATTCGTTCAATTTCACTTGGACTTAGAAGATTCATAAAACAAAAGATCCACGCGATTGAACTCGTATAAATACTTAACGTATAAAAACTTGTTTTCTTAATAAATACGCATGTATATACATATATATGTAAGAAAGAATAAAGTAAAAATCACCGTGCAGTGCGTGATATCGATGTAATAAAAAACAAGATAGCGTTTTAATGGGTAAATATTGTAATATGTATTGGGGTTGTATAATTATAATATTAAATCTTATTGAATAGACAATGGACAGTAATGAAACAAGCAAAGGACTAGGTCGCGACAGTCTCTCTCTCTCTCTCTCTGTCCCGGCATTTAAATAGATCCAAGGAATTAATGAAAATTTCACAATCAACATAACGTCAGAGAAATTAATTATTTCTTCTAACGTACAGAATATCACGGACACAGGGGGGGTGAAAAGAGCAGGGCGATATATATGTATACGTATTATGCTCGATCCTTCCTTGGATCCGCGACGTGAAAGGCTCGTTTGCTGAAAGCAAAAGCTTATGTTATCGGACGTCAAGTGTCGCCTCGGTCCCCGTCAACGGCAAATTTCATGACTTTATTCGTACTAGTCATTGCCTTTGGTTGCCAAAAAAGATTAAGCGCGCGTCAGTGCCGTAAGATAGGGGAGGCTCGGCAAGGAAAGCGAGGACGAGGAGGGCAAGGCTCGTCGGTAGAGCGAGTCTCAAAATTATTTCTCCCCTTAGATTTTTCCCGCTCGGCTTCGCGCACCTGAAAATCCATGGCGATCAAAGTGGATTATGGTGCTTTTAATGAAATGGTTAGAGAGGTAAGCGGGGACCAGTTTGCACTCCGACTCAAATACCCGGCGATGAACGAAGCTCTATGATTTCCAGGGCACGAGAAGACTGACAGACGAAGGCAACGCACGTGTGTGTGTATATATATGTATATATAAGCCATTGGGGGACCGGGTGAGGTATTTGCAGGGCCGAAAAAAATACAGGAGACGTAAATAAGAGGATGCGATAAGAGGCCGAGGAGAAGGACTGAAAAAGTCGCTTGGAATTGGAAATGTTAAACATTTCTTTGGGCGGCGTAATGTCGATTTTCACGATGAGAAATATTATTTACTTTGAAGATACGGCAAGGAGTAAGTCGGTATGCCGGCATGCCTTTTCCAATTTACCTCATAAATTTTACTCTCTACTCTCTACCCTTTACCCTTTACCCTTTACCCTTTACCCTTCCCTTGCCTCGCGCCACAACTAATGGACAACTACTAATGGCCCAAGCCATTGTTATAACCCATGAAAGAAAATTAACAAATAATAAGCACTATTAATTCATATGTTTTTCATTGGCAAAGACAATTATCAGTGGCCATTTACGTATACTTATACGTATCCTTATATAATTGTATTTATAAACGTGATTAATGTCTGCTTGGGAAGGGTGTATAATGCCCCTCCCTCCATACCCCCCAAGGGTAGTGGATGTAATTTTAAATATATTTAAATAAGTGTTAGAGCTTAGAGATGGGCTGTGCAGAAAAAACAGCCAATTAAATAACGCTTTGAGATGCCCGAGCTCGGGAGCGTCGTCGGAGGGTCAGCAACTTCTAAATTGGACAAAAACTGGCCTACAAAGAAACGACGAGGATAACGAGCGACTCAGCAGACGCCAGACACGGCATACGACGAAAAATCAAAATAAGACTCACTCGAGGCTGGGCGCTGGACCGTCGACCGTCTACCGTCGACCGTGGACCGTGGTGAGGGGGGAGCGAGGGGGTCGAGTGCACGCATGCGCGAGATCACTTTATCCACGGTGGTGGATAAACTCGGGCGAGAGAGAGAGAGAGATATAGAGATAGAGAGAGCGTGTATACTGAAAAATAAAGCGAAATTAGATAAATAACGGAGACATGAGGAATGGGAGCGGAGAAAAACATGCGCGCGGATGCTTAAGAGAAAAGAATGGCAAGTAAGGGACAAGGGAAGCACCGAAATTCATAGTGGGGAGAGAAAAGTCAGAGAAACGGGTACAAAGTGAGCTGCTGCTGCTGCTGCTGCTGCTGCTGCTGCTGCTACATACGTACTCGTTCGCATATACACGCGTCACGTACATGTATAGAGCAGGAAAGAGAGAGCAGGAGAGGGGGGGGGGAGAGCTCAAGCACCGAGGATACAGGCGGATTAGTTTGGATTAAGGTCTTGAGTGCAGCGAATGCTCGTAGTTTCTATGCTAACTACCTCGGCCTCAATTGGCGAATGTCTTCTTTTCTCTTTACCGACGAGTATTGAATGCGAAACGAAAATAATGGAAGTAAAGTATTCGTGGAAAAGAGCGCAACGATTCACGTATTCGCTTATCCATAAATCTCGAAAGTCCAAAAGTTATGAGAATTTATATAGCCAGGCGATTGTTTATCCAGCCGAGCCCAGTAGTAGCCTATACTTTAAAAGATAAATATCTTCGTGGATCCATCATTGCTTTGTGATACGGTTGTCCTTGGAATGGCGGGGTCCCTGCTACTTCATGCCCATGAAATACAATAATATTCTTGCCCAGATCCAAAATCGTACGTGGATTTACCTTTTAAATTTCTCGTACGAGCCATTTCGATAAGGATTCCCCTGGGATAATTCATGTCACAATGTCGGCCGACGACACCGTTCTCTAAAGTATCAAGTACACACACCACACACACACACACGCATTTAAATATAATTTTAATATTACGGAGAAAGGAAGGGATTGCCGGGCGCTGGGACATAAGCGTGATAATTATCTCTAATTTCGAGTAGAGGAGGAGTGTAGAAAAAACTTCGCGGGACAATGCTGCTCGGGGACAGTCGGCACGCTTGACATAATGAAATATCATCGGTTATAAAATGTAATACGTTATTTTAAAAAAGTAACGTCGGCCAATGACGATGTACAAAGCGCTTAAATAATAAATACGTATCGATCGATGGTCTGAAATGATCTATTCATTCGCTTGAAGGCCAGCGCTCGAGTATTATCCACGTTAACGCGTTAAGACTCACGGTGGATTCGCGATCGCCTCTTTAAATATAAAAACTTAACCGTTGGTAAAAAGAGAAATACGAAAGAGAGAGAGAGAGAGAGAGAGAGAGAGAAAATCCAACGAGAATGTCTGAAGTACGTCACATTTGAATGCCTGGCATTGAATAGAATTCTAAATAAACTATAATCGCGGGCGACGAATCGCTGAAAATTCCTATGCGCTACGAATATATATTTCTTGGATTATTAATAAGCCAATTCCCTGATTGGGGTCAAATAAAAGAGACGGGGGTAGGGGGCGGGGGTAGGAGGAAATGCCGCGAGGAGACGCGGTCGCGCTCCGGTCGAATCGAATCCGAGACGACTGTCGAGCATACGAGTATGCGTGCACGTAACCGGCTGGCTAAGCTTCGTCGTCCCGGGGTGACGTCGTATGCAAAGATCCCTCCGTCCCTCCCGTCCCTCCCGTCCGGGCAATCCTCGCCCGACAAACAATTCACGATCTCGTCGAACAAAAGAAATATACTTCCCTCTGTGAATTCTTCTTCTTCTTCTTCTTCTTCTTCTTCTTCTTCGACTAATAATACGTAAATTATTCCAACATTCCTACGTATCAGTAATCTTTCTCGTGGAAGCGGTGGGTCGTGTCTTCCATAGCTGTCTGGGAAATTATGATGAAAGCCGAGTGAAACTTCCTTCAAGAATGCAGGAATCTCAAATTCGGCGACACTAGCCAGGGGATCCAGTTGTCCTTTGCCGATGAAAGCCCACCACCGGTGGGAGCACGGGGAGAGAGAGAGAGAGAGAGAGAGAGAGAGAGAGAGGGTAAGAGAGAGGGTAAGAGAGAGAGGGTAAGAGAAGGAGAGCACTGGGTAATGATATGCTCGGAGAAGGACGGCGAGAGTCTTATGTAGAGGGATGCCGGGGCGTGAGTATCCAGAGGGTGAGGTATCCAGGAGCCCCCTGGTGCATATATCCATAGTGCCGACGTGCAGTATTGTTCGCATCTGGCACTTGCGCGGATAGTAACTGCCGACGGAATATCTCTCGCAATATTTCAACTAAAATCTGACCGATCCGTTAAAAGAGTCTCCTCCATCCCTCCCTCCCTCCCAGCCCCTTGCACATCCATTCGCTATACCGACCGTTTGGCCCACCCCCGGATAACCCCCAATAACCCCAATAACCCCAATAACCCCGTAGATTCGGTAGAAATTGACGACTAGGAATTCAGCTCCCCTCCTCATTATTTCCCTCAACTGCTCTCTTCGACTCCTGCTTCATCATCATCTTCTTCCTCCTCTTCTTCTTCTTCTTCTTCTTCTTCTTCTTCTTCTTCTTCTTCTACATCCATGCCATCCCTCGTCGTCAATTTCTACCTCTACGTCTCCTTCTTGTATATTTTCCTTGTCATTTTCTCGGCGAATTTCACTTGTCATTTGCAACTTTATGTTTCACAATATGTACCGCTCGCTCGCTCGCTCCTGCTCCTCCCCCCACTCCTACCCCTAGCCGAAGGCCAGCGACAGCGACAGCGACAGCGTCGGCAGCAGCGGCAGCAGCACGGCGGCAGCAACAACCACTCTAATCTATGTACGTGAAATATTTTTATACATTCCCATCGTCTTTGCCTCAGATTTATTTTACCGCTTCTTTTTACGTTTCCTCCTCCCTCCCCCTCCCCCTCCCCCCGTTGATGTATATCGCCTCTCCTGACTTCTTAATTCACTTTGTGCCGTTTGCCTTTATTCCTGCGCCACCAGAACTCTGCTCTTGAAATATTATTTAAAACCCGTCTGGCTTACTCTGCTATGCATTCGGTTATGCAAGCGACGACGACGACGACGACGACGACTTATAGGTCGAATCGGCCAACCTTGTGGCGACGATGGCGATACGACGAGACCCCGGGCGTCATAATTGGGCTTATCGTAATTAAACGGACCGCGTGTAGGCTCCGTTCGAGGCCGAGAGAACTCCAGGGCTCAATACCACCTTTTCATTCCTTTTTTTTTTTTTTTTTCTTTTTCTCGTTCTTCCTTCCCCGCCAGCCACCTTCCCCGCCGCCACCAGCCACCGCCCCGCCGCCACCAGCCACCGCCAACCACCGCCACCACCACCGCCACCGCCTCCCGGTTTCTAAGGACACGTGTTTCGTACTATAAAACATAGTATTCGGTTGAGATTGCAGGATATCGTAAAAAGCTGAGTCCTCCCGCCGGTACGAAAATATTATCTGATCCGCGGTATAGTACAAGTCATAAAAGCGAAATCCAAATGGAAAATTTTCCTTCCAGACTTGGACAATGTGCTAGTGCTTTCAATAACATTAACAGTTTGGCTAAAGTTTAATGCCTCTGACAATGGCACAGTAAAAACAGATACGTGTAAAAGGTCTATCAAGTCTATGGAACTATTGTAAAATGAAAAGCTTCGAACAAGAATAAACACTTTTCAACTTTTATTAGTTATTTTACAACGAGATCCTCCTCCTCCTCTGCCTCCCCCTCTCCCAGAAATTATACAATCCTCTTTATTTATTGTAATCCCCGAATCTGTAATTAATCAAACAAATCCACCCCCGTTTTATTTTAATTCGCCCCTTAAAATCTCTTTGGATCTTTAACTAACTGGATTTTTGTCGAGCAATGATTATGCACACACGAATAAGAAGATTAATTAACGATATAGAGAAGACGTATTTTGCCTGAGTCCCGTTACGACACTCAGCAACCCTCAAAAACTCATTTACATTCTAATATATCTAATTATATCTCTGCGTTATATTCCTGTGCGCGTGAACCTCTCGTTCCGCATGGCTTATCGAATTCATTCGATAAAACAAATACCCGTAAATATTTATTTACGGATTATGCCATTGGCGTTTCACAAAGATTTACAAAGATGGCTGCTGAATAACAACAACATTAAGACGAAGAACAATGAAGATCGGATAAAGTTTTAAGGTAAATTACCGAAACCTTTGTATTTTATTCTATAAAGAATACGTTAGACGGCATATCGGCATAACGATACGTAGTAATAAAGTCTTGGGCTCTGGGCGGGAATCTCGGCCACGAAATTCTCGGCCACTGATACTACCATAGCCCGGCTATTATATTAAATAGCGTTTGTTTTTGAAAAAAGAGTCCGCCGCAAATGAAGAAGAGTAACCATCCGCGCGCGCGCGCATTATAAGCATCGATCTGACATTTAATGGAGCCTTTAAGCGGGGAACGGCGCTTGCTGCTACAAACTGATAAATGACTCGAGCCCGGCATATAAATACGTTGGAATTTCGCTTTTGATACAACAAATGCACGTGCAAACCATGGTTAATAATTTAATTTCGCCAATAACCTCACACGTCGGCTATCGTTTCTTCTTACCAATCATAATATTATTTACTAACTAAGCGCTAAATTTAAAAGTTACCCTAGAACAGTGACGGATGGGTAGGTGCGGGGGAGGGGGGTAGGGAGGCATGAAGAAATATTTACTTACAACTATCGAACCGTAAGAGTCGGCATTGGGCTTGTGTTTGGGCTTGAGCTTGAGCTTTTAGACAGAGGAGCGCCGTAAGTCCTGGATCATCAACTATCTGTCCGACTGTTGAAACTGTCGATGTGCGCCCGAGCCAAACCATAGATCACCGATCACCGATCGCCAGCCCTACTATTATTTATATTGCAAGACGTTCGTCTAATCGTTAAACTGTTAATAACGAAGGTATAATGACAACGTAATTGAAAGTAAAACGAAGGGACTCGACGTTGGACAAGCAAATCATAATAAATACTCATTGGAATGAATGAGTAAGCGCGGTGGTCACTCCCGGTCACCACTGCCTACCTACGCAATCACCGCATCCAACCGGACGTCCTCCATTTTTGAGCCAGCCTCTGCCACCCGCCCCCGCACTCCCCACTACTAGTCCCAGTCCCAGTCCTCTCGCTGAGAGGGATATTCGGAAAATCACTTTTCCTCCTCCGGCCGGCCCTCCCGCGATTTCTATTGCAGATAATACGCAATCTAGAAATTGCTTCGATTCGCTCAGCAGTAGTAGTAGTGGTACACGTAGTCGTAAAGCCGTGTGAGTGCCAGGCCACGCGAGAGCGTATTTGTGTGTGTGTGTGTGTCCCCTCGAATGCATCCTCGTGGCATACTCGGGCGCCAAACTTTCCCCGTGATATATACGCCCGTGGCCCTACAAATTTTATATGCATGGAAAAGATATGGAGCTTACGTTAAATTATAATCGAAAAACATGAAATTAGTGTCTGTCTGCGCAATTTCGAAAGGATGAAACTTCCCGTTCCATTAGACGAGTGAATTAAAGCGAATGCGAGAGCTCGGCCGATGCTTCTAATTTTAGATTTTAAACAGCCGGGATTTATATGATCACCTCGGTTTACGCGGACTCGGCCAATATCCATCCCGACGGCGACGGCGACGGCGACGGCGGCCCCCTACACCCCTACACCCCTACACCCCTCACACCCTCCACCAACTCATAGAGTAATTACAAAGAAAAAAGTATCCTCTAATTAATAGATTCAATTGAACATTAGTGTACGAGGCACGAGCGACTGGTTATTCAATAAATACATAGATCCGATTTGCTCGGGAGGGAGAGCGAGATTTTCTCGATCGGATAAAACTCGGACTTATAAAGGGGGGGGGAAAAAAAAAAGTTTGGCGAGAAAATTGCTGAGTCTACACGGAACCGCTGCTATTGCCGCCATAAAATAATTGCGGCGGATACATTTTAAATAAAACGAAAAAAGCATATAGCTTTTTAATTACGGAAAAAGAGATTGGCTAGATTATTCGGCCATAATCCCATTCCTTTATACAATTTTAAGCAATAACTCCGATTTCAATTTAATCATTTTCCTTTCCCAATTTTCCTTTCCTTTTTTTTGACAATTTTTTTTTTGTTTTTGTTTTTGTTTTTGCTTGTTTGTTTGTTTCATAGAATCTGTGAGAGTCTCTGAAGGTTTACACGCTCCCGCCTATTATTCTTAATAATAATAATAATGAAGAATAATAATAATAATGATGATGATGATGAATATCTATTTGACAGTCGAAGGTTGAAAAACGTTGGAAGAAAAAGTGACGGTATTACAGTTAGTAATGTAATACAATCTCTCGTGTTACTTACGATTAATAATATTTTCCTCAAATTTTCATATTCCATTTGTCAATGCACGTAAGCCTGACTGAGAAGGCTCCAGCTCCAGCATTATTTCATTAATCAACTATTTAATAATAATAATAATAAGAAGAAGAAGAAGAAAACAGAACGAAAAACGGGCAATTAATGTTGACACGAAAACCGAGTAAACGGTGCCATCGAGTTATTCGATGTTACAATAAAATTGAATTACCTTAAGCATGTCAAAATATTTATGCGCTAATCGCTGGGGACTTCTAATTCCTGCCCATGTTCTACTTTGTCCTTTCGTGTGGGCCACTACGAATTTATCGAACGCTCCCATTCGATTAAACATGCTTTCTACGAAAACGTCACTTCGTAACGCGTTACGAATAATACGCCCGAGTCACGGGTCATAAATAATTTGAGCGCATCCAGATAAGTAAAGTCGTTTACAAAAAAAAAAAAAGATATTCCTTTCTTCTTAAAAGTCGATGTATCATTAAGATTAATGAAAGAATTCTAGATCCCTCCGAGTTTTTCAGTTCCCAAAACACTCTATGTAACGTTAAAAAAAGAAAAGAAAGAGAGAGAGAGAGAGTAAATTACTGCAATAATGCCATAAAGCGGGACCGAATGACGCTGTAAAAATTTTCTAGCCAAAAAGCAAAGTGCAAATGTACTTTGGTACGATCTATCGGGCGATCTTCGTAAAAAATTTTGCGTATGGATCAGACCGACGTCCGATCGACGGGGACGTGACGCAAGGCGCAATGTAAAGGTCCGTTAAGCAGCGAGTTCCGAAGATGCCCGTACTTTAACATTCTAATCGATCTTTCTTATAGGTAAGGCGCTGCTAGTTACGAGGAACATGGGAATATTAGGAAGTGCACGGCTCGCTGATTTTACGTGAGCGCCAAAAGTAATTACGAGGGGGTATATTTGTGGCTGTTCGTGTGGGAGATAACACTCGGTTGAAATTTTCATTAATGCGCATAGTTGCCAATTCGCTTTTTATTACCCATCGCTTACGTAATGCCTGTAAAAAAAAATAGAACAAAAAGAAGAAGAAGAAGAAGAAGAAGAAGAAGAAAGGAGAAGAGGGAAAAAAAAATAGGAATAAACGCACACCCACGCACAGAGGCAGAGTACTAAACTTCGATGTCCTTTTATTTTTATTTGAAATGAATACTAAAAGACAAGAATAAAGGCTTGTAAAAAAATTAATTATCAATATATTGTCACGTAATTCTGACCGGATTCACAACCCTCCACCCACCACCCTCCACCCCGCCGTGGCTGTTTTATTTACATTTAATAATTATGAGGTGATGGTAATGGAAATCAATTTCCGTTATTTTATTTCGTAAAAGCAATGGGAAATCGATATGAAATGATAAAAAAATATTTTTTTTTATCACGCCGCTACTGATTTCATTCGAATCTAAAGATAAAAAAGAACGAAAGAACGAAAGAACGAAAGAAAGAAAGAAAGAAGCGTCAACGGGAGAAGCTCAGTTGAAAACAGGATCCCTATGAAAACTCAAGATCCAAGATCTTGGATTTGATTCTCAGATGAGTAAGGCTGCGTATAGCTTTTTTACGGAGATCGCAAATTTTTATCATATGTTTTATAGGTCAATTTCGATATATAAAGTTGAGTAAGAAATTAAATATCCGACTTCGAGAAAGACTTTCGTCTTTATATCTTTATATCCGAAAATGTTGTTATTGTCAAATAAAAAACATTACTAAATCGATCAAACATTTTATTTGCATAAAATATCAGCGAATATTTTAATGACGAATCGAATGATTTATCAAATGAATCGTTATTACTTTATCGACTTGTATTCGTGACATAAATAAATAAAATAAAAAAAACAACAACAACAACCACGACGACGACGACAACCAAGAAAGTAAAACTTAATGTTCACGCGAGCGTGAACATTAATCCTCGTGTTAAAATGTAATTTTTTTTTTTTTTTTTATAATACTATTGGATTCAATTCGTAAAAAAAAAATTCACCAGCAATATTTTCTTATTCGTTAATGTCCGTATGAAAATGCTATATAAATGCAGTTGAAATACAGAATAGTTTATTGGTAAAAAAGTAACGGCCATTATAATGGCCGATATTTATTATTATTAATTATTAAACCTCGCATTATTATTTCATATCGTTTTCTATCAAAAGGACAATGGAATTCCAATGGAATTTGGCAAATCAGCAGCAAGCGGCCTTGGTTGTTTAAATAAATTGTTATAATAAATTGTAAAATCATTTACAAACGTGTTAGTTGTGCCGAATACTTTAAGGGTTTAATTTTTTTAAGATCACTGATTTCAAGGTAATTAATTTTGTAAAATAAAACTTGAAAGGCTCAAATACAAGAGCCTAAAAGAAGATAATGTTAAAATGTAAAAGCCGCTTAATATGCAAATAAACATTGAGCAGACCGTTTCGGTTAATGAAGACGAACATTTAAACTCGACGATACTCGAGTACTGATTAAAAATTTTTTCTACTTTCATAACTGTTACGTTGAGAATACGTAATTTATAAATAACGTAAATAACGAGTGAAAGTTCTAAAGATGATAAAGAATTTCGTAATAATTTTAGCCATTAATAATTTGATTCATTTTCATACTAACGGCTAACTCTATGGAATCACATTGTTCCCGATAATAATACAATAGTTTTCTAATGGATTTACGTAATAAGCTATTTATTTATGTATTTGAAAATACACGATTTCATTTTGTAAAGAAAAAAAGCAAAAAAAAATGCTTTTCAATATGAGTTTCGATGGCCGCCAATAATATTCTTATGCGATTCCGTAAAATATACGTAAATTTGAATTTTTCATTCGACTATGATCACGTATATTTCGTATTTAAATGGAAAAGGACAAGTGGGAAGGCGGCTACCGAACGATCCATGATCTGTCCAGAACTAATAAGAAAGAGCGACGTAATAACGAAGAGCGATTAGTATATGTTTCTTATACGTACGCGGATTAAGTATATATATATTGTGATATAAGTAAAAGATCGTATGAGAATAATCAACAGTTTTCTGAAAACGGGTCTAAGTCGGTATACGTTGTAAAAGCAAGCTCGAATGAAATATTCCTTGGTAAGGGCCAGTTTGTAGTTCGATCACGTTTTCAGTTTATCCATTTGATTCTATTATATCCCAGCAATTTCTCCTTCTTTTAGCCAGATAGTGACTACGGGGGATTAAAGTGAATCCTTCGAGAGATACATATGGTAGCAGCGGTACATCCAAGAGGACGACGGTCTCGACGATTCGAATAAAAATCAAAAGTCGGGGCAAAAATTTCTCTACTTCTCATATGCCATTGGCTAATAATCACTTCTTAGGATTTATTTATTATAATTATATCGAGATTTAAGGAGAAATAGTCCTTAAAATTGTCTATCGATATGAAGAAAAATATAATTCAGTATTCAAAAATACGTAGATCAAATAGATATATATAAATGTCGTGGGATGTAATTCGCAATACATAACATAATTATTTATACGAGATTTTACATAATTTACAAGATAAGTGTAAATTTTGATTTATCCCGATAAATAACACGGCTGAAGCTGTTGCGTTTATAAATAATGAAGGATCGATAAATAATTTTCGTATACGCATAGCGACATCGGTTTTAAACGTATACGAACATTAGACTTTGATCATTATTCCGTATGAGCGGCATCAAATGGAATACTTTTTAAAAATAATTATACGCTAAAAAGAATATCCCTAATATTTTTATTCCTAAAAAATTAATCCATAAGCGGGGAAAACGAACGTACGATATTTAAGTATTATTTTCATATTCTACGTAAAAACAATTTTACGTTCTATAGTAATGAATAATACGAGATATCCGATATATATATATATTTTCATTTAAATGACATATTAAATTAAAATTAATTAATTACGCTTTGTGAATCCGGTTAACAAATATTGGAATCCATTGTATTTATTAAAGGCAATAATTTTGTATTTCGAGAAAAAGGGAACTCTCTTTCTCGAATAACGAATAGTCATAATTAGGCAAAGGGTATGGAAAATCCAAAAAAATATTGCCTCATTGCCTTTAACAATAGCTTTATCAATAAATGTAAATATATTTAAAGCTTTAGTAAACGTAACGTAAAATTATGCGAAAAATAACGTATTTTTTAAAAGATTCCTTTTCCGTATTGGTGATGGAAATACCAATGTCTCCATTAGCATTAATGGAGTATTTTAGTAATAATGCATTTTAGAACCTTTTTTTTTCAACGTAAAACGACCTTGAGCTTCCAAATGGGGTTGCAGCAACAACAAAAAAACAAAAAACTGCGGATAACCTGTCCTATCTCTTTCATTCCTGTGTATGTATACATGTATACATGTATATATCTATAGGCGCAGTATCAATGAAACTCGATTAAATATGATCGATGATATTACGCGTACGGCCTTTTTCTATCTCATCCTGTACATTATTCTGGAAGATGAATAACAATAATTTACACTACAAAACGGATTATGCAAAAAAGGATTGATAAACAAATACTCGCAATACATGAAATAATACGAAAAGTAATGTAGTCGCATAGATGCCGATGTACTTTATGCGGTAATAATAGTAATAGAAAATAATAATTGAAAAAAGACAAAAAAAAAAGTACGAATATAAACACGGTCCTGAAAATATTGCCCTTCCGTTTAATGACTAAAGTAAATAGTAGCAGAATTACTATGTAATAAGTCGAACACGTGCTCTTCTTCTACAAATACAGATACAAGTGAATTAAGCCGGGAGTGCATTATGGAAATATTTCGCACGCTGAATATTACAGAAAACAAAAAAAGAAAAAAAAAAGAAAAAATGAAGTCGCGTACGCGTGGACCAAGTGGAGAAATTTGCAAGTCCATTAGCTGTAAAATATGAAGTGGTGTGGGCGTTGTGGGTTGTGGGGCGGGAGGGCACGGAGGGCAGGGAGTGAAAAATGCCGCCTCGGCTATTGTTAAACAGAAATAAGGATGTATAGGTCCGTAGGGGGGAGGACGAGGGAGGCGGTAACGAGCCGCAGGGACGAAACCCTCCCCCCCCCCCCCTCCCCCCGATATGTCGACAGTTCCCGCGGACTCGAAGTTAGTTAATCCGCTCGAGCTTATGCTCCGCAGCTGCACTCGCGCAAATTTGCGCAGATCCGGTCACACTCTTACCGACACATTTAACCTCTCGGACAAATAGCGGCCGACGTACGTTGACAAATACCTTGTCTCCCTTTTCCTTTTAAACAAATACGTATTAATATAAACAGCGGCTCGTGGATAAGGACACGGAGCAGTCACGGGCAAAGAAATATCAGGCAGGCGCAGAGCTCAAGGAGTAAAGGTAAAACTGTTATCTTAAATAAATCTCCTCTGGTGAACGTATTCTTCGTGGCAAATATGGAAATAGTGACGAAGGCGTGAAATTTTTTTCGAAATCTAAGATAAAACAATGCCCGCGAAGCGTTAAATGGATAGCGGCTCGGGGTGCGTTGGAGTCGGAGGTCGGGGTGCGTTGGAGTAGAGGGGTCGGGGGTCGGGGGGGTGTAAAGAGAATGGATGAAGGATTTTCGATAAAAAGAAAGTCCTCCTGTCGCATTTGAATGACTGAAGCGAGCCCCCCTTCCCCGCCTTTCCCGACTTTCAACTAATAAAGCTTCTTCACAATCTCGCTTTCGATAAATTTTTATCCCTTCGTCTTCGTTCCCCCCCCCCTTTACCCTTCCCCGTCTCTTATTCCTTACACTTATATACTCTGCCGAGCCTCCCAATGCTTATTTTTAATTCAGCCCGGCCCCCCTCACCCGCCTGCATTTCTACACGTTGATATCCATCCCGTTCCCTTGTTTCACGTACAATTTATACAGATGCGGAGCTCGCCTCGATTCATCCGACTACTTTTAATTCAAGGTTTACCTTTAATCACATTATATCGCTCTTTATACTCTTCGCGTCAACGATCTCAATCACTTTCGTCATTCCGTCTCTTTCATCAACCTCCCCCCTCTCTCTCTTCCTTTTGTATAACTACAGCCAATCTTTTTTTATTCTTTATCTTCTACTCGAATATCAACGCGTACTCTCTCTCTCTCTCTCTCTCTCTCTCTCTCTGTTTATATGCTGCCTCTAAAGTATAATGTTTTTTCTTGTTCTCGTAAAGGCAAAAACTAGTTTTCTAATACTCCCCTTTACTACTATCCATCTCTCATACCCACACGCACGCGCATACACACGTTTATATATATGTATATATATGTATATAGAAGCTTGCTTTCTAATCGTGTATTGCCTGTGTACATGCGTATTTGGGCAGATTGTACTCTCGCTACAGTACAAATACGTACAAATATGAGAAGCAGAGGCTGGAAGTATAATAAAAGTGTAATAAAAGAATAATGCGAGACTGCGAACGTACTGACAGCTAAATTATAAAGTTGCATAGAATAACGGTGTAACACCGCGGGTACAGAGAGAGGGGGAGAGAGAGAGAGAGAGAGAGATGCCGAACGAAAATTAAGATAATGCATACGCTGGGCTGGAATTGAGATGCGAAACTGCCTTTACAACACGCTCGCTTGTCATTTAATCTCTTCTCGGAGCAGTTCCAGCGTTTCGGCTCTATTTCATTGATTATCTCCTTCCCCCCCCCATCCCCACCTCTTCCCACCTCTTCCCCCTATATTTCTAATCATTCTTCGGCTACGCTCTCACGGCAAAGCCAGTGATTCGGTCACAGAAAAACGAAAAAAGTCTTATTTGTCCGGATGTATATAACGCGTAAAGGCATTTCGTTTTACAAAACAACATTATTTATAAACAAATTGCAAAAATTTGTTAATTTCTAATTTCAAAGCTCTAATTTCTTACGAGCTTTGTTTGGTACAAGGAGCGTGAAATTATTATTAATTATCTAATTACTTAAAGCCCAAATATTATGTATGCGGACGTTAAATGGAATATGGAATATTATATGCGCGTGAACTGAACTGCCGATGTTCACGTTAATTAATAAAAGAAATATTATGTTTCCCCAATGCCGAGGAAGATTTTATATTCGCAAAAATAAGGTAGACAACGAGGGTAATTGCTTTCTAAGCAAATTTAATTGATTAATTTTTTACTAGATAGATAATTTTGCTTAAATAACTTGTAAGTGTAATAAATAGCATAACTTGTACGCGTTACATGGTTAGCGGATATAATGAAAAAAAAAACAGATAAGCAAAGTACAATAATTAAACTTCCTCTCGGCCGTAATCCTAATGATAAAATTCCAATGCCATAAGGATACTTCTTAGAGCATGGGTTCGTCAAGTCCTTATCACGTAGTTTTTATATTAATTCAGTCGATAAAAGATAGGCGGAGGATACATTTAACGATAAGAAATAGACGTTAGGATATATATTTATATACATATATGCGTATACGTATACATGTATGTACCAATAAATTATATGTGCCTGCGTGGACACCTGTAGATGTTCAGGTAGATTTATAATGTATATATGTACGTTACATCGTTAAAATAGAGAATAAATTTACTTTCAAGAATTATGCCGTACTAAAAGATTAGAATAGAAAGATTTACAACCGTCTTATGCTGTAACATATATTACAAGATTAAAAGGATAAAAATAATGAGTCGATATTCTCGCATACAAATAAACCCCGACGTATGCGTTTCGTAATAAGGCACTCTGTAAATATAATGTGGGCTGCCCTAGCATATTCGTATAAATCAACGGAAATATTAAACAAACAAAAAAAAAAGAAGAAGAAGAAGAAGAAGAAGAAGAAGAAAATGATTATTGTATAAGTAAATCGTTTGCCGACGACTCTCAAAGCCTACCGTCTAATTAATTAAAAATCAAACGATCGTAAGCAATATCGTTAAGTACGCGAATAATAAGATCTAGTGAATAAATAAATAAATAAATAAATAAATGGCCATGAATTCATAAAGTACTTTAACGCGGATATTTGTTCGAACGGGCGGCGTTGGCGAAGGAGGTGGAGGTGGTACGGGGTAGGAGCTCTCGAATTTGCGGAATCGGGAGATTTCGGTGGGCGGGAGGGAGGGGAGCCGGCTGGCGTAACGCCACGCAAAAGAATATTGCCAATAATCCGGCAATCCAATTTAGCTACGCAGAAAATATCGGGGCTTCAATCGTCCGTTCGCTCGTCAAAAAAAATTACCGCAAAAATATTTAAACGGACGTAAGCTGTGAATTATTTCCGGCAATGAAGCGTTTAATTAAAAAATTAAAAATTGCCCACCGCTACGAAAACGTAGGGGCCGGCCCTCGTTATATCACGAATCCGATGATCAAGCTAGGAGGTAATTGAGTATGGGTCGGCAAGTCAGTTACCGACTTACCTACCTAAACCATAAGAAACAACGAATGAAGATATTCATTAAGAATAACCTTAGATATTATAACCTCTTAAGATATTAAGAGTAGTTTTTGAGTAGGTGGTGTAAGTAGTTGGTTCGGTCAGGTCGGCCCGGCCCGGCCCGGCGATCCATTAATATAACGCGTGTCCTCGGCGCAAAGTAGGAGGATAATCGGTCGAGCGAACCGGCTGGCAAATTGAATACTGGCCGAGCCGAGCCGAGCCGAGCCGAGCCGAGCCGAGCCGAGCCGAGCCATCGTAAATCGAACAAAGCAATCACGCGACGATTAACCCTAACGTACGAATATTCGCTTTATTGCTCCAGGTGTCCTGGATGAGAAAGAGGGACATGCACATACTGAGCGCGGGCATCCTCATGTACACCTCGGACCTGAGATTTCAGGTTATCCATCCGGACAAGTCCGAGAACTGGACGTTGCAGATCAAATCACCGCAGCAGCGAGACTCCGGTGTTTACGAATGCCAGGTCAGCACCGAGCCCAAGATGTCCCTCAACTACAGCCTCCACGTAGTCGGTGAGTGCATCCTGAATTATTCAAGCACGTCCGACAACCTCCACGCGGACCTATTCCTTGTACGTGTGTCCTTCCCCCGAGCCCTCGCTCCTTCCCCCGTAATTTATCACTCCCTCACCTCGCCCACTTTTCCCCCTTTCGTTTGTTCTACCCTCCGACCCCGCCACCGCCACCGCCGCCGCTCTTCTAAATTTTCTCGTTATCGACGCATTCGAGAAGTAAGTTTATTCTTCGATTTAACCTCTTTCTACTTACTTTTCAAGAAGAAGAAAAATAAAAAAAAAAGAAGAAGATAATCATTCGCTTAAAGAAACATCCGCTTCGTTTAAAAAGTCTTTTACAATGAATCCAGTCCCTAAATAGGCAATTACTCATTCTGTAATTCTATTATTTATGATTTTTCCTCCTCCACCTCCTCCAACTCCTCCTCCTCCTCCTTCTTATCATCTCCACAAGTGCATAGCTTGTGAAAAAAAGTGACGAGTGCGAGTCGAGCCTATGATTTTACGCTTTGCCATACGAATTTGAATAAATAAATAAAGCGACGTAGAACGTATAATAATAATAAATGAAATATTATGATTAAGGTCGTGTCGATACGGTGATCGTTTGTAATTAAAACAGCGAACGTTCCCCGCCGAACGGGAATTTTACAAAGAAACGCGATCCTATAGCGAACTCGAACTCGCGACCGTAAATCTTCGGCGATGACTGTTGCGCCCATGTAAACTGCCAATAACCGGCGCTTTCGCGTATCAAATAAAATTCTAAATAATAATACGACGCTCTGGCGTACGACCGACTTCGATAATTTCCATTGGAAATATTTAATCGAATCAATACCCTAAAATCGAACCTTCTCGCCCACGCATTGATGATTATTTCCGTAATATACCTTTATAAGAAAATCGCCTGCAAAGGGCACCGATGCCGATAAAAAAAAAAAAAACAATAACAATAACAATAAGCTTGGATAAAAAGCCGAAACACGTCCGCGCGCGTACGTTGGGAAAAATGTTTAAATTACCAACGAAAAAAGTATTTGAATCTCCTTGCATTTGATAAATTTGATCATTGCGCATTACACGGAGAGAGAGAGAGGAAATTTCTCTTTTTATTTTCCGATCGGTTAAGGACTTTTTCATATTTCATTTATGTTCAAGAACTTGCCGGCGAAATGCGAATCAGTGCGGAGAATTTAATTTTATCGTGTCAAACAAACATTCGGAATAGCGAACATAATCCGCTGGAAGTTAATTCTAAGCAAAGGATCCGTATTGAAAAGCGAGTAGTGGTTCACCTTTCCAGTTCGCTCCGATTGCAAGGGAAAACTCGAAAAACTCCAAGACCAAGACACGACGCTTTACAAATTTTTTAATTATAAAAAGCTCCGCTCGGATACGCCTGACCCCGATTATAATTATTAATAATAATTAATAAAACAATGGCAAATAATGTATGTACGGAAGAGCTGTAGTACTGCAAAGTACTGCAAAGTACTGCAACGCGTACCTCTACGCGAATGAATTTTAATGTATCCTCTTTTTGGTAATGGACATGCACCATTGCGCATATATGCATGTATGTCGAACGCATACTACCTTACGAATTACATTTTTGTTACAGAGTGCTTCGGCCTGATAATAGAATTGCACGCGGTGACGGATTTTTATTTATTAGCGACGTAAAATATATTTTTAATATACGTGACGCGTATTAATCGTAACGAGGGGCAACTGAAGTACGATGATGAAATACTAGAATTTTCAATTACCAAATTTTCACTCGCATCACTTGATATTTTACATAAGCTCGAAGAGCCATTCTAGTTTGGTTTAATATTACTATTAGTACATTATTTATTAAATATTCTAACTATTCGTACAAAGTCGGAGCTGATAAATTTACCGATGAACCAATGAATTCGTAAATTGAATAATTGAATTGCACCAAAATATTTGAAATCCATCGTTAAATTATATCGGAAATATTTTAAAATCCTACCTGCGAATCGACATTTTATGCATTCGCGCGTCAAGTCATTGTTTTATAAAGATTAATTTCACGGTTAATATGAATTGTCGTGCAATTGAGTCGCGGACAATAATGTCTTACAATAATTTCAACTGTACACGACAACGTACGGCAATTTGTGCTGTTAAGGCAACCTTTTTAAACAGAATTATACAATTAAAATTACGGTTGTTAGGAATCATTCATTGGAAGGGAAAGTTTTGTAATTTAAAAAAATAAAAAAAATCTGTTCTTAAGAAGTGAAAGCAAACGTTGACGTTTGGAAAATAATTGAACACTGTACACACGGCCCCGTCCCTTTAATCATTGGATTTCGAATCATTAATTTATATAAGAGCATAATAGAAAAGAATAGAAAAGAAGTCCAAGTCATGGGTGACGTAGACGTGAGCTTAAGAGGGAAGAAATTCGCATGGAATTTACATTTGCCACCGCTACGGAGTTATTCGATTTCATCTCTACATGAAATATGCATTGTGATCATCTACATGTGTTGTATTCTGTGCATGAAGCTTTAGATATTAATTTATTCATGAAGGATTCCGTTACCAAGCCACAAGAAAAACTATATCTCGTAAACTATTTTAAATATAATGCTTAAAAATTCTAACGATCTGATTGTCCATGGATCACGAGTAACGAAATGGCAAAATAATAAGCAAATATTAAATCAGCATTATCAGAACAATTGGCGTAGAATAGTTGAAAAACAAAAAAAAAAAACAAAAAAAAGTTTAGCTTTACACGTGACTTATAAATATTATTAAGTCCTGCGGTTCTTAGCGTCAGAGTGAATGAAAGAATTATTTTCTTCAAATACACAGTAAAAACCCATGCGTTATCGCGTAAAGTTACGTTCGAATGAATTGCGCGTAAAATGAAGATATTAATTTTATTAACAATGTTATTGAAAAGAGATTTTCTTATCCAGGCTTGAGTATCGGAGACTAATGTTGGGCGGGCAAATTCAGTAGTGAAAGCCAATAAAAAGGTGAACATTAAATGAAGATGTGAAGGTTCGGATGCACCTTAAGCCTAACCGAACTCAAAACTTCCAAGGCTTTTATAAACTTGCACATTATAAATTCAACTAATTTAAAGCAGTTGTTTTAACAAAGTAATTAAAAGGCATCCAGCTTGTAAAATTTATAATAGACTTTGCGGAGATTTGGCCGCCCGATGAATAACTTCCCGCAAATCCTTCATCTCTATCGTAAACATTAGCTTAATATGTCTAAATATCTTATTCAACTCCGACGCAACGTATATAATGTTTAAATGCATTTATATTGTTATGTATTTACCTCTTATTAACATTTTTACCTTGGATATCACTTTAATGTGTTAACTTTTAATTGTAATACAGGGATTATTCAAATTTAATGCAAATATAATGAAAATAGCCCTAATCAGGATATGAATTTATGAGCTCCCGTGCTCTTTGCTCCAAATACATACGCTTTAATCATATTTAAACTGCAAAGTAACAATATTGAATATTTACAACAACATATACATCACCTTAATCCTTCAAAATCCAAATTATATTATATCGCTGATGACGAAGTTTCGAATCACGACTATAATATATATATATATATATAATTCATTTTGAATTAAACAACAAATAACAACGTTCACGTATTACAATTATTTATATAAATTCAATTTTTTTTTCGTTTTTCATCTATACGTCTTAGAGAGAAAGAAGTTCTTTAAATTATAAATAAAAAAAATTAAGTGAACGGCACTCTTTTTCGGTAAAAAAAAAAAAAAAAATCGCATCAAGTTATGTAATCCACTAAGAGTACACGACATTTGATTTTGTACTTTGAACCGCAACTTTTTCTACAAAATATTTACATTTGAAAGGTATATTCTTGTAACCAAAAACTCTTCTACGTGATGTTAAAGTTGAATTTTTCGGAACCAAGTAGTAAGAATGCGAAACTTATCGATTAATCATTGGAACCATGAGTTTTTGAAAAACTGGTGGTCGCCTGGGCGATGCAATACGTTGTTGTTGTTTTTTTCTTCTATAAAATAATCGTACAAGATTAAAAGAGTCGGATCACAGGGATAATGTTTGGAATGGTCATTAGCGTTAAATTTAAAAGTCACGAATCTACTTTGCTTAAAAAGGCCGATTCACTTCCCTATCCATCACTATTAAGTATTTCGTAACTGTAAAAGTTGAAAGTAGGTCGGTCGTCCAGTGTAAAGGAAACGGATGGGATGAAAAAGAAAAACAGAAATGAAAAAAATCCCGTTACCGGCATTGCTAATTATAGTTATCTGAGGGGCGAAATGGAAGAGTCGGCGCTGAATCACTGAATAACCATTGTACTTCGATCCATTGTATTTCGATCTGGCCACGAAATATCTTTCAGCAATTTTTCTCCAAAACCCTTGCACCGGGATATCCTTTAACCGCACCCGGCGCCTCTACGTACGTAGCCCATAACTCTGCTCTGCCATCCCCTTCCTTACTTCCTCCTTGCTTATTTTTACACTTGATCTATCTATCATGGTCCGGGTCTACGGAAAGAAAAATGAAAATGGAAAGAAAGGGACGGTGTGGCGAGGGTGATGGCTGGAGGTGCGGGGGTGGAGCACATATGTACAGAGCACGGGAGCTGTACAATAGCGAATCTTTAGTCTGGAGAAAAAGCGACTCATCTTCCTTGGCCTCTTTGTAAATTAGATGAATTTGTAATTCAGACCTTTGGAGTTAACGGGGGGAAGAGGGGCGAATACGGGTACACGGAGACCAAAAGGAAGGATGGAGTTACAAATTTCAACTCCTTAGAAAATTCAACCACATGGAGCAAAGTGAATTGCAGGTAAAGGGTGTGGGAGCGTGTGGGTGTGAGTTAATGAAACGACGACGAAGACATGAGACGGGGCTAGCCGGGGTACACGAGCTTTTAACTAATGTCGCTTATCGTTGAAATGTAAATAAGATAGACGACGCCGATTGAGAAAGCATTGAGAAGCTAAAGCTAAAGCGCGAGTTTCCCCTCCAATGTCGACTTATCGTTGAAGAGACATTCAATGTGACGTAATCGAAAGACAATGGCTTCCGTATCGTATCGCTGACAACGACAATACGCCTTCACTCGTCAATAACCGGCCGCTACACAATTCATTATTAATTAACAAATCACGCGTAAGTGAAAATAAGAATAATCAATGATAACGTAAGATAAAAATCACGATTACGTTGAAAAATCAATGATCAATAAAGCCTTTTAGATTTTACACGACCTCTCGTCTCGTGTCGTGTATTAATATATTAGATAATTATTTATCCGCACGAAAGAGATTTATGCGTTAGATGCGTTTTATTTACTCGTAACGGGTACGCTTCGCGTATTTTCGATGAAAAATTTATTTTACAAATTCGCGAGCATGTGTACCGTTTTTTTTTTTTTTTTTTACACGCTCCCAGGCTGCTTTTATACGACGTCAGCGAGCATAGATTTTGAGATGCGTTAAATAAATAGAAAAGCGTGGCCAGAGGCCGAGTGAGCCATTAATTTTATTTTTTTTTTTTTTATCTTAGTTGCAGTTTTACGTGGGAGGGGGGGCGGCGGCAAAGTGTACAATATTAAGAAAAATATTGGAAATATCTGGCTAACGGTTTTTCGCCGAATCGAAAGCCATCGCGTAAAAATTATTCGGGTTATTCGGGAAAAGAAATCGCGTCCATTCTCGCCGACGGAAGAGATTTCGAGAGAGAGAGAGAGAGAGAGAGAGAGAATCCAACAACGTTCGGTTATATAGCTAAAGATGAGAGGGGTAAATGCAAATGCAATCATCGTTGACTGCGTAATGAAGCTTATCGGCATTAAGCGTAGACAGTATAGTAGTAGACAGCGCGTTACGTCGCCGGAGCCATTCGACAAAATCCATCCGTTGGTTGTATTATTGAATTACAGAAGGATTATAAAGAGAAGACTTGGAAGGGCGAATAATCGATGGGTCGATGGGCGTTCAATGCAAGGAATCAATGACGTCGAGGAGAGAGGTCAAATCATTGAAGTTGAGGATGAATCGTAAAATTTTCTATTACACTTGGGAAACAATTTTATACCTTGTCTGCAATGGGTAGCAAGTTTTATCAATGGGATTATTGAAAGTCCATTGATAAGAGCAACAGTAACTCTCAGCGGGACCGAACTATAAATAATAAAGCTTTATACGGGGCACGGCCGTTCGATGGTACGGAGAAAATATCACACGCGTTCGGTAAATACGGGATAAGAAAACGTCACTTTTCTCGAAGACCGGTGGATAAAAAATCTTACAAAACAAAAGAAACGAAAAGAAAGGAGAAAAGAAAAGAAAGGAGAAAAGCACGGATGCGCGCAGACGAACTTGTCGTTGTCGGTCGCGCCATACATCGATCTTATCCCTCGTCGGAGGCTCCATACAGTTTCGCGGGGGTAAAGCCGGGGCGTTCGCCGTCGAGCCGAGATTGGAGTTCGCAGCTGCAATTTTAATATCTCGATTGGGTAGGAGGATGGGGGGGGGGAGGGCTCGGGCGCTTAGCCGGAATCGAGGCAAAGCGGGAGGAAGGAAGTGTTATTGGGGTAACTAAACAACTCGGAAGCTCGAGCGAGTCCCCCTTCCTCTACGTTCTAAGGAAAAACGAAGAAACGTCGGCAGCGCCTCCTCGCGCGACATTTTCGCAACACGTGTCTCCCAACTAACCAATCTCCTCTCCTTGCTTCTTACGATCGTAATAACAATAAGAATAATAATAGCCGTTGCATTAATTGCAATCATAAGAACGCCCGTGATGTTGTTCACGAAGATTCGATAATTTCAACGCTAAGCTCTTCTTATACGCGCTTAGGCGTCGAGCCGTTGTTGTTATTGTCTTTGGAAATTAATTCCAACGATCCGATAAGTCGGACGGACATTGGACATTTTCTAATAATTCAATTCAATTAATTACAGCTGCTCTTTCGTTTTTCTATCCTTCGCTGTATAAAGCACGTGACTAGCTATGCTATGCTATGCTATGCTATGCTATGCTATGCTATGCGCCTCTTAAAAAAAAAAGAAGTTTTAATCCGAAGTTTAAAAGTATTCCTCGGCTACGCGAACATTTTCTTTTTTTTTTTTCTTACAACTTTTCCATAAATAACGTAATTCCTCGTGTAATAACACGATACATTAATAATGCATTATTATTAATAATAAACTTTCTTTTCATATGAGTTGGCCAAGTTTTTTTTTTTTTTTCTTACAATGACTCGACAAATTGTTAACGATCCTTCATCTTCTTTTTCTTTTCTTTTCTTTTCCTTTCATCTCTTTTCTTTTCTTTCTCTTTTCTTTTTACGTTATCACTACCTCGCGCGTATACGTTATATACGTATATAATTATAGTAACAATAATAATAATAATAATAATAATAAAGCGACGAGGAAATTAGTTGCTGAAATCTAATTTTCGGATTATAAATATTAAAAATCTACGTCTCGATGAGCTCGGTGTCCCTATAGTCCTCCTCCTCCTCGTCGTCCTCGTCGTCGTCGTCGTCGTCGTCGTCGTCGTCGTCGTCGTATTTAAAAGATTTAAAGAATTATGAAAGAGAAAATAGAAAGGGTGCGAGCATTGAATGAATGAGGATTAAGATTGCAAATATGCAAACTAACTATAAAGTGGATAAATGTTTCAGACAGTCATTTCCTAATATAAATGAAAATCGTATGAGTAATATGTCTATTAAAAATTTTAATTACCCATAACGTTATATTATACTTTATTTCCCCAAGTTATATTCGTGCCTGTGTAAAATAATATTATCGCCGTAATACTTTGATGAGTTAGTTAAAATGTGAATATAGAGAAATATCCCGCTGCCTCTCAGTCAATTGAATAAAATTTTTGGATTTTGGAGATTTTGGATGTAAATCGCAGTTTGGATGTATAAAAAAAAAGAACCTCCTCCCCTGTCTCTCTCTCTCTCTCTCTCTGTTCTTACGAAATATTTCATCGATAACCGATGGAAAATCTGCCATTTTTCACTCATTTTACTTCATTTGTACCAAAAAGAAAAAAAATTTAACTCAAGTACGTGAGACTTGAGAAAGGGTATTAAACTATACTTACAAGTCTTTCGAACGGGTAGGAGACCTTTAATAATTTTTTACGTTATTTATAAGGCATGGCGACTGAAGGTTATTGGGGATTTTCTTAAACCGTCGGCCGAACAATATCAATTAACGGCGTACTTCGTAAAAATTGTGATCGCCCTATGATTATGCCTCTAGTCGGCAATTTAACATCGTCGCCTATAATCCGGTAAATTGCGCGAAGCCGAAGTAAAGCAAAAAACCAAAAAAAAAAGTATTATCATCTTCGGTATCCTTCGATCGACTTGTGCACTTTTTTTTTTAATGTAAATTAAATGGGCGAAACCCATTCCCATGACAAAAAAATAGACGTTTGTAGGGTAGACTTTCGCAATTTCCAAGTCTCCGAAGACGTATTCGCCTGAGTTTTATGACAAATGCCAGGCAAGCTTGGCAAACAGTGTACAATATATTATTATTATTATTGTTATTGTTATATTGATAAGAAGACGGCAAGTAATTTCTTAGCGCCGGAAGATCGTATGGCAATTAAGTTATGCCGATTAATGGTATAAAAGCTTTTTGGCGAATGAATCGACGCGATAAAGGATCCCGAAATGCTAGAAAATGTTTGAAAAATTCATGCGACATAGATTTTTCTGCTTCCCAAGCGCTAGTGCTAAGCTTACGTTACTTTAAACATAAACAACGGATTAAATTTTAACGGGCGCCGAAGCAACAACAATTTTTGTACCTTTGTTACAAAAAAAAAAGAGGAAAGAAAAAAAGAAAGTATCCTCGCTCATCATCGAGTGAAATATATAAATATCAGTCGACAATTATTTTTATCAGCCGCCGTAACCTAATTAAATTGTAATTTAATTGTACGGGCAAAAATTATTAAAATCCTGAGAGAGAGAGAGAGAGAGGATACAAAATTCCTTCTTTTTTGTTTTGTTTTGTTTTGTTGCCGATGCCGAACGTCGTTAAGCCTCGCCGAATCAAATTACGCAGCTCGGCCCGTGAAATCATTAAAACGGAGTTACACTTCATTATGCCTCTATTTACATTCGTTCAAAAAAAATATTTAATCCGTAAATATTTTCAGTTTCAATTATTTAAATTAAAAGACTTTGACGTTATTTATAATTAATGTATGTAGCGTATGGACATGCGCGCGTACGTGTTCAGATGAAAAAGAGCAAATCAAAGGGATCAGTACATTTATAGAATATGCAATCATCTCTATAGTGAAATAAAATTAATAATAACATTTATAATTACAAAAGTAATGTAATAATTTAAAATAAAGCCTGCGGGAGTTTTCTTTCTTCCTTTCCTTCTTTTTTCTTCTTCTTCTTCTTCTATCAGAAGAACTAATGCTCGCACGAACTAATGAATAAAAAAAATGTGCATACAAAACCTCGTTATTGATAAATACTACCAAGTGTATGTATATATATATGTATATATATATATGTATAATATCGGAATGATAGAGGATCAAAGCATAAATGTAGAAGAATTAGATTTTCCATTGGAATGAAAAATGCATTCAGTAAATCTTTTCGCGTTTGCCTTCAATGCGAAGCCTTCACGTAAATTAAATCCCGTAAATTATTTTTTAATCCAGAAATGGATTAATAATAAATTATTATTAATAACCGGAAGCGTTTCATCTAACGGCGGGATAACAAAAAAAAAAAAAAAAAAAAGAACGAAGGAAAAAAGATAAAAGGCTGTTAATATCTTGGATGTGCCCCGTTGAGCCACAATTATTTATGTCACGTTATTTTGCCCGGGGGGAAAGGCCCCGATAGTTTCTCAACATCAACAAGGAATTATTAATAAACGGTGCAACAAAAGGCTAACAAAAAAAAAAATATGAATCAAATTGTGAGAGAGAGAGAGAGATAAGCGAAGCTTGATAGAGAGCGATAAAAGGGAGACTAGACACTCTGGAGACATTAAATCCGGCGAAGAAAATAACCGTTTACTTTATAGGGCAGCAATGCTCCCATTGAGTATGGGAGAAAAAAAAAATCAGGGGAAGCGGTAATTTCTAACCGATAATAGCTCCCGAGTAGTTCGCCTCCCGACTTATTGGAGGCTGAAACGTACAGTCGAAGTGAGATAGAGAGAGAGAGAGAGTGGGATGGTGGCTGACGAAGGTGGGTGGGCGGGGGCTGAGACAGAGAAAGAAGGAAGCTCGGAAGGTAAGAATGAGCGAGAGCAAGAGCAACATCAAGAGCAAGAGAGAGAGAGAGAGAGAGAGAGAAATTTTCTCACAGCAGCATCAGCAGAGTGCTTTCTTCCGACGATCTTGTAAAGACGTCTGTAACAATTTGTAGGGGGTCCGGAGAAGAGGGGAAAACAAGTACCGGAATGGCTTTTAAGAGAGTTGTTACTCGTGGCAGAAATAAGATCTCGACTTTAGCCGTCACTCCCCCCTCCCCCGGCCTCCTCCCCCGGCCTCCTCATCTTTCCCTCCAATTCAAAATCTATTCGCCGACATCTTCCACGCGGCGTCTGCCTCTCTCTCTCTCTCTCTCTCTCTCTCTCTCTACAGAACGGGCGTAGCGTCATCATATAATGGTATAATCCAACGTATAAATTACATCGACTTCTTTTCTAATCCAATTTATCAGCGACATTCCGTTAATTTATCAAAATTCTTCGTCTACCGATACAATACCCGTCCGCCCCCCTCTCTCTCTCTCTCTCTCTCTCTGCCGTCCCCGGCCTCGCCAGTGCACTGGCCACACTCGCTGCACCCGATTTCGTTGGTCAGCTCGGATACCTCGGACTCCGTATACTCGGACGATAACCTTCGCCCCGTCCTTCCTCGGATTAATAATATAATTAAATTGACCTTGGCGATGTATAGGCGGTGTACGTAACGCAAACGGAACGGCCGTAAACAAGCTCTCCCGAGAGCAGAGAGCAGACATCAAACACCACTTAGGCTAACGAATTCCTCAGACGCACACACCCGCACCGAGCCTGCATTTTAAGCTTCCATTTTGTTTTTTTTGTTTTTTTTTTTTTTTTCCCAAAAAGCTCTCCCTCTCCCTCCAACTCTGCCCCCTCTGCCCCCTCTGCCACCCGCGGCCCGACGCAACTTTCCTCTCGAGTCGGACTGTCAAGACTCGACCTACATGGACTTCTTCGGCCCCGGGCCGGACGATTTAACTATTGCTTGACGACGGGGGTAGTCTAGGTCATTTATTTCTCGACTACATTAACACTTGCGTCGCTTCCCTCGCCCGGACTCTCTTACGCGCCTTAACCCATTCGCTGTCTTTGTCCTGCAATCGCTGTACTCAGCATTTCCTTTTTATGATGGACGAAGGTTACGTCGTCGATACGGTTTAACCAGCGTTTTGCCCCTGCCCCTGCCACGACCGCCAGTACTTGGCCTTTTTTTTTCCCCTTTATACGCGACTCGAGGTTTTTCTCCCTCTCCCTCCCTCTCTCTCTCTCTCTCTTCGGCAAAAAGAACGAAAGGAGGAAAGTCACGGGTCGCCTCGTTCAAACGAGTCCTTTCAAAAGGAAGAGCCAGACATGCTCGAGAGCTGGACCCTGCCATTCTTATGCTTCGTTAAAAAAAAAAAAAAACGAGAGGAAGCTGCATGCAATATTCACCGTCCTTCTCGACGACGTTTATACGTCATGCGACCGAGGGAGCGGATTCTCTGTGCGTTAAGCCGCAATGGAGCGGGGAGAGCCGGGGCCTGTGCGTAGAATATGGACGATCGGTGGTGCTCGGTGGCGGGACCTCCGCTCGACCGCCCAACTCCCCCTCACCGTCCCTTCAAAAACATTCCCTATTCGCTATTTAATACGATTTTCTTTTTTTTTTTTTTTTTTTTATCTCGTCTCAGCCTTCGGGCTTTGTATTACAATATAACTTTAGCTCAAAGGAAATCGGACGGCCAAGCCAATAAATAATTGAATAAAACAATTGAACGTAATAATGTAACATTATATTGACAATTTATTTTTCATGCGTTGCGCGTGCACGTACCATACATAATACATGCATTACATTTAAGTTTTCATTCGACTTAATAATTACACCGACGGAGTATTATGGCTATTTCGAATAAGTGCATCTTTCGACTCCGAGATGTATTTTTTCTTCTTTTTTTTTCTTTTTTTTTATATATATATACAGCTCCTTCTTGCTCTCTCTCTCTCTCTCTCTCTCTCTCTCTCTGTAATATTTTTCGCAAAAAGTAATAATCTTAGACACAGAGGAAAGAGGGGAAAAAAAAAAAAAAATGTGCTGCGCTTTTAAGAAAACTCTTTTGCGAAAACTGGATGATATTTTTTTTTTTTTTTTACAGAATGAGCGTGTGTGAGAAAAGGTCGGATGATGAGTTTTTAAATCCTATTAAAAAGATTTGAGTTTTATTATTAACATTAATCGCCAATCGCTATTCCATGGATTATTAATCTTTTAGCCAAAAATACAACTTGAAATGCTCGTGCAACAAAATTGATACGAAATACATAAGGTCACTTGTTTACAAATAAAGAATCGGTACATACATCGGTACATAAATGCATGAGAATAATCAATACACGTCTAAAATTATTACGTTTGTGTTAAATAACTTAATGGCCGTCAATAAATAAGAGGCAATAGATTTAAAAAAAAATAAAATGATAATTTCCAAAGGTTTAAATATTTTCATTTCGGCTAAATATTCTATGAGTTCAATTAAATGTATGAAGCCAGGAGGGGAGGGGTGGGGGGGATTGCAATATGAAATCTCGCGTTATTAAAGTTTAGCATTAATAATATATTTTACTCTCTTTTAGCCACTAACTATCTTTTAATGCTCAATTTTCCGAGGGAAAACTTTTATATTTCTATAAATGTAGTCATTCGTCTTATTAGAGGAATCCTTGTCGATAACGTCGTCATTCGTATAATTAACAATTCACATAAACGTACACATTGTAAATATTATAATATTCCTGTTCTTACAAGATAATTGCCATCTAATACTTTTTTTTTCATTTCAAAAAAAAAAAGAAAATAATAAGTTGAATTATATTATGTTATTGAAAAGGTATTAATTTATTTTCTTTGAATTAGAATTTTTGGAAATTTAACGACTCGAGCTTATAAACTATCGCGCACATATTTCTTCTACAATTCATTTGCATTACGTAGTCAATGTTATTTTATATTGAAATTACGATCATTTCCACAACTTTTATTAAAACTAATCAAAACTTTTGAATAAAAATTCAACCGTTTTTCCAAAAAGTTAAATATTCTTCTTCTTCTTCTTATTATTATTATTATTATTATAATTCAATAACACGTATACGTGATTATTGTGTATTTGTTGTTATAATAAAAAGAAGAAGATAATGTATAATTGCATTGCCTTCTATATAGATAAAGGAATCCAAATGACTAAATGAAGCCGATTAACTTGATAAAACCATTAAGAAATAAGATGACTTTGAGAAGTGTCCGTTGGTGAGCATTTGTTTATGTATAATAACACTAAGCGATAAGACGCCGTGGTGAAGAATTATTAATTAATTTCGAATTAGGAACTGAAAAGACTGAAGAGACGGAGAGACTTGATGTAATTCTAGTACTTTCGGGCGTAATGGATAAACGTGGCGAAATATTAATTTCGCAAAAAAAATAATACTCAATGAAAACGAGGCGTTAACGAAGCTTTATTAATAAATAATCGATTAATATAAGGAAGAGAGGAACCGAATTTGCAGATTAACAGTCGTATTCTATTCTCTTGAAAAAAGTTATATATATATATAGTACGTATAGTACGTATAGTACGTATAACGCAGCTTTACGTCTCATTTAATATTTTTACGGCGTTCTTCGTCATACAGATGCGTGCACACATACACGTAGGCATACTCTGCCGAGTTTAAATCGGATATTTTTTAAAATATCGCAGCTCCCGCGGTTATTATGAATGCCTGCATGCGACAGTAATTTTACAGTTATTCATGGGCCGCTTGTTCCATACAAGATCATTAGACATAATAGACACGAGGTTATTATTAGTGTTGACGGTAATTGTTATTACTGCAACTGACGAGTACTTGCCGACGTGTCAAAGAATATACTCCTATAGAAACGATCGAGCGATTGTATTGCACTGAGTAATCGACGAATAATAAGAAAATAGGATAAGACAGTGGCAGCCGCTTTCCATCGCTTCCATTCTTCGCACATGGTTATTGATCAATTTTCATTCTCAATATTATTGATCGAAATTGTTAATTAACAAAATTGATTCGTCGAATTTGTCGAAGAAAAAACTAAGGAATACCAAGCTATTCGTATAATTCGGGCTCTTTATAATCAATGCGTGTATAATTTTTTCAAGACATTTTAAGGGGGCGCGCGGGGGGGCGCGCGCGCAAAATCCGTAAAGTGTAAATGCACGTGTAAGTTGAAGCGGAAGGATTTTAGAACCGCGCGCCGAATAAACGGAAGTTACGTATTCTTTTTACGACTATAGAGAAAATGCAATAGGAGGAGCCTCTCCTATCAGCAGGTTCGTTTGTTTGTTTGTTTTTTTTTTATTTATTTATTTTATTTAAAGAGTGTCGAGTACCCCGTGACAGTAAAACCTTTATTTAATAGAAAATTTCAATGCTCCGGTGTATCGTGTACGGCGGGGGAGGGGGAGGGGGGAGATAAGTGATTAAAGTGTAATTGGGGATAGATACGGTTTTCATCGATGATGCGGCAGAACGAGACTGTAGTCGTAAAACGTCTCGAGTCGAGCTGCGCAAGTTACCGCGCGCCAACTACATAGTCACGAAAGCGTATAAGCGTACGCTTATATAGGACAAGTAGAAGAAGGGGGTGGATTGGGGGTGGATTGGGGTGGAGTGAGGGTGAGAGGCGACAATAAAATATATTAAGGCTTGAACGAGGCTTGGGGCACCTTCTTCCCCATTGTCCCGTACTGTCCGTGGGGTTGCGTTGAAGACTGTGGGGAAGAGGTGGGGAAGAGGGGAGGCTCGGGCGATGGGCCCGCTAAGTACAGGGCTCCACGGCCTCCACGGACGAGAGCAAAACGTGAAATGAGATGAGATAATTACGTGGAATCGGGGCCGCGGGTGAAGCTAAAACGACGTCGCAGCCGGCGATCGAAAACCGGAAGAATAATTAACGTACCGGCTGAGCGGCGAGCCGTTCCATCACCACCACCACCACCACCACCCCCCTGACGACCACCACCACCTGCCACGGGAAAGAATTTATCCGGGGGGGGGGAGATTGTGGCGGAGGGGCCAGCGCGGCCTCGATCGGAAAGGTATGCCCGGAGCACCGGCTAATGGCTGTTTTGTCCCGTCCATTCGAAAATAATCGATAAATCAACTACGCCGCGTTGATTAATGACGCCACTTCCGGGCCCGCTGATAACCATTGTCTACTATTTTATGAATGTCGAGTGCACAGAGTCATGACTTTAACGAGAAGATGGAAATTCTACCTAAATAGCTGTTTTCTCTTTCCACCTTTTTTACGTTCTTTTTTCCCTTTTTGCTCTTGTTTTGATTTGATTTTACTTTATTTGATTTGATTTTATTTTACTCGGCTAATCCAAAAGGTGTATCATCTACACTATTTTTAAACGGGCTCCCCTATTCTCCTTCCCCTCGGATTCCCTACAAAATACATACAAAAACTACTTTCTCGCTTGTTCGTTTGTTTTTTCGTTTTTTTTTTTTTTTTTAATACGCTCTTAAAGCATTAAGTATTTTATGTTATCTAATAAAATTTACTTTCCATCCATTTATCCATGGACAGACGTATAAACGAACATTCACAAGTCACGAATCTTTGCCTTTTCAATACCTACTACTACTATGCCATGCTCTTAACTTGAAAGTTAATAATAATAATAATAATAATAATAAAAATTATTAAATATTAGAGTGAAAAGTTTAATAATTCAATTATTTAAAATGGCATTTTTTTTTTTTTTTTTTTAATTTTTTATATCAACTATTTCAATAAGCTGTTTTTAATTCTTGATTCGATAAAGGGGATGTGCTTACAATTGAATAAAATTATTTATTCCTTTATACGCATTGAACATTTTCTTGCTATTGTGCGATTTCTTTCATTACAACGCCATCAAATGACGAACAATAAAGTCTTAATACTCGCTTATAAATACGATAATAAAATAAAAAAATTATTTTTATCGCTTAGCATACTTATAGTAATAAACATGTATGTATATATATATATATATGAAACTGCAATATTTTTTATACAAAATAATAAATAAATTATGCAGACTAATTCGATAAATTATTTTGTCTTCGCCAGTTTAAGTGAATCTTCTAATAAAAAAAAAACAAAGACTAACAAAAAATTCTAAAGGCTCTTATTATTTTTTTAATTACATTTTAGAATAAAATCTAATCCCTAACAGACACGCTCTCTCTCAATCTACATGTATATACGTGGGAGTATATAAAAAAAGAAAGAGAAAGAGAGAGAGAGGGGGGGGATGATGGTATCAGTAGAAGAATTTTAAACGAATCCTGTGCCTTTGATGCCTGATTTACACGGAAACGATCATTTACATGGCACAGCTTAGGGAACTGCGGACAAAGAAATGAAATAAAACAAAAGAAAAAGGGGGGAAGGCGGGGAAAAGGAAAAGGTTAGAAAATGAAGGAAAAAAGGTGAACTCCAATACTTTGACAAGAAATAAAGTAGGAAATGAAAGTATTAAGGTACAATAGAGGAACGGAAAAAGGAGCGAAGCCAAAAAAAAAAAACACGGAGCTGGTGAATGCCTATATATATATATATATATATATATGTATGTATATACTTTGTAGAAAAGGATGGAATAAAAATAAATTAATGGCAAAGACAACAAAGAAGATCGAGAGGGAAATTGAAAGGATGAATGGAGATTGAAAAAATGTTAAAGAGATGGGAGAGTAAGTAAAGAATAAGGAAATAAGGGCTTGAATGAGAAAAGCGATATTGAGCAACCGGGCCTCGAGATCTAAAATAAATTTGCAATAAGATATTGCAATGAGAGCTTCGCGCCCCATCGTCGATAATCGATCATCGAATGGGAGCCGGCCTCGCTTCGCCTGCCCATAACTTACTCTTGCGATCCAGTTGACATCGAAAGTGCCGAACGGAATGTTTATCCGTTACAAATGAAGTCTCGGCCATTGGTTCGGCACACGGGAAATGAAAGGACTTCAAAGAGGTGTGCGGAGAGTGAGACAGAGAGAGAGACAGAGAGAGAGACAGAGAGAGCTGAGAGAGAAATCTAAAACGAAAGAACGTCTCGTTCGGTAAGCTCTCGTAAAAAGTTTCGTTGGTCTTTGAAAGATAAGGGTAAGGGTAAGCAATGCATTTAGTAAATGAAACGATATGTTATTTAGTAAATTCTTCGTCCATTTACCATGTAAAAATGCTCTCACCGACGCTCGGACGTTCAAACTTTTTTTTTATATTCACTCGGACTAACGCGTTTAGGGAACTCGGACGACCAATACACCAATACACGCTCCCTTAATTACAACGGCCTTCGTTCGTCACGGATTCATTTATCCGAATGTATATAAAAATAAGCGATTCGGGGGGGGGCGCTGCTTTAACTCGGAGGTATAATTAATTCCTACCACCCACGCGTACCATGCATTCGACCATGTATTGCCTTTACAAGTAATCCCGACGTTAATACTTATCGGCCACGTTCTTCCTATTGTTTAAACTGCTCATAAAATTGCTTTGAGCGGGGGGAGGGCGGCAAAAAAAAAAAAAAGAAAATAATAATAAATAATAAGAGAAGAGAGATGTGGGCCACGATACAATGTAGGCCACGATTAATTCCAACGATTTGACGTAATTAAAGTATTTGGCTATTCCGGGGGGGGGGGGGACGGGTACATCAACGTCTTTTGGCCTTGAAGGTTCGAAGGTGAAATTACATTCGTACAGACGACAATTATTAAGACGACGTGAGAGGATGGGCGCAAAATGAGTTATATTCATTGGGGGGGACAAAAGCCCATTGAAAAAGGAAGCGTTAAAAGGGCCGTTTAGTGAAAGGCTGCCCCCGCCCCCGCACCCGCACCCGCACCCGTCGCCTCTTTCACCGCTTGACGCTGTTGAAAGAGCATTATTATTCCCTTTTCTGTGCGTAAAAGATTTTACGCAAAAGCTGTTATTGATTGTTGAGCGGACGTCCCTGGATCATTTCAATAACGCGAATAAGATATTTCACCTCCGAAAAAAAAGAAGAAGAAGAACCCCTCCCCCCCCCCCGACAACGGCGTCGTCGTCGCATTTTTCTACCCGAGCGCGAAGGAAATAAAATTACGTTTACGTTGACGTCTTTTTGAAGAGCAGATTCTTTACATATTCCTTACGTCTATTTTCTTCCTAAGAATATATATATATATATATATGGTTAAGAAATTTTAAGCGACAATGCTTAAAATACCGTAGCGTAGTAAATATATCAACGCCTGGCGAATTATATTATATTTCATTTTTATTACTAAATAGACACGTTCTGGATACTCGTGTTCTACCGTTACATATGTAAAACATATATATATGTATATATGTATATATACATTTTGAATTTCTTCGACTAGAAACGATATTGTCCTTTACATAAATACGATATCTTTTCTAGTAGATTTCATCCGGGCGCGTTTTACACGTCATACATTCGATATAAAAAAAAAAGAATTTAATAAAATTTCAATATAAGCGATAATAGTGCTAAGGGGAGCGTTTGAATTTCGAAAATTCATACATAGATAAGGAAATGTCGTCGGTACAATAATTAATGAATAAGAAGTACGATTCCAATGTCATTGGAAGACAATAATATTATGATATTATGATCGTGGGAGTAATCTTCACTAAAATTATTACTTTATTATTGCAATCAATTGCAATAATCAATGCTTTATTGATTATTCGCCTATTGAACGTTAATTACCTTATGAGACGTTATTACGAAAATAAACCGTCAAATAATTCGCTAATTCTTCTTCTTTCTTCTTCTTCTTCTTCTTCTTCTTTACATTTTGACATTCGCATGGCAAATCACGAATACGATCCCTTTATCACACGACTGCACGTAGATGTACTAATTTCATAAAATTTGTTAGAATAAATAAAACTGCATCACTACTTTATTTATTCGGATTTCCTTCATTAGCTTGACATTTATATTATGAATATTATGGTTTTACGTATTCGCGCTCCATTGATTCCATTCTAAATATGCACGTTTACCTTTAACGCGCGTATTTCTTCAAAAAAAGTTGTTTTTAACTCTCCTACGCTTCGTAATTACATTTATAGATTTACATAATAAATCCACGGCTTCGTTCTTGTTATTCTCAAATATCAATTCGTTTTCAATTCTCTCTCTCTCTCTCTCTCTCTCTACCTCTTAATTTATCAAGAGCACTGATATAATTTTGCAATACGATAACGATTAACAGAATTTCATATTTCATTTCACTGTACATAATAATTTGTAAATTCGCCTTGAATACGTCACTTTTACAAAACCGTTCACACAAATACACGTTTATACTATTCATACGTTTATTTACTAGGTTTTGTAAAAATTTTCTTTCCCTTTTTTGTCTTGTAAAAATAATAAACAAAACTACAATTAACGTTACGTTATGTACCGCTGAAGGGGCGTCGAGGATTTTAATTACAATTATTAGGCAAAAATAAATTCTTTGTAGCCGGCAAACTTTAATTTCCGATTCGAATTCATAGGGTTAGAAAAAATTATTATATTCTTATTACACGATGGAAATATTTCTAAGAATTTTTTCCCTCCCATTGCAGAGTACCACCTGTTGATTTTATCACAAAACAAAGAATCCTCCGCCTCTATTCTTATATATTTCTCGTTTTCGTCGTCGTCGTCGTCGTCGTCGTCGTTATTGTTGTTGTTATTATTACGAATTTCCTATTTTGTCAACTCAAAAATGAAGGGTCAAATCAAAAATAACCTTATAAAACTTTTTTTTTCCAAAGTCATACAAGATTAACGGGAATATAGAGAGGAATGTTGGGGTACGAGTACAAAAAAAAAAAAAAAAATTCATTTATTTCAATGCCAGAGATTAAATGATGATATTGAAGAGCAGCAGTGGTGGTGGTGGTGGATGTAGCGATATATCGCTTAATGATTAGGGGCAGGACATGAACAATCGGATGTTGGGGGGCTTGTCTTGTGGGCCAGTATGGTATTGGGCCCCATAAATAAGGCTTAATTGAATGTCCTTGGCCTTGAAGATGAGTGAGAGTGTGGGCGCAGGGGAGGAATCGTCGCTCGGGGGGGCGGGGGGTGGAACCCAATTGCTCCGCGTGCTCTTGCTGCAATGGATCCTCTTCTACGTGTCCTCGTTTATCCTGGAGCTCGATTTCGACGATCCAGGTCCGAATAAAATTCACGTATCGATTATTTCTTTGGATGTCATGACTTTAGCCACATTAATTCTAATCAAAATAAGTAAGTTCGCTAATTAATTCAACGCACGCATAAACGCAAAGCGCTCGCTCCCCTCCTCCACCCCCCCCCCCTTTAGCCAATCCACTAAGCAGCCGCCGTGTAGGAAACGTAATAAAGCTATGACGAGGACGTGTACCGCCGCTTATCCGCAACTTGCCCAATAACCTTACGAGCTTGCCTCCTGCCAAAAATAATTCTCTAGACGATAATAATTATTCTCCGCCGCTGTAACTCGATGTGATCCGTAAGTTTTTGACGTAACATTTAAAAGATCGGACGTGCGTGATTACAAATGTTATAGCTTTGTAGCAGTGGCCCGCAGGACGTTTATTTGTAAAAAGGCCCGGGACTAAATACCGAACAAGGTTATTGGGGTTATTGTTATTAGTTATTAAATAATACCTTGTAAACCGGATACTTGGTAAAGCAAAATTTATTTCTTCTCGTATAACGAGTCGAAAAAGGCTTGCTTGTTGTTTTTTTTATATATATATATAAATTTATGATATATATATGTGTGTGTGTGTGTGTGTGTATGAGTTACAGGCAGCTTCCCCGACGCACACATAATAACTTGGCTATTTTAATGATTCGCCTCTTTATTATTGTTTTTAATTTAATATTTTATGTTGTTTGAAGGGCAGTAATCGTATAATACGAACCGGCCCCTCCGACTTTCATGTTCCATAAAGGACGTAAATATCCAGGGGCTCGCAAACACGTGTGCCCGTGTATTCGTAACTAATTAAAATTTATAACGTTTAGGAATTCTTTTTATCGAGTCGCAACATTACCAGACGCATTACTTATCCGAATTAAAACGATAATCTAGCAAATATTAATTACCTTTTTCACGAAATACTCTCCACCACGTTATTCTATTCTATTTAATTTATCTCCTACGTGGCATTTAATTTTACAATAATAATAACTTGGCAATAATGAAACTTAAATCCTTTGCGAACAAAAAAGAAAAAAAAAAAAACTTCACCGTTTACCGATTGTCTAAGTTATTATATGTTATTTATTTTTGACTTATACGATGTTTTATGTACTACTTTTTTAGAACCACGAAACTTAACTGTTTTTCTTATAACTCGATACGTCAAGCGATTGAAGATCGTAACGCGTACTCATAAAATTGTAAACTAACTGTAATTAACGGAGGAACGATTGCGCTTATAATTCGCAATAGAGAGGTATAATTTTTTTTTTTTTATGAGCTTACAGGAACGTAGGATAAATCCAATGAAAATTGTTTGCAAAATTAATATAATCAATATAGAAGACTTTCCTCTTAAATTATATATCGTCTAATTTTCTAGATTTCCTTATTAATGTATTAACGTAAATTTTAATTAAAGAATGCGCGTTATAATTATGTCAGCGTGCAGTCGTCGTCCCCTCGGAAACAGTGATTTCGAATTCATGAGAATTGCATTTTATCAGAACAATGCGAAATCTTGAAATGAATATTGAATATTTAAATAACGAAAACGGCAAGTAACTTAATAATATCGAAATATATAATGCACAAATGGAATAAGTCATAGTACGTTCACGCGAGAGCAAGAGAACTATAAAAAAACTATAAAGTTAGTTTAAGACTGAAAAATAATAATGCTCTCTCCAGTACTCCACTATTTCCTAAGAAAATAGCTCTAACATATATATATATATATGTGTGTGTGTGCGTAGGTGTATATATCTACTTTGATCCTCAAATTGAATAAGCTTTATTTCATTTTGTTTCATTTACATAGGCAGTATACAGTGAAATTCTCAAAGAATTATCATTTCCTATGCTATAGCAGCAGACATTGTATCAAAGAGAGACGTTTACAATAGTAAATGCCACAATAAGCGTTACATACGTTATCCGAGCGTGTTGCGATTTGCATTCCCCTCGATCGTTTCATTTTTATCATTGTACTTCAATGACTAGAAAAAAAAACAAGCTAAAAGTATTTACAAAATGATCGTCGGATCTTGAAATAATTCGCTTTATTTAAATAAGACAATGAATATGTTTTTTTCTTTTTTTTTTTAGTTTTATGATTAAATAATCGAATTATTTAATAATCGAATCTCGTTGAACGAATTAAACAATTTCTGCGGGAGAACTGTGGATCATGCCGACGTTATTATAAAATTATAATAAGCCTGCTTAAATCGATCGGATAACAAAATAATTAATCCATATTTTCGTTTAATTTTAAATTTGAAAAATATTCAAATGCACGCATTCGAATCGCAGATATCACGTGGCTCGTATTTTAAATGTGTAACCCGAAATTAATCAGCTGGCCCCGTATATTCGCATTCTTAAGCTCCTTAAGAGCTTGGAAATCCTAGCGATACGGGATAAGCTAATTGGCCGTATTCGTATTATAATAAGGCCTATTTACGATTTATTGCTTTTTATTAAAATGTTAAATTTCAGATTTATATAATAATATTAACCCCCAATAAACCGCGTCATCTCTCCCAAGCTATGTGTTTATACGTATATATATGTATTAATTTAAAAAATTAAGCTCATTATTAATGATTCGATGAGACGTGCGCGCGGAATTATTATTATTTCACCGATTATCGCGTATTATCTATTGCTATGGAATACTTCGATCGAGCGTAACGTTATTTACAGAGAGAAACTTTGCCGAGCCGATATGAAAATAATGATTATCGAAACTTCCGGTATGTTTAGACCTCGAACGTATAGCAACGGCAAATGATACGAAGGAGGATGGGGGATATTCGGTTTCAATATATCCGATGCTTTTATCATCTCTGCGTATATTCCGTAGGAGAAATCAAAATAAATAATTAAGAAGCGAGTGGCTCGGATAAATAAGCAAACGTACGCGAGAAATATATACGCGAGGCTTAGCCTCTCTCTCTCTCTCTCTCTCTGACTCACTCACTCAGTCCAAAGGACGTCTCAAACGTCAGAAACACGTCTCTCAAACACTGGCGATTGGTATTTATTATTTATAAATGACCCTGATCGTCCCGTAACATTTTCATTACGAATCACTAATAACGTCCTTGGGAAATTATTCACATTTCCGCTTAATTACTCGGCGGCGGCATTTTGCATGTATCGGGGCCGCGCGGCAAGACTATTATTATTATACTACATTATATTATATTATATTATATTATATATATATATATATATCCGAGCCCCTCTCCGCGCAAAAATCAATTCGTTATGGGCTTTAATGGGAGCGAATGCCGACGCTATTCGCTCACTTTCCCAATCGTTAATAATCCAATATCACCTTATAAATATAGTCATATTCTCATTATGATATTATATTGATAACCGAGCGGGGCTACGATTAAATATTGATTGTTTTTTTTTTTTTTTTTGTTTTTTTGGCACACCAGTGACCGACCGTAACCAAAACCATAATCTTCCCTGTTTGTTTACATTTGTAGTAGGCTGAATCCCTTTTCTTTTTTTCTTTTCTTTTTTTTGTTGTCAAGGACCTTAGTCGACGACTAATCCTCGCTTGCAAAGAAAGATTGACTTTGCCATCCCGACCCCGAATTTCACCATAACGAGCCTTTTTTCCTCCATCCCTCTCCCATCCCACTTACACTCGTCTACGCAATTATGGATTACGTGTGCCGTTAATAACTTTCTTTAGCCTTACAACCATTGCTTCTGTTATTAATTTACATTGATGGCATTAGAATCGAGGCATTTCGGGATGAGAATCAAAATCAATCGCCTTGTGTTCCGTGCAATTTTTAAAAAAAAAAAAAAAAACCTCGAACGCTGCTCGACCTCCTAATAAATGCCGTGGATTAGAATTAAAATTAAAATTCGACATATTTTTTTTCAAGCAAAGGCATTGTCTTTTTTTTATTTATTTATTTATTTTTTTTAACCTCGTTATCGTTTGTATGCGGAAAACAATAAAATACACGTGCACTTGCGTTTTATTAGAGTCTCGAAATTAATTGGCCAACAAGTGATATAAGAATTAATTTCTGATTAAATTTCAATGATCCCTATTGAAGAGTTATACTTTTGAAAGCGATAAACCGACAAGTGTATTATATCAATTCGCTAAAAACTTCTTCTATTGGATACTGCCCCGCCAATTGAAATAAATCCTCAACTGGATAGGAAATAAAAACTCTTTGATTTATTTTACTCCTCCAATACAATTAAGTTTGCGTGAATATATTTCCCTCGACGTTCTTTTAACCTTATTAAATCCGTCGAATTATAAATTATAAATACCCGTCGCAACAACTACTGCATGTCAATAAAAATACTTTTGATAATGCCTTTTATACTCGGAAATCCCTACGTTCTTTAAACGCATTACCTAACGTAAAGTCGCGAATTCTTCCTAAATCCTTAATTAATTAATACAATTTATTAAATGGCAATAATAGGCCGTAGAAAACTATCGGTAGCGTTAGTTCGGTCTTTCGGGTACCCGATTCAATAATCAGTAATTCATATTTCATATTAAAAAATACACTCCAGTCATTTTCCAGCTATTTATCGATAGAGAAAAATAAATAAGGAAATAAGGAAATAAGGAAATAAGGAAATAAGGAAATAAGGAAGGAAGGGGTACGTGTAAAGAAATTCCGTAGAGAGAATTTAATGAATATCATTAATGACTTTTGACGAAGTAATTTTATATAATTTATATGGAATTATTAGCCTTGGATATTCGTATTTCGCTCTTTGATGCACGAAATCGCTTAAATGTGAATTTTTCTTTTCAGCCTTGGCTCTCGAGCAAAGGCTTTCCCGAGCCCCTAAAATCCAGGTCAATTTTACTTACATCTAATGAAAATATCCACGAACGTGTAACCCAAATTAGTTGCTTTCTTTCGGGAGGGGGCGGGCTCGTGTACTACGTACGTATATGCCATTGTGTTAATAACGTGAGCTCGCGCGCCTTTTATTCGACGCTTTCGTCAAAGATCCTTAAGCCCGTCTCTCTCTCTCTCTATGTGTGTGTGTGTGTGCGTGTGTTTTTAATGATAATTTTTTATACAAGTGATAATGACGTCACGTATATGTCGGACGTACGAATTACGTCCGCGGTGCTGCCGAATACTTAAACGAAGAAAACAGGTTGTAGGGGTTATTGGGGTTATTGGGATAAAAGTGAGAGCGTGTTGGTCGGAGCTCTAGGTTTCGGCGTCGAGAGCGATCCAGGTACCGGGGATACAATACCCAGATACGATTTCGTGCAGCCGAGCTAACAATCTGCTGATTAGATCTGCTGAGTCCGAGGTCCGAGGGACCGGCTCTCGCTCGATGTTACCCCAGCTTGCCCTGTTTCCCTATTATAAAAAAAGAAAAAAAAAAGCTAGGTAATGGATAATGTACGTACGACGGTGTGTGGGGGTGGGCTCGAGAGAAGAAAAATAGGATGGAATGGAGCTCCGGGGCCGGAAGTCGGCCAAACCGAATAATGTGTATAATATAAGTAGATGCGTTTTACGTCACTTTTACTATCCGGATGCTTTTTTTTATATTTTTGTACGGATAGGCCGGGCGCCGACCGCGAGCTCCTCAATTCCACGTCCCATTGGGTGATACCGAGTGGGGTGCGAGCAGCGCTCATTTAAAGTTCGACATGGGATATGAGATCACGTAGCACGTACCGAGCTCGGATCCGCCAATGAATTCCGCTATTTCCCTGATGATACACGCGCGAATACTTTTCCTATTCAACTATTCATCCACCAGCACCACCAGCACCACCACCTCCTCCTCCTCCTCCCATTTTCTAGCTTTACTTTCGGCATAAAGCCTCGAAGCGGTAAAGGGAAATACCCGCTCGCGTTCGCGTTCGCGTTCGCTACATACTAAATAGCGCCTTGGTTACTTGCTTTTATTTATCGAGTCAAATCTAATTTGCCGACGGCCCACTCGTTAGAAACACACAAAAAAAATAAATAAGAATGAGATTAAGAAGAAGAAGAAGAAGAAGAAGAAGAAGAAAGAAAAACTTTTCTCATCCATGGGCATTGGCAATCAGATGGGGGAAGCTATTCATTAACGAGCTTTAAAGAACGCGCGAGTAATTAATAATAACCCCAATAACCCCAATAACCCCGAGTGAAATCGAATGAAATTTTCGTGGCAATATATATATATATATATAAAAATATCCATAGGCTACGCGAGCCAATGTTATTTTAGACAAACGAGGGTAAAAAGAAAGTAAAAAAAAAAAAGAGAAGAAGAAAATTATCCATCCACTTATCCATCGGTAGTTACTCTCGTAGCCGGCTAAGCTGCTCGGCTATACCAAGTACCGGCAACAGTCATCATCAGCAGCAGCAGCAGCAGCAGCAGCTTCCTTATACATTTTTTTTCTTGTTCTTTCCCTCGACGACGTCACGTCCTCGTTCGTTGGACTTTTCTCGTATTTACGGTCCCAGGCCTCAGTCAATTACTTCTCCCGCTCTTTTCCTTTCTCTTTGCTTTTCTCCCCCACCCCCACCCCACACCCCCTTTTACCGACTAAAGGAGAACGGCGCACGTGAAGTGGGACTGGAACGTCGAGGGAGAGCTTGCTAGAAGGAGAAGAAGAAGAAGAAGAAGAAGAAGAAGAAGCAGGAGAGAACCGACTGCATGCATGCATGCATGCATGCAAAGCGTAAAGAGAGTTAGGTCGTCGTAGTCACTCGGCCGAAAGTCGGACGCACAATTGAGCACGGAATGCCTGCCGTTTGTCGCGGCCTGATTGTCAGGGCGAACAACAACGGCAACGGCAACGGACAACAATAACAACAACAGCAGCACCACCACCACCACCACCACGACCACCACCACCACAGCGACAACAACCGACCCGATGATGACTCTCGGCCTTATTTACACTCGAGCCGCGAACCCCTCGCCTCGAGTTTTCAAAAAGACTTATGCTTAAGAAGGAATTTCCACCTACCTTTCCTCTCGTTGACTCAACGATTTCTTATTAGCAATACACGTGTAAGCGAGCTTACTCTCGCCCCGGGGCCACTATGCGGAATAATGGAATAACGCCGCCCTATGCACGGATACATCATTTCCTGCATTTTCTTTTTTTTTTTTTTTTTTTATTATTACTCTTTCCCTAGAAAAACTACTCTTCGTGCAGGGATTTATTAATTGTAAATCGATTGAAAACAAAAAATAATAACAATAATAGTAACCCGGATATCCGCCAATGCCGGATTAAGTAAATTTCATGTTTATTTAATTTTAACGATTAAATTAACGTACGCGATGTGAATTACGCGTCGCTCGAAGATCCTTTCCAATAAGTTTTTACGTAAACTTTACGCAAACGAACTGAACTATTTGGTATATAATTTTGAAAATTAATACCCCAGTGCAAGCCAGATCACGTACTCTATATCGAAGAATTTTGTTATTATTACGCTTGAGAATATACTTTGGAAATTAATATTAATATTAATCAATGCAAATTATTAGATAATTCAATTATAACGATGTGATTAATTACTCGAGTAATTTTATAAATCTATTAGAGTACGATTAAATCAAATGACTCTTGGATGTAATGTGCACAAATAAATAGTAATTACAAATAAATAAATAGACAATTAATAGGGAATAGGTAATATTCGTGCAAATATAAATAATCACGTAATAACGTAAGCGCCGTCGATTATTTATAAAATAAATAAGTATTTTCGATAAAATAAAAAGAAGGACTAGGGGAGAATGCAAAACTACTAGAGCGGATTTGAAATAAGAACGGAATGAAAGTGTGCCTTAAAGAAGGCGCCGCTGGCCCTTTTTAATTTTCTGTAGCTCTACGTAGAACGAAGACAATGTGTATAATGAAATGGTAAGGGTGAAACAAAGGACGTCGGAAAACGTCGGGCAAAAGTATGGGATGAAAAGCATGTAAGACGTAAAGGGAGGAGGAGGGGGGATGAGCGCCAAAGTAAAAATATCCGATGGATGTTAAAAAGTTGTTTGTCCCAGTGCCATTATGACATTGGAATTGACGAGGCCGAGGTAACGCGTACATTGAACTTTTAAATAATAACTTAAATACATTGAATTTTATTTTATTTTGTGATTTTCTTCTTAATATATAGGAAATCGTTCGAATTTTCTATTATAGTTAGAAAATACATTTACCCTATTAAAAAAATAATCGTGTCGCTTTGAATATTTTTTTATATTAAATTCCCACGTTAAGTGCAAAATATATATTTTCTAGACAATAAAATCGTCGTTATATTTATCAATACACATAGATATTCGACTAAATGTTTTACTAATTACTATAAAAGAAGAAGAATTTCTTGTTCCACGTGCCAAGTTAAAACGTGTACTTCGTCGTCATTTATATCCTACAATTTAATTATAAATAAATATTACCGATTCTAATTTATTTTGTTTTTTTTTTTTTTTTTTTTTTGCTTCATTCTTCTCGTTAATTTAAAAAATCACGCGTCAGGAGTATTTAAGCTCACCTAATAATCATTTGCCCCTAGAAATCTTGCTGCTTCATATCGTATATAAAAATCTATCGTTACATAATAATTATTTGTGCTAATTCGTTAAAAATGAAACAAATCCCCTTATTACACGTAAAGTATTTTATTCTCTGGACACAAGAAAAGTTCAGTATGAAGATAAACGTTTTATAAAGATATTTCTCGCCGTTTCGTAGTATTTTCGTGAATGTAAAATACGTTGAGACAATAATATATGAAAGAAAAGAAAAGAAAATAATAATAAGTTTTTATATTATTGCGATACAGGGACTTTATGAATCCTTATGAAATCGATAATCCCCAAGATAAAATTAAAACTCCAAAAAGCGTTGTATAATATTTTGATAGTCTATATCTAATATAAGTATTTCCCGTAATTAAAGGGGATCTATTGTATCTATATAGTGAAAACTGCTGCTCGATCGTGACAGACGATTCTACAGAAATAGGTAATATACATATAATATATATATATATATATATATATTTATGTATATAAAAATAGAAATCGATACATTAAGAAGTCGAGACTCTTCCATTGAACGTGAAATCGATCGCAGGAGTCTAAGGTTTCTTGGAAAATAATAAGAGAAAATTTTGAAAGAGAGAGAGCCCAAGTGGAAGAGGACGGAGAGTCTAGGGGAAATGTTAGGCTGTGAGATAAGGAACAAATGAACGAGCGAACTAGTGAGTAAGAGCGGACTAGTGAGATAAAAGGGAATCGAGAGGGGAGGACTGAGTCGGGCCACACGAACTCCGCGATTAGAGCTCTTAGACATTGGAGCTAAGCCAACGGAGATGCACACCTATTATTATTATTATTATTACTATTATTATTATTATTATTACTATTATATAGTTATCTTCTGCTTACGTGAGGCCGATGCCCGATCGATGATATTCAAATTGAAGGATCCTTCGCAGTTTAGCCGAACGAACGAACGAACGAACGGCGATATTTTCTTTAACCCGACGGGGAGTGAGCAGCCTCCCCCCACCCCCTTTCCCTCCCCCGCTTCCTGAAACAAGAGCGTAGAAGGGTCATAGAAGGCGGAGGGGTTAGTGGGAGTTAGTGGGTTAGGAGGAGGAGGAGGAGAATAAGCACGGAGCGAAATCAAAATGCCCACGGTGGCGAATGTGAAAAATAAGGCGTATGGTGGGAGGGGCGGGATAGGGGGGAGGGGAGGGATCACGCGTGCAGCAACAAAGGCGGAAAGCGAACGGAAATGCTCGGATAATAAAGTAAAAGAGAATTGATAGAATCGAGCTAAAAGCATCTCGCGTTTAATACATTTTTTTATTTTATTTTTTTTTCCACCAAATCTATCCACCCACGCCCCACCACCCCTGCGGCAGCTTAAAGCGAGCTTTTCGTACAAATGAACTGGTAAAAAGACTTTAACCCGCTCCATTACTTTTATTCTACGTTCCATTCGCGCTCCGTCCTCTTTCAACGTATTACTTGCAAATTAATTGGAGAGAGAGAGAGAGAGAGAGAGGCGGCCGCGTAGGTTGGACAGTGCTGTAATTGATAAATCGATACGGAATTGATGTACAAAGAAATATGCATATGGAACAAAGAATGTAAAGTGAAATTGATGAAACGGAGGCGGTTTCAGAAGAAGAAGAAGAAGAAGAAGAAGACAAAACAAAAAAAAAGAGAAAAAGAACTATATAATGGCCCGGACAACGGGTCACGTGATTAGCGCCAACCCTATACACTAATATCCTCGGGAATTAATCTAAATTACTACAAAAAAAAAAGAAAAAAAAGCTGGAATGGATAATTGGATAACGGGGGACTCAGAGCCCCCCCTTTTTTTTCAATTAAGCCTCTTTATTAAGAAATAGACTACAGGTAGATCTGTCCAAGGAAGTAAGAAAATAAAATGAAATAAAATAAAGTATTCGAAAAATCCCGTTGGAGTGGGATAAAAATAAATGTTCAAAGACAAGACGAGAATTTGGAGTAAAAATATAATTCGTTGGTAAATTTGCCTCACGGAAGGAGCTATTGAATATAAAAATATCCGCAGTCGGAGGTATTCGTAAGGGAATGAAAAATATATTGAATACCGTATCGATTATTTAAAAGCAATCATTATTTAAGGGATGGCCGCCCAAGTACTGAGTATTTAAATGCCAAAGAAATGAGAGAAATGTCCGGCCCATTGTTTTAAAGGAAAATAATATTTTTCTTATCGGAAATGCCGATAACAAAACAAAGGGTAATTTTATTTTTCGCCGGTTTTCCCTTAAGAGTGATAAATCAAGTAAAACTTAACCTTAACTCTCGATTCTGGTAAAGGCTCATAATAATAAAAAAAAAAAAAAAAAACCACTGTACTACACCGCTATACGGATTCGTTATGATTTTTACCATTAATTTATATTATTTAGAATTAGCATTATTACTAATACGCGCCTCGTCCGGGCATTCGCATTAACATACCGAGTTAATTATTTATTCATAAAATGCAATACTAGATTAAAATAAATCGAACATTTATACGCGCGCGCGCGTGCATATACGTATATATAAATATATAAAATGGCAAATGTATTGCAAAGTAAGGTTATTGTTGAAAATAAATTGGCTCAAGGTGGGCGCAGCAGTTAAAGTATCATAAGCTGATGCGTATAAGGAATATTATCGAGACCGATAATTAAAGAGTCTATCGGGCGAGGTAAGCCAAGTCCAATCTCACGGATGGCAAACATGTAAATGAGGGGAAAATAAGCCAAGGCAAGCGAAAAGGCTCTATCGTCACTACATTATTTAAGGGGGGGGGGACAGCAACAAGATCACGGCGGCCAATGACGTAACAATTCGGATTTTATTTACCGAGGCTCAACTGACAGTGCGTTTATTTTTATTATTTTTATTATCATTATTATTATTATTATTCCCCTGAATGATAATAGCCGCGAGGCCCTTCCCCTTCAGGAGGATCCCTTCTTCTTCTTCTTCTTCTTCTTCTTCTTCTTCTTCTTGTTGGCTTTTAGCTCCGCGAGGTTGCATGCACTTCCTTCTGCTGCCAAGCCTCGCCTCCACACCCCCCTCCCCAATCATTCGCCCGATTCCTCCTTGTTATTCTTTTGGCCTTTTTCCTACTCTCTCTCTTTTTCTTTTTTTCTTTTCCTCGTTCCTTTTCCTTTTTATTTTCTTTATTCTCACTATCTGGCCTGGGAGACTCTGTCTTCGACGAGAGCGGACTTTCATCCTTTGGCGAATATTAAATTTTCCCGGCTGCCCGACGAATTAAGGTGCAAATTGCTTCGTCGCAGCCGCTACCCGCCCCCGCCCCCGCCCCCCGAAGCCGTGGGGGAAGCAGCCGGGGCCCGACGGCGAATACACATGCAATTACATGCAAATACAATTCGCCTTCAGGTGCTCTAAAAATTCGCGATTAAGAGGAAGTTGCGATCGCGGGGGTGGGTGGGCGTGGAGTGGTTGGGGAGTGGTTGGGGGTGGGGGTGAGTGGGTAGGGTAGGGGAGGCATCGAGGAGGGCGATCCGGGAAACGGGGCGGCGACGGAAAGGAAGTCGGCGCCAAGTGCCGAAAGAAGGTGGTGATAAGCAGCACCCGAAACAATGAGTTTTCAATTGGCCTTAACCCCCGCCCCGCCCCCCCTCCATCGACACGAGGAATGGCATTTCCATTTAATCGACCGTTCAACTTTCGAAACTCGATACTCCTCTCATCTTTTTATCATTAATGCCAAAGGCCTGTGATTAAAGGGCAAATACGAAGAAGACGACGACGACGACGACGACGTAGAAGAAGAATAAGAATAAGAAGGAGGAGGAGGAGAGAGGCGTGGGGAAATAAATCCTGTGATTTTCGATAATTAGTTCGGATGGAGTGTCAGCTAATCGAAGCCGAGAGTCGAAAGTAATTCAAATTAAGAAAGCTCGCTGGGCTTTACAAGCCGCTCTCCATCGCGGAATAAAATCACGATCGAGGATTGGGGGCTGAGCGAGACCGAGTAGAAAATATTTAAAATTCAATTAGGGATGAGTTTTTTTTTTGTTTTTTTTTTTTTTTTTTAAACGCAACGGCGGACGTTTATATTAAAGCTCTCTGTCGACCGACGACCGGCCTTACTTATAAAGATATTAAGCCGCGATGGCAAAAATTATTCGTAAGCGCGTGGGAGGAAGGGGGCAGCGGCACGTAGTAAGCGGCAGTTTTATTTATTTACAAAATAAATTGGTGCGCTAGCGAGAGAAAGGGAAAGGGAAAGGCCGCAGATAGCCTGGATAAGTTCATAGAGGCTCGAGAGCGGAAAGAGCATAAGGGATTACGCTATTGCGTACAGACATCGTTTTCCTATTTCGTTAGCAAACGAGTAGTCGTCGTATGTAACAGCAACGACAAAAATAATTTCTAAAAACTTTATTACGACCTCGTGACTTTGTTTTATATTTTATGGTGTTCTTTGTCGGCGTCCGGCCGCGGTCGGTAACATTAACGATGATAGCACGGTAAATTAAATAAAAAAATATAAAGTTTTTGCTCCGATGGAACCCGAATAACCCCAATAACCGTTCGTTACGAGCGTTGAGTTGAGAGAATATCATCATCATCATCATCATCATCGGAGGAGGACGAGGATGCGAGGTTGCGATCTATCGAGCCCCCGATACACGCCGCAAGTTGAGATAAGCCTATGATTCTCTTGAGCCTCTGGCATTAGGAAAGTATTTTCTTAAATGGGATCCGAGTTAAAAATACGTTCGCGCCCTCGACTACCAAATGAAATTCTACTTTACGAAGAATTTATGCCGAGAGACGCGCTCTTCTACGTGCCCCTCCCCACCCCACCCCACCAAGCGTCCAGGCGTCCAGGCGTCCTTTACCCGTTCGCATAACTGTCTCTCTCCTTAACCGTCAGTCCCTCTGCGAGTAAAATCTGCGCTGTAAGGGTCGGAGTCGCGTGGAGGAGTGGGGGGACGGGCGGGAGGCGCCGAACGTTCGGTCACAGATGCGGACAAAAAAATTGAAAGTTTTCCGGGTACGAGCCACTATGGAATTACTCTTTCTTGCCCATAGAGTTTGCCTCGGTGGCGTAAGACGAGCTTCGGGCTGATCGATTAATACAAGGTCGAGGCGACTCTGGCGCATCATTATTATGCGGGAATATCTGGGGAAATCGATAAGCATGTAAATCCTCGGGACGACTATTCTCTTCTCCAAGAGGAATATGAAGCCAGCCAGCCATCCAGCCAGTCAGGGGGAATACGATCCCGAACTATCTCCGTAAAATTTCAATTCTTAATGCAATAGTTACGCGCATGGCGGAGCGAAGATGAATATTAGAGCCGTGGATTTAACCGAGCCCGCTGCTGCTCCTACTGCTCCTACTGCTCCTACTGCCGCTGCTGCCCCTACTGTCTCTTGCAAGGCAGAACGTCAATTCGAGTTTATTAAACGTGAAAAAATACTTTTTCCTTTAAGCTTCGAAGCTTTAAGCAACTTTTTCTTCTTCCTCCTCCTCCTCCTACTACTACTACTACTACTACTGCTCCTCTTGTGCTTACGCCTCCTTCGTCTTTTACGTCAACCATCCGACCACCGCAAAGATCTCATTTTTATCATCTTACGTTTCCCCGCCACTTATAATTCCTTATCGATCACGTGACTCCCGTACCTGTAATTCCTACAAATTATCGACTTTGATCGCGTATTATCCACTCTCGGGCTTGTATTAAAAAAATTTTTTTTCATCACGACCTTTTGTGGCAGCTATTACGATCGCAACGCAATCATGCGTTTGAAAATGCAATTAAAAAAATATATATTAAAATCACTCGGCACTCACTCGGCGCTTGTGTAATCTCGAGTCTAGAGGTTTTAATCGATACTACGATTTTAAATGCCCGAGTTTCCTTTTAATTACGAGATGATACTTTTACCTTTACATATCCCGGGGCTTTCAAATATTTTAAACTCTTTTACGAGCCCGAGGGCTCCGGTGTAATATTAAATTATAAAGTGCAGATAATGTAAAGGGGGGGAGGACTTGAGGACAGTGTTGGCTTAACTTGATAGATCGATTTAACGGGAGAACTAAGGTAATTTACAGATCAATGGCATCGATCTGTAACATCAGCCTTTCAACATTCATGGAAAATAAATGTTACTTTAAGTAAAGACTAAAAGTTTTTACTCCGACGCTTGGGCCTCGGGAACCAATAAAAAAGGCGTGTAAGGAAGGAAGGAAGGAAGGAAGGTTCGGTATTGCTAGGCTAACGCCCGGGCGGCGGTGGTGGGGACCGGTGGCGGGGCTCGACGAGTGCAGCTCTGTCCCTTTCACAGTGTGTATACGCAAATCGTAAGGAGAAACTTTAGCGAAACAATGAAATCCGCTTTTGGATGGCCCGCGGTGCTGAGGGAACTTTTCAAATACGACAACGCGTTTAAAAAATACGAAAGTGGAAGGAAGGAAAGGAAGGAGAACGACCGACTGCATGGACTGAAAACAGAAAAAAAACAAAAAAAAACAAAACAAAACAAAACAAAAAACAAAAAAAAATATATATATAACCTCTGTAAACAGTTCCAACAATTTTCTCGTCAACTCGTTAATAACGCAGGAGGGGGGTGGGGGGAAGAGGCGAAGTAGTAAGCGCGATGTAGTTGCTTTTTTTTCTTTTCTTTTTCTCTTCTTTTTTTTTTGGCTGCTCCAACCGAAGTGAATATTATTAAGACTTGGTACTATTTCAATTGTCCCAGTATATAATTTGCTTGCTAACGATGCCCCGGGTATTTACATGTCACGTAACTGCTCCTATAAGCCCTGCCGCATATTGGAAGCTGCAGATCCGAGGCTAGTAATTGTCTAGTAGACCTAGAATTACCGTCGCTGCCGTTGCCTCCTCCTCCTCCTCCTCCTCCTCCCCCTCCCCACTCCCCGGCCACCGCCACCTCCGCCTCAAATCCTCTTCATCAAAGCCGTAAGTGCAATGGAATGACGTGGGTAGAGGAAAAAAAAGTGGCGTGGCGGCGAACAGGTGGCCGAGAGGAGAGGAAGCAAGTTTTCTAATCTCCGGCCCTCCCCCCCTCTCTCTCTCTGTCTCTGTCTCGGAGATCGTTAGAGAGAAATCGAATTTAATCACGTTCGGCCGGTAGATTCGCCCACCTCGCAAGGGGTACGAGGCGACTCGAGGCCGGCGTCACTCGAGGCCGAAAGGTAATTAGGCAAGAATAAAGGGCCGGGCGACGGGGGTAATCAAAAAACGATCACCAGTTTTTAAATTATTCAACGATTACGGCAATGGACTCGGATCCTCCGCTCCTCGTACCTTTGGTTCCATCAACCTACAAAGGAATACGGCCGACGAGAGCTCCGTCCTTGTTTCGTCATATAAATGCTAACCAATAATGAAATGTAATAAAAGATTTGAATAAACGTACCGCGAAGGAACTTTCGAGAATTCAAGGATCCGTCCGACCGCTGATGAATAATTCTTCTGCGTTTTTTTAAAAAAAAAAAAAAAAAAAAATACTGTAATTTATGTAAATTTCAAACTTAAGTCTTCCCTCTCTCTCCCTCTCTCCCTCTCTCCGTGCTGGATTAATTTACTGTTATACGGACTTCCATATGAATATTTCAGTAGGATCTTCGTAAAAGTTGTCTCAAGAAAATTTCATAAGTAGAGATTTTAATTGCTGCAAATCTAATTTATCCCGGATAATCATAATCTGACCTCTGACGTTAAAAATCTTTCTTACAGATTAAATAATTCTCCGCGTTACGAAATACGTGCATTCGCCATGCGTTTGGAAAACACATTAGAAATTCATGTTATAAAGTCTATAAATGCCAGAGCAAAAGAAAAATAAAAAAAAAAAAAAAAAAGTAGAAGAAAATAAGGGATATTAACGTATGTATGCTGCGACATGTAAGGGAATCTATAAATTCAGTTTTACTAAATCAGAACATCTTCGTTAATCAGTGTCTGTAGTTCGAATCTAATGAAGGTAATAATATGTAAATCGTTATATTACACGTATGAGATATTTGTTAGAAAAATTATGCACTACTAATTAGGCAACTGAAACGAACAGGTAATGGTACGCGTTCGTGTAAATATCTTAATATAAACGAAATCTATATAAATTTAATACAAAATACTAATGGTCGGTGTCGACTTATTAGAGCCTTGAAAATATACAAAAATAGAAATTAATTGGTCAAGGTAAGAAAAATTATTATTACTAATGCGGGATATATATATATATGTGTGTACATTTGGCGTAGGAGTTAAGGAATAGCAATAGTCAGACGGTTATTAAATCACCGCATCTCAACGTCATATATACTTAATGTGGATGTCTCTGTCAAGTGGATCAGGAAGATCCTAGATTACGTACAACTGCGAGAATTATATGCTATATCGTAATACAAAAGACACGATCACTTGATATAGAATTAATCTCGAGTTCGGTGTTCAAAGCCTTGCAATCTCGTTGTAAATCTCTGTCTGCTGTCTGTATCTCCATTATTTTTCTAATTTCTAACGATTACATCCCATACGTGTGTTGCGTCTGCATTGTATTTATTACAAATGAAATGGATATTTAGTTTCTTCTAGGTAAATCCTACGATTCGCGCTAACGAGAATAATAACGATAAACTGATATTTTTTAAACTTAATATTTCAAGAGCATTTCATAAGCAATTTTCAACTAACACAAAATTGTTGGTAAATAATAATTATGAGGGTATGTTAAATAAATATTGAAAATGTTAAAAAATACCATCGGCTGCCCCAATAACAACAAGTATCCGCGTTAAATATAATACAATCGTTAATCCGATTCGCATAGGATTTAAAAAAATTACAAATAATTTAAGGGAATGTATAAATCTGCATAAACTTATATATCACTCAATGTCCATATACACAGGAGACGCTGACAAATTCATAAATACACAATGTTTACATTAAATTAACATTAAAAATCCAAAGGCTCAGTACTTCATTGTTTGTCCGTAATAAAACACTCTTTTATTTTCATTATTATTGTTGTCGTTGTCGTTGTTGTCGTTGTTGTTGTCGTTGTTGTGGCTGCTTCAACTCTAAAATAATATGCATAAACACGTAAGATTCAAAGGAACGTGTATATTTATGATAACTATAATAAAATACCGTTGTACGCGAGTTGAGACTTGATAAAAAAAAAAAAAATTAGTTCATAACATCGATAAAGGACCTTCGAACTTTTTTTATTAACGTTTTTGTCTACGGCAGATCTTAATGTAGGGATAAACTTAACGTTTTCTTACGAGGATGGAGGAAGGAAAATTAATAACAATCAACGCGCGACCAAAGATTTAAAATCCTTGTATAAGCATTCGAGTGGGTATGCGCGTATCCAATGGTATCCGAAAGAATGAAATTACCTGCTAGAAAGAAAGAAAAAAAAATAGAAGAAGAAGAAGAAGAAGAAATCCTAATCGATATTACGATAGCAGTGTCGTTTATTGTGAAATTACGAAACAGGGTAATGAAGAAACGTTTGCGGTTTCAATTAAATTTATATGAAAAAATTCCTCACTAAGACCGATAAGATTTAATAGTCGGCTTTTTTTTTTTTTTTAAAAAAATTAATCCAACGATAGAAATAATTCCGCCAGAGTACTTTGTTCGCGTTTATTTGTAAAAAAAAGCAAGAGTTGAATGGGACAGAGAACAAGAAAGCAATAAAAAAAAAAAACCTCATTCGCAATATACTGATTATTGATTTTGATTTTAATAAACTGCATTATACGCATTATGCATCGATTGTACATATTGTCATCAATGCAAAGGGAATCGATAAATCGACGCACTCCGTCGTACAATACAATGCAATACAATGCAATACAATAAATAGTGATCGAAATCTTCTATGACGTCACATTGATATCGTGATAATGTCACGAGACATTATTGCATTGTACGCGATAAAACAAATACAAATGCTAAGATGATGATTAAATAGCTCGGAGAGCATTTTTAAGTATTTTCTTCGTTATATTAAGATTCCCTGGCTGCGGATGATTTATGGTCTCGTGTACTCCATCCTCCATCATGATTACGGGAGATTTGAAAAAAATATACATATAACGCCTTATAAACGGTTCGTCTGAAATTATTGTGGAAAATTTTTTTCTCAACGTAATTGAGTTTAAACGTATCGCTTCGAGCCTCGGATTCTTTGCCAATCGACAATAAAGACAAATAATTGCTTATTAAAAATTAATATAAATACAGATGCATGTACAAATGCAATTTTTACTGCATTGTACATTCACATTAGTAAATTCACGATTTCGTATGGAAGATATTTTTAATTAATCGTAAGCTTACATCGCGTTTAATCTGGATTTATCAGCGCGCGTGCGTCAACTCGCCGTCCAACGTATTTATAAACATATTATAGGCAATTCGTAAAGTTAACGAATTACATTGATTACACGTAATGTGGACAAATTATCCTCGCGCGCAAATAATAATAATAAAGTATATTTATAATAGAATAAAATCATTTTTCTAACTACATTCGCCTTGAAAAGAAAATGATTTGTCCAAACAAACGCGTGCACCTACAGAGAATATTCTGAAATAATTGTATGTAAATGCACATATATATATATATATATATATGTATATATTAACGTATCCTTACGTACGCGTACATCGGAGCGCTTAAAGAACATCGCGTTTCTCGTTATGAGTTTCACGTGCTTCGACGATGAAAAGCACGAAAGCTTAAAAATGACGTGGTTGGGGGACGAAGGGAGGGGGAAGAGGGATTCTCAGGCATCGTTAGAATGTTGGAAATTCGTTGAAAAGCAAAGTGAAGCAATGAATTAATTATCGTCATTGATTCGATTAATAGTAAGTAATGATTTGTCGCCCCGAGGGAGTGGGGTTATTGGGATATATAGGAATCGCATCGCCATGCGGAGATAGAGATAGAGATAGAGATAGAGATAGAGAGAGACAGAGTAGATAGAGTTCGTCGTATACACAAAGTGGTTAGAGAACTCGAGCGAGCTCCCTAAAGGATGTGTGCGTGCGCTTCGTACGTTCGAGGACGGACGGACGGATATGTAGATAGAGCTTCGAGTGGGTAACCCGGCGACATTATAACTCGGGAATGACAGTCGAAACTCATCATATCGTTGGTAATATGATTGAACTATAAACAGCCGGAGAGAATAATGCGAATTCGTAGGTCGATGCCGATAATAAACGGTTAGGATTAATCCCAAGCCGGTCCCAAGGGTCTACGACCAGACGACTCCGCTAGTCCCGAGAATTCTAAGCCTCGGCAATTTATCCATCCCTCCCTCCGTCCCACCGTCCCACCGTCCCTCCTACGATTTTACTCCTTTTCATTGTCCGGAATACATGCATCCGTACGTACGTACGTACGTATAGAGGTGCGCGCGCGTACGCGTATATCTAGGACGATCGAATCGATCTTGCCGAGAGTAATTCACTTTCGACTTTGGTCAGCGGCTTACACGTCCCACTACGTGAGCAAAGCCAATGTCCAGCCACGTAAGGGTGCGAGGACGACGAACGAGCCTTCCTGCGGTGGCGCTTTTTATTTCTCCACTACTTTTTTACTTTCCCGGACTTTTCCCCCGTTACCCTTTCGTTTTTTCTTATTTTCTTCTTCTGATTTCTTATCTGCCCGACGCCTCGAGTCATTCGTCCACGAGTCTTTCTGTACCACTTGGACGGACGGAATCGAGAGCCGGGAAAGTATACACGGGGAAAATGGCCTTTCGCCACGTTCGACTTTTCTTGGCTTTTCCGAACACGCGACGGACCTTCGTCCGTTCGCTTTTTTAGAAAATTCCATTGCGTCGATCGTATCACGGGATATTATCCATATTGCAACGGGATCGCGCCTTAACGTCCTTAACAATTCAACTTACGGGCCATCTTGGCCACCAACTCAGCCCTTGGAAGAGTAATTTCACAGTTTTGCTTTTGCAATTTTAAATTGCACAATCCCGGGCCTCGGGAATCCGCTCTCTAAGCAAATACGATGGAATTAAAAGAAAACCGCCTGCGAGACGAGGTAGCTGGGTAGGTAGCTGGGTAGGTAGCGTATGAAATAACAAGCCGGAGGAAATTAACGTTACAGCGCTTTTGACGTCTGATCGGTAAATTATAAACAACTCATCGAAAAGTATTAGAGAGAGAGAGAGAGAGAGCGTAAAGATTAATACGTTTAAACGGTTGACATGAACAAATGTCCTGCCTCGCCAATATAATAATCTCTCATCTCTTCTTATATTTACTTACACACACACACGCGCGCGTATGTATATATATATATCCGTCCGTCCGTCCGCCCACCGCGCCACTCGGCCGCCACATATACGTACACTTGGCTCTGTTGAGTAAAGTAACTTTCGCATTACAAGGGCCGCATCATAAAGTCAGTTTAACGTTAGAATGAAATCCGTGCCCCCGAAGTAAATAATTTTCCATCGTTCCCATTATTAAAATCGTGCGCGTGAAGTTAATAATAAATGCACTCGGGCGGCCAATGACCTCATGGATGCGAATTTACCGCTTTCTTGCTCGGCATTGCCAATCCGTACCTAATGTCCGCGGACAAAAGAAATTATGAAGGGAAATACGTCAACGGCATGGGAGGCATGGGAATCTCGAAAGAGAGGAGAAGAAAATAAAACAAGAAAAAAGAGGTAAGGAAATGGTAAGGCATGCGTAACCCCATCGAAGCGTGTGGAGAAAAGAGATGGACAACGGGGTATCAGTAGTGGCCATCGATATCGCGACCCACTACTACTGATGCGCGCATGCGCTCTATCGGTCCACTACTTTCCTACCTCGGTCTCCGAAATTCGAAAAGGTCGCCGCTCGTGGCTGAATTGCGTCTCTCGTCCCCTCCCCACCCTGCAACTGATCACCGAATAAATTTTTATTATTATTATCGTCATCATCATCATCATCATAATCAAGCTTCGCTCGACTCTTTCGATTTCTTTTACGAAGATCGTCTTCTCCTGTCTCTCGGGTAGGAGCAAACACTCTTTTCCGTTCTGTCCGTTAACCTTATCCGAATACGGATTTTATCTCTGTACAAACACATACGGTCTCACTTCGCAAACGTTTACTTAATACCATCGATGGACCGATTACATTTATACAGATATTGGCAAATATTTTTCACTTCCCCCGTAAAGCCAGCCCCAAGTAAATAACCATCGGCCAACGTTTATTACGCCTACGCGTAATAAACAAAAGCCATCGAGGTGATTTTATAATAATAAATCATTGACAGATCGGTCGACGAACTTGATGATCGTGCGCGCTTCGTCTCAATAGGATAGTTTACGAATAAAATTCCTATTCGACGTCGTAAATGCTTTAAAAAAAATTACCCCCTCTCGTTTAAAAAAAAAAAAAAAAAAAAAAAAAAGCATTTGTCAGTAAAGAGTAGATGATGGTTAAAAAGTATCGGATATTTAATTTAATCGATTAGCCGCGCCGCATATGAGAACGCCACTCGCATTATTATTCTAGCGTACGATTACATACAAAATCCACAATGAGAATGATATAAAACGGACGGCTGATCTGCTATTTCATTTCAATAGTGATATACATATATATATACGTGTTCTTTAGGTGCTTGAGTGACTTCGACCGCTCGATGTAAAAATTCACAATCGTTCCGATGCGTTACAAGTATTATAGAATATAATTCAATTGCGTAAAATGATATGGTAATGTAAATTACGTTTAAAAGCAATATCCATTGAAACGTACAATATATACATCATCATATATATATATATGAACATTTATTGCGATAACGCAGTAGTACTCTGAAGAATTAAAATTTTAATATAATTGCCTTCGTTATATATATATATATATAGAGAGAGAGAGAGAGCGAGAGAGAGAGAGTTTAATTCGAATGCAAACAATTCCGTAATCGTATAAAACAATTTTTTTTTTTTTTTTTTTTTTGTAAAGAAAAATCCTTCCCATTGAACGAGATGGTACGACGAAAGAAAAATCTCCTTTTATAATCTTATAATAAATACGGGGCTCGTTTTAATTATCATTAATATTATTGTCCGCAGTCATTGTCCAGTTCGGAGGACTACGGATATTTCAAACATAGCATATCGTAATATAATAATAATAATTATATACGTAAGTAATAGTATTACGTATGGAAAAGAAAGAGGTTGGGTTATCGTTAAAAATTATCAAAGACGAAAAAGTGGTGACCCAGTTGACCATTTACTTTGGAAAATCCGCCTCTAAAACTTTTCTCTCTCCTCCTACTCCTCCTCCTACTCCTCTTCCTACTCCTCCTTCTCGCTCCCGGCCTCCGGCTCCCGGCCGCCCCCCAAACACTTTATATTCCCGTGCGCTGCGGACAAATCTTTCGAGCGTAAATACCATACGAATCCTCCCATCTCTTCCTAATCCACGAAATTAATTTCGGTGGTTACGAACGAGAGTATATTCATTTGTTAATCGTCCCCGGCTCGACTTACTTTCCCTTATACTAACATTCTTAACTGCTGCATTCATTTACCCTTAATTGCGCGTCTGTGCTTCCGAATTCTTTTTTTATTGCTAAATATTAAATTACTTTAAACCATTACTTTATTTTTACGGGTTTTTTGCTTTCTCTTCTTTTTGCTTTTGTTTTTCTTTTTATATTATTATTACATTCGGCTTATTTTATCTACGATTAATTGGACATTTTTTATCAATTAATACGTAATACGTAATTTATTTACGAAGAATATAAAAATCGAATGGCCGCAATCACAGGTCGACTGTGCTTACAGTCTCTTTTTATATTAAACTATTTTGTTGCGTAAAAACTCCCGTAAAGTCGTTGTGACTCTGCAATCAATGATATTAGATAATCGATTTTTTTTTTATCGAAAAGGGAAAATACAAAATGCGAATATTATATTTCGTTGCTTTTGTTGTTATTGAAGCTCATTAATAACCCGTACTTTTAATTAATTAAAATTATAATAAATTATAGTATTTTAAATTATCCCAACACGCGCGCGCGCGCGCATATACATATATATATGTATGAATTTAATTAATTTGATAGAATGATAAAATCTTATTGGACGTCCGGGTAAAATGTATTTGAGAAAAAAATATATATAGCTCATGGTTAATGATTTACGTAGAAATTTGAAGGAAAGGTATTTGAAAATCGAATAGCTGAAGAAGGAAAGTTGCGATTTTCCTGAGATTATACGATTCGCGAGTAATCTTGAAAGCCGTCAGTTCGATTCCGTTCATTGAATCCAACTTCGTCATTCCGTTGGCCGATTTATACTTTCAAGTCGACGGAGAGCCCGAAAGGAAAGAAAGCGAACAGCTCTCAGTTTTAATTACAGATGGTACTATTTAAAGAAAACTACTTTTCCGTATCGTTCTTATCTTACTTTTCCCGTGCCAGCCCTTCCACGATCTTTTTCCTCTTCATTTCTCTCCTCCTCTAACCCCCCCTCCCAATCTCTCTCTCTCTCTCTCTCTCTCTCTTAAAATTTCTTTAAAACTTTCTTCATATCTTCTTTCTTTCTTCCCGTTATGTCTCCTCCTCCTTCTCTTTCGTTCTGCTCCCCTACGCATTTTCTCTTAGTTCTCGACAATGCTCGACGTCGATATTTTCTATTCTCTCAAAACGAATGAGAATTTCCATTGAAATAACAAGACTGTCGTGGAGCTGCAAACACTAAATTTCGACTTTTTAGATAAAAGTTTAAGGTAGCATCATACACAAACAATGTTAAAAGAAGCGCACGCTCTCGACTTTGAACACAGAAAATACTTAATTCCTTTCAATTACCGTGGGCTTATTCTATAATTGATTCATAAACGGATGGGGATAAAAAATTTATAATGTTTTCTTTTTTATTTCTATAAAAAAAATTCCCAACATCGTTGACTATGGATTAATTTTACTATATTGGAAATTCATTTAGATGTATTCGTTATTTCAGCGTTGTCTAGCATAGATAAGTAAATATTATTACACAAGGCAAAATAAAGCAATGAAGAAACTGGAGATTATTAGTTATTTAAGGAAGTTATTATTGGTATGCTCTTTGTAAATACTTATTAGTAGGAATTTCACGCTTGTCAGTAAAGGTTTAATGAATTTCAGTTTATAGCCTCCTCATAAGTAAGAACAAAAAAAGGCAAAGAATATTAAAGTTTTCATAAATTTCAATTATTTAGCAGGTTCGCTCGGCGCCAAAAAAAAGAAAAGGAAAAAGAAAAAACAAATGAGAAATGAAGAAAACGAAAAAAGGCGCGTGGAGGGAGGAAGTATTCGAGAGAGAGAGAGAGAGATGGGACGTGTACGACGGTCGAAAGAAAGCCGAAGTTAGTATAAGAACGAAAAAAGAAAATAATTGCCGCGATAACTTTTGAGATCGAGGAAATGCCAAGAGGCGCCAGGGGAAAACGAGGCAAATGAAAATCGGCCTGACGTTACGCGGACACACTCCACTTGCTCGCTCGCTCCCTCGCGAACAGCGCGCCCTCCGCGACTGTAGTAAATCTTCGTTACTGCATTCTACACCCAATACCACTGCTACCACTGCTACCACTACCACTACCACTGCTACGAGTACGAGTACAACTAGGACTAGCGTTAGTACGAGGGACGACTAGTGGTAGGATCCAGGCAGTGGAGTAGCCGTAACGCCGATATACTTCGTACTCACGTAAATTAATGGCTTTTTATGCTCTAAATCACCCGTCGCGAAGATGATTTAAAATCCCTTACTTAAATCATCCTAATCCCATTGTACGGCTCGTGCGTCCCGAGTGCGAGCTCTGCACCCTTGGGATCCCATACCATTATCAAGACTGCTGCTGCGAGCCTATCACTACTTATCGATCCGTCGATTTTTTTTTTCTTTTTTAAACACGCCACGCCTAAGTAGGAAATAGAATAATCGAAAGCCTATATTCGCATTCCTCTCCCTTATATTTTCCCATTACTTCGGACAAAAGTTATTGCCCATCCTACATAATGGTAACGATGAATTCTTCTTTAAATCAACCCGTTTGATAATCTGGCCGAATCGTGTTGCCTTCGCGTTTCACTACAACTATCACTGCCGATAGCATTATCGATACATTATACGCTATATCCTTTATATCCTTTATACGCTAATCCATCGAAATCAAAAGGATAAACATCGCTTTGTCCTTTAACTGAAATTAAATTTTGTCCGTCGTCCTGCATTGCTAATTAATTGAACTCATTTCCCTGTCGTTATTGCCCTCTTTCAAATATGCAGATTATCAATCGATCTTTTTTATTTAACAAAGCCGTTTCTAACTCAAAGCATATCTACGTTTTATTTATTTCTTTATTTTTCTATTTATGAGCAGCATATTTTTCTAGATAACTGCAGAGTCTTAAAAAATCGAAGTCGATACAATCATTATTTTTACAATATCCACGAGGTACTTCATCATAAAATAATCTCTATCCACGTACTACATAAACAAGTCTTTTATGATTTACATTTTTTTTTATTTTAAAGCCATTTTATTATTTTAATTATTATGATATTTGCCGTAGTAAAAATAGCTGCTCTCCCACGAGAATTATCCTTATTAAATAATAACTTATAAATTATCCTTTCGAAAAGTACCAATGATAAATAAAAAAAAACAACGTTCCGGCTTCTATTATTTAATACGTAACAATTCTTCTTAATACTTGTAATTCGAATTCTTTACAATTCCGAAAAAAAAATAAAAAAAAAAAAAAAAAAAGGAAGAAGAAAAGGATCAATAATTGTTAAAAGAAATAGGAAAATTAATGTAGAGGTAGTATGAATTCATATCGAAATTCGCGAATAAACATTATAAAAGAAACTTATTCTACGGAATGATAAAAAAAAAAAAATCCAAGAGAATACGGGAGCGCGGGATTTACGTTTTTATTTCATAATACTAATAAAAATATTATGGGAAAATTATTATTTAATATAATAATATTATTCGGATACATTCGGAAGAAAGACTTTTGTTTTTATTTGTAAGTAATTATTATTATTATTGTTATTATTATTACTGCTGCAGTCTATACTTTTTTGTATTTTAATTAATAAAAAATATTTATTAAACAAGAATTATCGAATTGAAATATTTTAATTAACGACCAATTACGAAAATATTTAATTGCATGCGTATTATTAAGCCGCGGGTTTGGAATAAAGTAGTAAGCGTAGTAAATGAAATTCGTAACGCAACGTGCATACGTATTTTGACGAAGGAAGCACATTTCGGGAATATATACATTTAATAAGAAGAAGACATACCGTACGCGGAAATAAAATAAGCATTTTAACGCAAAAGATCGGCGATGCGTATAATATTTTACCGAGATTTTTCTTCCGGCCCCTCTCCCGGCCCCTCTACCCCCACCCCCATCCAATCCCATCCCCGCCCCCGCACCGCACGCCAGTCGAACTATTATATTTTTGCTTCGTAAATTGCACGAGCTGAATTTAATAAGATTTTAAGGGAATCGGGCTGGTAAACACGAAGATAAGAAAATCAGAAAATTCAAAATTAAAAAGTTCCTTTGTTACGATATTAGCATATTATTTATGCCTTTAATAATCCTGTATACGCGCGGCATTCCCCATTGGCTGCACAAGGCCAAACTAAAGCGAATTATTGAAGTCGAAGAACAAGTGAGACGTGAGACGTGAGAAGTGAGAGGGCGCAACGTCTCGTTCAGAACGAGAGATCTAAGGTCGCGCGCGCGCGGATGCGATAGTGCGCAGGCACGAGCGCCACCTACGACACGCGATATTTAAATTGTACGGAAACGGTTGTGTATACATTATTACGGAACGACACAACTTGGCAAAGCGTCTATTTATGAATTATAATGGATTGCCTGCCTCCCGGATACTCCTTTGACAAACGATAGCACGCGAAATAACAAATTGCCCTGCCTCGCTTTATTTTACATTCCCTTACCTTCCCTTACGTTTCCTCAATTCTCAATTACCATTGATTGTGTCCCTCGATTGTACTTATTACTCCCCCAACAAATCCCTATCTCCCGTTATTAAGTTAAAAAATTTAAATTTTCTCAAAAGCAAGTACTTTGCTACTTTCATCCTGATTGTACGCGTCTAATAATAATAATAGCAATAGTAATAGTAATAGCAATAGCAATAGTAATAGTAATAATAGCAATAGCAATAGTAATAATTCAACTGAAATTCATAAAGATTTTATTTATCTAATCTAATTTATGATTGCAGAAAGGTTATCGATGGTGGGTGGGTGGTAGGGAGGGGGGGGGGATGAGGGAGAAGAAATAAGAAGAAATGTTTGACTGTTTTTTTCCTTACGGCTTTTATACTTTCGTCTTGCTCCGATGCCTCTTAAGTTTTACATTTCGCCGAATTTCTTTAGCACTCTGCTATAACGTATAGATATCGTTTTACTAAGACTTTCTTCCTATATACATATATATATATATATATAACTGTTTGCCCGGATAATACGACATTCGCCTCGAACTCGATTCTTTTTTAAAATACACGAGACTCCTCTCCCACCCTCTGTCCTCCAGTACGAATACATTGAGACATATTCATTCGGAGTACTACATTTTACGCTGTATCGGAAAATTATTCGGATTTCCAGACACGCTACGACTACTACCGACAGTTTTATATAATTTTCATCGGTTTCCGGTCCGTTTCCGATCCTTTTCCCGATCCGTTCCCTCGGCTTCGCGGAAGCCCTCGGCCCCGAAGCTTTCTTTGCGAGAAACAAATTTTAATAAACAAATAATACCTTCGGCTCGGCAACGAAAGCTTCCCCATTTACTTAATTAAATGAACCCTTATCTCACAAAGATAAACGTACTCTTAATTAAACCGATACGGACGAATTAAAAATTCATTAGGAGCATCATTCCGGTTTTCCTAATACCGCTTGCGATCTTCGTATCGTCGATAATTTAAATTCCACCGAACGTCTTCGGACTCTTCTAAAGGAACGGAAAAAAGAAAAAAAAAAACAATACATAACCTATCCAACTTTGTATATCAGTCCGATATTAGCACAACTCGTCGTGCTTAGATCGTACAATTCCAGCCAACTTTGACGCTGACGCTCGAGCGAGCGAAATATTTATATCCGAATAATAATATCGTCTCTCGGACGCAGCTGAGAATTTTAATTAAATTTTCCTCCCCTTGGATATTATTATAATGCTTGTATTACATGTAAGCGCGAATAAACGCGTATTGCGCCGTCATTGTTGGATTCGTAATAATTTTTAATCGACGCACTTGATAAGACAACGAGAGGATTTTATTAAATGAAATTTAGATTCAAAATCGCAAATCTCTTGGATCCCATTAGCATTTGCAAACTTAGCAGCAAGAGTAATGAAAAACATTATTTACACGAGAATGGAGGGGGAAGGAGAAGAAGAAGAAGAAGAAGGAGTAGGAGGAGGAGACATCTTTGGCTATCTTGGCTACGTGATAAATTGAAATGGGCGAACGATTATTCACTTTTCTATTGTTAAGAAGGTTATCTGTGAAAAAGGAACGGATTAACACAGGGATTGATAACCCCAATGGCAATTACAGAGCATTACATAAGAGCGCGACTCCATTCAGCGACACGTGAATAATTACGGATAATAATTACGATCGATACTTTTATCTCCGTATACATTGCAACATAACTTTTTTCTAATATCACATCATGTAGCCCAATGCAATAGGCTTGGATATTATTTATAATTAATTGGACGTACCTCATCGTCGTTTGAACTAATGAATCAATCGCAATTCTATCCTCGCGATTCATGAGGGATGAGCAAAGAACAAAAAAAAACAAAAAATCAACGATCCGCGTTATTTTCGATGCCGATGTGGAATCCCAGTACATATTCATTATCTCTGGATTGGGGCATTACAGCAGGAATTTCGTACCACGTAACCCTTACCGCGCACCTATTCTCTCCAATCAGATCCTCTTATCTCGCCTATATACATACATACATATACATACATACAAACAGTCTATTTTTCGTCGTGTTTTATATAGAAGACAATGAATCTGGTAATCGGGTGAAATAATCCATTTAAATAATTTTCCTTATTCCATCGTCAGGTTTTTTTTTTATTTTTAGATAAAACTTAGTATCGTAAGTATATGTTCGGAGAGAATAATTTGTCCTGTAACGTAAGACCTAATTTAGCCAAAATCTTAAACATCTTGTTGTTACGTAACGATTGTTGGCTTGAGGATACAAAAGAATACAATTGTTGTTGAGTTGAATATTTGTTGCCTATTATTAGAGACACGGGTATACACCGATATACATACACACACACACACATATGTATGTATAAAGAATCAAATGTATTTTTCAATTTTCTTCACTATTGTTTAGTATGGCGAAAACGGAGTTATAAAGTTATATTTATACGGGTCGAAAGTGCATTAGACCGTCATAGAAATTTCTGTCCTTATCTATCAAAGGGTTTAGTAGATCGCAAAATTTTCGTCTAGATAAAAAAAATAAATTAATAAAGTCCGTTAAATCCATTAAAAGTGTAAACGTTTAAACGAAAGATAAGATTCCCGTTATTATTGGCCGGCGAGGAGAAATTGGAAATCGAACGAATGGGGACGATATATTAAGCGGGTCGATTACTAAAATACACGAGTATGCTAATAAAGTACTGGCCTGTATCATAAAGAATACTTTAAGCTTGCCGAGAGCAGGAAGCCCGGGCTCTCCCGTACATCTGCACGCCTTTACAAATACGAATACACTATCGCTCACTTTGCTCCTCATCTGTGCAAACATTCGGCTTACGTTTCTATCGAATACTCGATGCTAAACCTGTAGCATGGGAAGAGCATGGGAAGAGCATGGGAAGAGCATGGGAAGAGCATGGGAAGAGCATGGGAAGAGCATGGAAGAGCATGGAAGAGCATTTTCCCCACCACTTCTTCATTCGTGTCTCACTTCCATTGTTCCCTCCGTCAATTCTTTCTTTTTTTTTCGCTCTCTCTCTCTCTCTCTCTCTCTCTCTTTTTTATCCCTCGACTATTAGCCCCAAAGCCCGTAGTATCGCATGATCAGTTTCACTCAATCGAGTTTCTTAAAGAAATGCAATGTAATAAAATCCCTTCCGCTTTATTGGTTAATTTTGCAGAAACCAACTCTGCGTAAACGTTATTCCTTCCATTTTCAAAATACCCATATTTTTTCTATATATATATTATTATTATTATTATTATTATTATCTCCGGGATCTTCTTTTCATATTTTCTCTCTCTCTCTCTCTCCCCCCCGTCCCCGTCCCCACCGCGACCTTTTCTCAATGTAATAAAACTCCGCGAAATCTGTCTCCGACATCTACAGACCAGATTTATAAGAAAAATAATTCACGCTTGCAGTTTTGGGGTCCTCAAGCCAAACTTATCGCGCTTAAACCTCGCGCTTCCTTTAGAATTCCGTTGGAAATGAATAAAAATACGTCCCCAGCTCTTGTGCAACAAACGCCTCAAATTCTAAACGCATAAATAACGCATTTTGCCGGGAATACCGCAGAATAGCAAAATTTGCAAAAGAGAGGGACAAAAATAAATTATTGATATTTAAATAAATAATTTAATTTAATTTCCATACTTTTGCTCGACTTAGATACTAAAAAAATATATATATATATATATATTCAAGGCAGTGTGCGTGGAAATGACGATGAAGCTCTAACAAATTTTCTGAATTCTGAATTGAGGGTCTGGATTTTATATGCAGTAGAAAGCTCTTGCTTGCCCTTAACATCGACTCGTCAGCGTGTGAACACGAGTGATTAAAAAATACTTGAGAATTTCAATGGCGCTAGATGAACCTGATTCAAAAAGGATTTTTTTTTTCTTCTTTTTTTTTTATTTGTCTCTCTTCTTCTTCTTCTTTTTTTTTTTTTGCTTTCTGTCAAGAATAATGTCTGCGATTTGTTTATTTATGCCTTTGAAACGCGTATAAAACCCTTTGAAAGATATACTTTGAATAATACAGTAAATACTGAATAGTTGAATTATTGATATTTACATTTAAATTGTAACGTATTCAATTATTGTAGAACAATTGTGAATCGTGAAGAAACGACGAGTCTTCGCGTTCGCGTAAGTATAATATCGCATGAGCACGCGTTTCATAACGAAGAAAACATTTTAAAAGTATATATTGAGGCGAACGTATTCGAGTATCACGGACCGGTTTCTTTATAAAAAAAAAAGACAATAGATTTACGAAAGTATTCATTAAGTGAGCCCCTTCTAGAGGTCTAGAAATTTCAATTGCACTCGCTAAATCGTAATTACGTGTATTATGTAATTGGGAATGATGGTGTAGGGAAGCGCGCAGGTGTAGTGCAGACCTCGTCTCGGTTCAGCCAAACGAATACCTCCTTACAAAACTTTGCCTCGCGCCATAAAGGTTTTATAAAAAAAGGATTTGTTTACGCATCATACGTACTGATAACGACGATATTTCCCGGTCAGTTATATACCGTGGATAAAACGAATGAACTTAGAGTGGCCGTCGAATCCGTACTTCGCCCATAGTCTACGTAAAAGCCTCTAAACTTCAATATTTAATAGTTCGCTTTGTAAATAAATTCATTCATTTATTTATTCAATAGAATGTATTTCATCTATAGAATTTTACCCGCCGGCTCTAAGTAATTAATTATATTGTAATTGTAATTGTAATTGTAATTGTCTATATACAGGAGTGAGTCGACTGACGTTCTAATGGCCGTAAAAGGGGCCTTTGGCAATATCATTCTAATGGTTAAACTTGAATTTAATTAAGACAATCCGATAAAGCGGATCGTAGGGACATTTTATAAAACGCTTATCCAGCGTACGAGCGGACTGCTCCGTAAAATAGCGCGGAATGCCAGAAATGTATCCGGCGATCGTCTCGTGTCGTCGTAAACGCTTCGAGAGTCGAATCCGAATCGAAATTCAGCACCGAAGCTGCTGGTGAGCCGATTAGAAGCCGCTGATTGGCTTATTTAACCGCGGGACGTGAGCCATTATTTAAGTCGGTAAGATACGATGTATCGCACACTCTTTTCAACACTTTAACTAAATTAATTGGCAAGCTACAACGGGACTATCCGACGCTAACACATCGAGTTTGCCAAATTAACTGATTAAGGAAAAGAGATGTAATTAACGGTCTGAAAAATAATACGTCCGCATAATAACAATTGCACGGACGACGATGGTGACAAAAAGTCCTTGAACATTATTATTCCTCTTACCCTTCTTTCTCTATGCCCCTTTCACTTATATCCTATCAAGTAGCGGTAGCAGCAGCTACTTAAAATGCTCAACAGCAGCCATTAGCCGAGCCATACAATTACATTGGCGATAGTAATCATTTGCATATTTTTAAATAAACTTACATGGCAATTGACACCGTAAGCTCCATTCAAACTAATCCGATAATTGCTTTAATCAGTACTAAGGATTTGCTATTAACTATTCGCAACGCTACGTACTATTCACCTTTAGTCAATAACTTTGAGAGAGAGAGAGAGAGAGAGAGAGAGAGAGAGAAATAATAATAATTACAACTCTATTCTCGTAGACTGTTCTCCTTGTAGATAAAAAATAACTTTCTATTTTATCGTTCGATATTGTCCTGTTTATAATAATAAGTGAGTCCTTGCTTACTATTGCTAGTATACGCGCGCGGTTCAATTGTATCCTTATGATACGAACTCCTCGCTATCGGAACAAGATTAAAACGAAAAAAAAAAAAAAAAAAATTCAAATGAGAGGAACGTTCTCTTAGGTTATTGCGCTAACGATCTTACATAATCGTCGGCATTCAATATCGATTTCAACGTAGATTCGTTACGTTTGGCTATAAATAAGCTTGGGCCTCGTAGACTCTTTTTTTTTTTTTTTTGACGGTTAAACGTCCCCGTTGCGCCCCACCCGCCCGTCCGACCGAGGGAGCCATAGAGGGATGCGCGACACGCGAACCTCACACTCGAGCTTTGATTTCTCAAGAAAACTGCATGGCTGACCCCCTTTCCGACCTCGGCTCTTCTGCGCATCTTAGCCAAATCTCGACTAAGACTTTTTATCGCTTACGACGGTTCTGTAATATTCGCAGAGCCGAGGGGGGGGGGGAGCGGGAAAGGGTCGATGCTCGGATATTGTTATTTTAGTTGAAAGCGTAGCCAAATTCTCCCGGGAGGCCAATGGATCCCCGTACTCTTTCCTCTTACATTATTTCCGGTAATATTTTAAACCCTTGTAAGTTACGTTTCGACCCGTATGGAATGGAGGAGCCGTCCCGTCCCCGGGCCCGCTATTACAACATCGAGCCCAATAAGATGATAAGGCGGCTATTACAAAGAAAGAGTCGAAATTTTCAATAGAAAAAAATTTTTATCGTCCCGACCAAATGCTTTTCGCCGAATTAAATTAAACTTACTTTAAGTGTAGGCCGAACTCCGTATTCAATTAATTAATTAGCTTTATCGTCCCTTCCCTTCCTTTAAAGTAGACAATATTTCAGAAATAATTATTTTCCCCCCTATATTTTCCATATTTTCTTTTCTTATTACATAGAAATCAATCCTGCGCCGCATCGATCTATACAAACAGCGAAACGGGGAAATTATAATATCCTGGCTTGATACAATTAAATTCTAAAAACCCTAATCCCTGCCCATTATCCCACAATAATAACAATAACAATAACAATAACGATAGTAGATGCATGGGAAGTTGCGGCTTTCGTGTATAAATTAAAAGCGATCGATAATTGTGAGGATCCGTGGCGAATCCCTTCAAAGAATTCAATAGCCATTTTAAGGGCGCGGGGGGGGGGGGAAGAAAAAAAAATCCCCAATATCGTAGATTTTACTTTAAAGAATCTTTATGTGTAGCCGTGATTATATAAACGCGTACTCGAGGAAAATAACCCGATTACCGTTACTTGTCATTTTACCTCCTGCAATCTTCTCGGACTAATAGAACTCAGAATACGATGTTTGTTTGAGTATAGAAGAAGAAGAAGAAGAAGAAGATAAAAATTATGAATAGTAAAAGTAATTGAAAGTTGTTTGTTATAGGTTACAAGCTCCGTGTCGTACATACGAGCACACATAAACTGCCTTATAGTCGAGAAAATACTCTTGTGGCCACGTCATTTTCCTCTAAAAACTTATCATCCTTCCTGTTTACTACTCAAAACTAATAAGCTTACGAGCAGACTATCCGAAGGTCTTGTGTACTTTTTAAAAAAAAAAAACTCTGTGCAACCTTCGCGCAGAAGGTACTTTTACGATTCTTCTTCTTCTTCTTCTTCTTCCTCTTCGTCTTCTTCTTTTTTTTTTTTTTTATACCGATACGGATGTGGCTTTTAAAGGAAGACGGCCCGTAAAAAAATATCTAAACAAAAGTGATAAGTGTATGCGTGTAAAGAAGAAATCGGGAGGACGTTGTGCTCGTTCAATTGAAGGGAAAGATTTATCGATCTTTCCTCAACAAATGACAAAAAACTTATCGGATCGCGCGAATCTTTAATTCAGGAATCTACAACCAAAAGTAAAGCGCCTTTACTTAAACATCATTCCAGTGGTTTTTAATATTTAATGAATCACTAAAGAATTAATTCTGTTCACTAATTAATCTTAAAACTTCATTATATTTTTATAGAATTAAAAAGAAAAAACTGACGAGTTTTAATTTGTCATCTAAACTCAATAAATATTCTTTTAAACGTGCAATGAAGAATTTTATTGTACAAACTGGTTCGTTGTATTTTCAATTGATTATTTTGTGTAAACTTGTGTTAAACAACGCTAAAATCATCGATCAAAGTCTCGTTCTCTACTTACATGATGTACACAACGTACCATTTTATCCACCCATGTATACTTATATATATATATACGTATATGTATATAGATATAATCGAAGATAAAATATGCCTTATTAATTATCTAATGAAAAAAACTAAATAAATGTAGAGGAGAATGTAAATGCATAAATGTAAGGAATATCTCGATCGTAATGTATATATTTGGATTTCGCAAGGTCGGGAGCCGCTTAAAAGGTCTTCTTTCCAAATGTATCCGATTATTAAAATCGAAATTCTTTATTAAAATTCATTTTAACTACGCGTATTTTGAAATATTTATATAATTTTATAGTATTGATGAAAAATAAAAAAACAACATAAAACAGATATACGTATTATTATTTTTTTTTTTTTTAAGCATCGGTCGTTAATTAAAATCCAGAATAAAATTTTGAAAATGTAATTTAATATGATAAATAATGTTTTAATAAATAAACTAATACTTTGCAAAAAATGCATATCAAAAGCGAAATATGGCGTGTAAATACGTATACGAATATGAAGAAAGCGCTGAATAAATAAAATGCAGCAAAGTCGACAATTCGAATGAAATTTAAAAAAATAAGTACCTAATAAAATTTAAAATAATTTATCTTATGATTGAATATTGTGTATTTGTTTTATTTTATTTTATTTTACTTTATTTCTCTATTACAGCAATCCGTTTCCGTGCAATCCGTTACATTTATTTATTTATTTATTTATTGAGATTTACGGGAATACGCGAGCCGAAACTAACCGACTGTATAATTATGCCCATAAGTTACATATTCCTGTACAGTTTAAATACATAAAAACATTTGATAATTAATAAAACTTATTTTATTAATTCGTCGGCATTTTTAAAATTTTTGCATTTGAATAAAAAGAAATTGCACAAAAGTATTTGTTGCGTTAAATTTAACGTTCGGGATATTAATACGAGATTTAGGATCTTAATAAGCGATCGGTTCTTAAAATAATTTAAAACGCAAGATTTTGTTAAAAATACATTTACATCCAATGCCGTATACGCAAGTAAATTAACATTTAGAAACCGTTAGGATTCCTAATTGTACGCGTGATCGTGTACGACGATACATTATCAATACATCAGCTTCAATAATCGGATCAACCATCGAAATCAGTATTTTCGAAAATCCTTTTGGCGCCGGAGTAAAAAAAGAAAAAAGAAAAAAGAAAAAAGGAAAAAAAAGAAAAAGGAAAAAAAAATACACGATGCAATAGGTTACAACGCAATAAAAATTCGTTAGGCCGCATCTGTAAAAAAAGCAAATTAGCATATTTTTAAAAGTTGAAAAGTAAACGAATCATGAATATTTAAGTACCATCGGCTATGAAAAAAATAAATGAAAGGACGTGGGTAGGTATTATCGAAATACGGGAAATACGTAGCCGTGTCCGTCATACATCGCTCCCATTATTGACTAGAAATTGAGAGATAAATTTCAAAGACATTACAATTCCATTGATTCGAAACAATTACTCGTAACGGATAGTCAATATATACATAGACAGACTTTGAGTTGGTCTTGTCGAATAAAGTCACGTAATAAATAACTCATCTGCGCATAATTTTCATAATACAATTGGATTTTTCAAAAAATTAAATGACAATTTCGCGCTACAAGTATTGAGGCAATAAAAAAAAAAGAAGAAAAAAAAAATCAACGACAACTCGGGTCTTACTTGAAAATCAAGTCATTCGTGCAATTTTATGTAGTAACACTCGCAATCTCCAATGTTAACACGTACAGTTAACGTATTGGAAAGGTTTGCACTGGATTACCTCGAAAAGCCTTGCCGTAAGCATTAAATAATATATTCAAACAATACAGGTTTGCGAGTAGAAGTCTCGCCTTCTTATTTTGTTAATCCGCAATTAGTCTATAAGGTCATATGATTTGATAAACTTTTTATTATACAAAACCATCGAGGAGTTAAATTTATTGCGACGTATCTGACTTAATAAATAATGACTCTTAAATAAAAGTTCTTCCCAACAAGATGTCGAAAGAGCAATTATTATTCGACTATCGATATCAGTGAAATTAACGAACACCTTTTTTTTTCTCTCAAAATCTATTATACAATTAATATCTCATTATTAACGTTCGTTTTTGTTTTTACTTGCGTTAATGCAAAGGCATTCGCTTGGGGTATATTGGGGTCGCATTAAACAACGCGTTTTACGCGCAATGTCGCTTACAATGACGTGAAAGAGGTAAAAATGTTTTCGATACAAGAATTTCGTAAAGTTGTACGGAAATAACACGGTTTCGCAGTCGCGCGTACCGACTACGGTAATGCAAGGTAGTAATAATAAATAATAGCGCAGACGCCGCACTGATAACTTATTGGCGAGCTGATCAGAAGGAAAAGTGAGAGGACCAAGATTAGGTAACACGAATTAATAAAGCCGAGTATAATGGATATTCTGACGTATATCTGACACGTGAATAAATAATGCGTAAAGAAACGGGCTGGAATACAATGGGGATGCTTAGCTTTTACAGCGGCCCCCCACCTCCTTTCGCGTTCCCGATGCTTTGGGGGTCAAAGGCATTGTCGGACCACGACGATGGCCCATCGCTCCTCTGCACCTGCTTTCGAACTTTACCTGGGTTACGTGATACCCGCTGGCTGCCCCCCCCCTCTCTTTGCACTCCCAGTACTGCGAGGCCTCCGCGTCCCGCCAACTAACTTGGCATTTAATGCATGCGTCCTCCCCCCGCGCGCGCGACCTGCCACAAGTTATTGTTTCTTGGGCTATTTAATGCGCTGAGCATTAATTAGTTCCAGGAAGGCCCGAGTCCAGCGGACACCGTTAGCTCGCTTCTATATTTCGACATATCTATCACCACCCTGTTGCGCTTCCCTCCGAATCTCTCGTCCCTTAAGGCATTAAGTAAGGGCTCCGCTCCGGGTGCGAGATGGCGCCACCTACCATACATCGATACGGCCGACGTTACGGACCGAATCTCTCGAACAAAATTAGCCACAACATAAGCCGTTCGCTTACGTTTACTTTTTTTTTCCTACTTTTTTCTTTCTTGGCCTCGTCGTTCTTATGATTGATTCGAGGCGCGGCATTTAATGCTGAGGTGGCGGTCGCCCGGTAGATTTTTAAATTACGCAAAACTAAGGTGCGATCGCTCTTACGTTAATCCTTAATCCGCTCGAGAAGTTAACGTTTAATTAAGAAGTTTAGTATTTCACTTTATAATCCTTTGATCGCTTTAAACGAATTCGTCGCGAATACAAAGTCTCGTTGGTTTTTTTTTTTTCAATTTTGCTTCTCTCTCTCTCTCTCTCTCTCTAAAGACTGCCTCGTATGTATTTGACGAATTCCGTTCGTCCGCTGCGCTGCTCTTACTCGATTCGATTATCATTTGGCAAAGACTTTCGCGCAAATATCGCTGCGGAGCGTGGGAGGCCCCCCCAGCGGCCGAGCTCCTCTATTTTTCAAAAGCCCCGATTATTCCCCTGGCGTGAAAACGTCCTGCCATATTCGCGAGGCAAACCGTACTTTCCGCGATATTGAAACAAAAACGAAACAAAAACAAAACAACAAAAAATATTCGAATTTAGCTACCCGGTACGATCGCCACTACGCGACTCCTCGGCATTTAGAATAGCATTACGAGTCACCCCCCCCCCCCCCACCAACCTCACGCGCTTTCCCGAATGGCCTTTACCAAGAATCTACAATTTGATTTAGCATAATCACTTGCAGCATTAATGCACGTTTAATGGATTATTTTCACGAAATATAAGAGGGGGAGTGGCAGGGGAGAGGCGGGAGGAAAGAACCGTAAGTTCGCCTCGATACCTTATGCCAGGGCTTGCTACTTACGCATTAGAATATTATGAATTTCGTTTACGTACAAACTACGTAATGTATCCAAGAAAATTCTTCGCCATAACTTATCATTTCATACTTTCATTAAAATATTATCCATTTAAGGATTATTATAATAATACACAATGTCGTATTCATTATCTTATCTATAAAACTGCACTATGCAAATTAATGAGCCCGTGAGATCTCCGTTCTGTTCTCAACATCCTGTCTTGATTTATTCCTTCCTAAGAGCATAAGTCAAAAACTAAGTCAACATTTTCTAGGCTAACACCCACCACTCTATCTCTCTCTCTCCCTCTCTCTCTTATATATATATATATATATATATTGTTATTAATTAATAGAAGAAGAAAGAAACCGTATCGATCGTCGTCTCCTTACATCATTCTCAGCATTCATTAATACCTCCAAGTTGTATTTCGTTGTATTTTTCGAAGGTAATAAAACATTTTCAATAACATCGCCTGCCTTTCAATCGTATATATTATTATTATTATTATTCGATAAAATATTTTCTGTATTTACACATCTCGTATTTATATTTTACGGCTTTTATACTACTTTTGTATTTCAAATTCTCCCTCTATAATGTAAGTGTAGATTTTCTCTATTGTCCGACGGTCTATTACATTACTTTTATTGACAATCCATGTAAATTTCAGTGTTTCTTATATACGCAATAAAAGAAATTGCGATAGAAAAATATTTTGAAACCCGCGCATTTCCAAGAATTATATCAAATTTATCCCGCACGATTCAAACGAATGCATAAACATATGGATTATATGTGCAAAGAGGATTAAGCTCATCTTACCTCTTGTTTTCAATTAACTCAAAAAATAAATATATATATACATATATATGTATACGTAAATAAATGAATGAATTTTTTTTTTTTTTTTAACGACAAATTCTTATTGAGCAAAGGTACGCACGCCAAAGTAAATAATAATAATAATAATTTCTTTCTAATGAAGCAATAAAAAAAATATGTTGAATTAATGTATCTCATAATGAGCGTAGAGAGATAATTTTTCCAGTATTAATATCAGACCCGTTCTCCAGCCATTTTACTTTTTGTATTGGACGTAATCTAGTAAAGTGATCAATGACCGGGGCAATTAGCAATCTCACGTATGCAAAAAGAAAGCTTTAATCCTCATTTAATTAAAAAGGACGATGAAACGTAAGCCCTTGGTAAATGTGAATAAATAATAATGATTTTGTAAAGCAGACAAACTATAGGGTTTTTTTTTCTGTTTTTTTTTTTTTTTGTATTCTCTATTATGAAAGCCGTAGTCAGTCAAGCTGTATTTATAAATTATTCAATATAATCACTGGGTAGGAAGCGCGGAACGCGAGGAATCGAGGAAGAATCGTTTCGTCATTAAAAAAAGATTAAATAATAATAATAATAAACAAACAAACAAATAGATAAATAAACTTAGGGTTGCATTCTGCGAAAGTAGGGGGAGTAGGCTTTTTTATTACGAAATATTGGAGACTGAGGGATCCGTTGCGTATCCGAGGCATAAAAATTAAGGACACTTTGGTATTTGTGATTTCGCTTAACGATCGATTTCAACTTGAAATGAAAAAAAAAGAAAGGGAAAAAGAAAAAGAGAGTCCCGTTCTATTGTTGGAATGACGGAGATGGAAAAGTCGATACGGAGTACTCGGATCGAGAATCGGAGAGCCAAGATTGGCCCAGCGACGAACTGTAAAAACGGATTGGTGGTCGGGTGCGGGGGTGCGGGGGTGCGGTGGAAGGAAGGCTCGGGGAGAGATAAGAGGAAACCAACAAGTTAGATAAAGAATAGAACTTGGCGTGGAAGAAGTTTTTCAAATCGAAAGCGGCGACTCCGCGGCTGCCCGCGACTAAGAAACGTAAGTAGTGGTGGTGAAGTAGCTTAAAGCTTGCGAGCTTGCAGAAAACTCAGTGAAAAGCGTACTCTAGACGGCCTTCCGGGGATGCGTCGACATATCAGGTCGCCACACCTCTTAAGACTCGATAATTTCCTGACCCGGCTGCTACCTTCTCAATAGCTCTTGCCTTTTTAACAAAAAAAACAAAAAAACAAACACCAGCATTTCCATTATCGAATACGGTGAGTACGAGCCACCCTCGTGCACCAGGTATATACGTATCGGTCGACCCCGCCGTCCCCGCGCACTCTTACCCACCTATAATATATCAATGTTTTCTAATCAAAGCTCTACGACGTCTACTTGAGCATCCCATTGACAATGTACATCAATAGTTACGCTTACGTAACTCGTACGCTCGTCTGGCAATTGACTTGGTCCCGAATAAAAAGTATACGCAGATACGTTGTGCGTAAGTATTTCAGTCGCCTATTATCGGATTAAGGGGTCTATTCGAGATATGACGGAGCTCGGGCAAAGCCCAGAGATAATTAGCCCCGCCTTATCTGGATGATGGGCTATTTCCGACCATTATCTCAAGCCCAACGAAGCCGAGAGAGAGAGAGAGAGAGAGAGAGAAAAGAAAAGAAAAGAAAAAAAGACACACACCCCCCCCGCCCCCCGCCCGAAATGTTCTAAAGCGATGATTTACTATTTGTAGACAAAGCGAAGCAGGGAAAAAGGCTAGAACGCAGCTTTTATAGCCGCCCTGAGCGATTCAGCTGGACGTAGTCGTATAATTTCTGAATTCGGATTCAGAAATAGGAATTATAAAAAAAATAATTCCCCAGCAGTGTATATAAAATACGTCGTTGTTGTTGTTGTCGTTGTTGTTGTTGCTGCTGCTGCTGCTGTATTAACGCTCGTACTTACGAACGAGGTACAGAGTAAACTTTTTATCGGAATCTCTGGGAACCGCTGGGAAGAGTATTCCAGTATAAAATAGATAGATAGATAAAAAAAAACAAATGAAAAGAAGAGTAGAGAAGAAGGGATCGGAAGAGGATTTCCGGAAGTCAGGCTCCCGTCCGGCATGAAAATACCATTGCCCCTGACGAATCAATTAGCCTGTCATTTATATACCGACCAGGTTAACCCCAATAACCCGGTTAACTAGCCAGAGCAGCCCTCTTGCTCATACAAAAGAAATGAAAATTATTCACACTGCATTGGAAACACGGCAAACTTCTTCAGACTGAGCGTACCATGACGCGGCGTTTCTTTATGCGCAATATAGATCGATAATTCCTCGATAATTTCATCGATAACTATGGCCATTCATCTCTTACCCCTACTCACTCCTCATCCAGCAAATTAATGCTTAACGTATATTACATGTTTTTTGGTTTTTTATTTTATTTTTTTAATAATTATATAATAATATGATTATTATTATAACCAACCGGAAGAGCAACGATGCATTTCTTATAGGAATTCCAACGTTATCGCGTGAACATACGCCAACGAAGGCTTTAAGAATAATACAGACTTGCTCGGATGTGAATGTATGATTACGACTAATCATCAACAAACCGAAATTTTTCGGGACCCGCCTAGGGAGTAATATAGCATAATTGCCCTCGAAGCGCTGAATATACTGTACGAGAGGGAAGAAAATGTACAATTCCGTTTTATGGAAAATGCGAATTTTACGGCTGAATTAATAGGCCTCTCTAAAACTTTAATTCACTCCATTAGAAATTCCTTATATGTAAATTCTAATGAGTAATTGGATATTGAACTAGCATCAAACAAGCATCATTTATCTCTGTTTCTTTAATTCAAAAAATCCAGGTCATTTTGTAAAATTATTAATAAAAATTGTTAAGCAGTAGTCGGTTAATACATTATAATGTCATTGGAAGAAGGATTAACGAGCTATTCCCTACGGAATATTAGAATTAGTTATTAATAAAGTCAAAAAACCAATTAGAACGGATAAGTTTTTACTTGCGCGTAATTAACTCTTGTGTATTTTTACTTAATTTCATCGATTAGCATTCGTAATTGTCCTTTAAGAGAACAAATTCGATACACGCTGCATTTAAATGAAATATATATATATATATATGTATTGTTTTTTTCGTAATGCACGGGTACATTATAATAATTTGCAAGCGAGTGCACTAGCTTGCATCAAAAATTATTAATTACTAGGGAGTTTTTTTAATTAAAATGATATTTTATGTCGTACAATGGCGCAAAAAAATTGGTATGTTAATTTACGCTGCGTTTAACTTTTACTAATATATGTGAATACATTATACGACTTTTTAATCATAAACTTCAAGTTGCTTATTCTCATTCAATAACGTAAAGTCGCCTTCTACTTATACCTCAAGTGGACATTGTATTTGATTAAAATATTGCAAAATTTTACTCTTTACATAAATAAATATTCAGTTTTATTTAAAAAAAAAAAGAAAAAAGAAAAAGAATATGAAAACATCATTGCACAATGATAATATGTTTATTCAATGTATTCTGGTAAATGTATCTCCAAGTACTTTCCCTACAGAAAATATACACATATACACATATATATATTAAATGTGTCCAGAAATATAATATCAATTCTAATTCTACACTTATTTATTTGCTTACGTATGCATATATATATATGTCTAGGTGCATTAAAGACTATACAATATAAATTTTGAAAGGATAAAAATTTAATGTTCAATAAATCTATTATATGTGACTACATGTACTGAAGAGCTAAAGCTCTTTTAAATGGAAATGTTTCACAAATAAATATACTTATAAATTTCTTTCGAGCACACTTTAAAGTACAATTTATTAGTTGTCCAAGAGAATATGAAGCTAGATGTACCTTGAATGACTCCATTTGATGCTTGTATCAAATTTGTACAGCGAAATACTGATGATTTGACTACTACTACTACTACTACTACTACTACTTATATTAAAAAGTCTCCATATAACAAACTATTTGTATGATATTTTGAATACAGGGCTATATTGAATCTTAGAGAAAGCAAAAGAAATATATTTATTATAATGACACGTTTAATGGACATTGTTTAATTATAAAACGGGCATAAAATTAAGGAATATTTAAGAAAGACAGTTTCTTCCCTTTAAATCCCCTCGACTGGCTATAACGTGTAAAAGGGGTTTTTTTTTTATTCATATTTTTTACCTCAACGAAACTATAGTAGTCCCACTCGTTATTTCCGTGACAACGATGAAAAAAATGTATAGAAGAAATTTCATAAAAAGTATCGAGACTTAAATTGTATCAATGAAAAGGACTCGTTCGTGGTATATCGGAAGACTTACGCAGTTTAAGAAGGCTCGGGATACAAATCCACTGATACAGCTCGGGAGTGGGGATAGGGGGTTATTGGGGTTCGGGGTTCGGGAGGGGTGGGGGACGCGCTACAGAAAATAGAGTAAAAATAGCGTTGAAAAAGAGAATAATGATAGCGTTAGAAGAAGTAATGGATACGATAGCGACAACGGCATAGACTCGCCAGAGACCCACACTTGCGAACAATGTAATAATGGCTTCTCTTTTTATACGAAAAAAAGGAAGAAAAAGAAAAAGAAAAAAGGTCTTGCAGTCGACAACCTGCCGCCTCAACAAGCTTACGTTGTACGAAAAATCGCGTTTCCGTAGAATCGTTGGCTCGTGCGCGCGTGCGCGTTTTTAAAACTGTAAAAATGAAAGAACATGAAGAAGCAGAAGAAGAAGAAGAAGAAGAAGAAGAAGAAAAGGGGGGGAAACCTACGGGAAAACCTACGGGAAAACGTCGTGAAAAAGTAGTGAAAAGCAGACTGAGGTAAGGAAATGGAAGAAAAATGGGAAGAGTAGGAGGACGGAAATTCTGGAAAAGCGGAACCGGCTTGCGTGTGAATTGTGGATGGAATTGAGAATAAGTGGAAGGCATCGTTTCCTGGTCCGAAGAAATGAAAACGGAAACTTTACGAATCCATAAAGTATATACGAATATGTCGAATGAGTTTCCTTTACGTATATCTTTCACGTAGATTGACTTAAATTATCAACAACAAAAAATAAAAAATATATATATATATACACGTTACGGTCCTTATTGCAGTGACGTGGAGGTGGGGGTGGGGGGAGAAAAACGTATTCTTGCGGGAGTACGAGGCGATGGCATCAGTTAATTAAAGATTGGCCTTTTACTTAGACGAATTTGAAGAAGATTGTCGTACAATTTCTTACTACCGTCGGGCTACTTGCCCTTCACCATTACGCACACAACTAATATCGTTTAAGAAGAAAATAATGACGTTGATTTTTTATTAATGAATACTCCAACGGGCTCTTAATACTTAATACTTAATAGTAATGATTGGAAAATCGATGGGTCTCTCGATAAGAAGGGGCGGAGGGTGGATGGAGGGGGTGGGGGGTAAAGGTAGCGATGTGGTAAAGGTAGCGATGTGGTAAAGGTAGCGATGTGGGGCGGGGTGGGACGGGGAGGGACGGTAGTAACGAATGAACTGAGTAATCGACCTATTTCCCAAAATAGTTCCAACTCTGGAAATATTTGTAATAATAGGAATGCCTCGTATTGCTTTGAACTATTTTAAGATCGAGCGAATTTACCGGAATATGGTCTGGCAATAAATGTCACTTATCGTCTGGCTGCAGCCCCGGATACTTGAGGGTGCCGCCGCACACCGACGTAGCGTGCGAGGCTACGCCAGAGAAGAAAAAAGAAAAACGAAAAGGTGTAGCGCTTGCGGAACTTTGCGTATAACAGAGATTGTTGCCGAGATCTTCGATGCCGAGCTCATTAAGTCATCATCGTCATCACTATGCTCAAGAGGCAAGAATGCGACTATCTCTCTCTCTCTCTCTCTGCTCTCTCTCTGCTCTTTCGATACCTAGTCTCGGCCCCTCGATCCACCGGAGGTTTAATTCAAATCTCCGCGCATAAGACGGACGAGCAATCGAGGGACAATTAAAGGACGATCGCTCGCTCGCTTCGAAATAAATAAATAATAATTAAGTAATATAAACTTGCTGGAGATCGGCTGCGAGACTCGACTCCGTAGCCGGATACGTAGATCAGAACTCTTTAGCCAGAACTAGGCTAAAGGGGTGGCCGGCGAGGGAGGGGCGGACAAGGACAAGGGCCCTTGGGGGGAGTGTTCGGATAAGCCGAGGGTGCACGCACCCTTAAACGTAAAAAATGTTGGCCGGTTCGCGCTATGCCCGCAGAACGAAAAGTTCAGCTTCCGCCCACGTCGGCCTCCTCCTATCTTTATGAGAAATTGCTTATGTTTCTTGTCCGCCTTTTAGGAAAGGACCTTTTTCCCGTCAAACTCGCCCGATAAAGCCGAGCGTTCAGATAAAGGGTAATGAGCCCATGCGCATCTACGTTCTATCAGAGCTACTTGGGGACAAAAAGGCAGATAATATTCTATTTATGCCGGTCATAGGGAAGGAGATAATGCGGAGGACTCGGGACTAAAGAAAATTATAAATAACAATACGATCGAAGACTTGTGCCGGGAACTGACAATAAGATAAAAAAGCTTTGTTTATATAAATAATACACGTGTAAGCTCTCCCACCCCCCCCCCCACTTGGTAATATTGTAATTATTATCTATTACAATTTTGACATTAAATTCAAGGGATTTCCATGTACTCGTTATTTTTCTTTATCAGTTCGATTCCTCGTTTGATCCTTTGATCGTTATCGCAGTGATAATCGCGTTTCGGTGATTTTTCTTTAGGCCCGCATTTTTATGTGGCTCGAGTGGATAAAAAAAAAAACAAGAAGAAGAAGAAGAAGAAGCGAGTACATTGGAAAGGAAAGAAATTCATTTGAAATCTAAGATTTATCGCCGGCGAGTAATAATTATACGTGCGTAAGGCGAATGATTTTCATATATATATATATTTTTCATATATATATATATATTTCATTTATATATTTTTAATTAAAACGTCGCGACGTTAACTCGATATATTTTAATGAAGGACTGAGCATTGTTATTTCATCAGAATACGTATTAAATTAAATTTCGCAATAAAATTGCACGGCTTATGACGTGTCTGTCAGTATACGATATATATATATATATATATGTACGTATGCCCTTCGTATATTTTTGGATTATATTGAAGATTGAATTTCTTCTTTCGCTTCTTAATAAAAAGAAAGAAAAACATGCTTTTGAACAGCCGAAGCTCTTTATGCAATATTTAATTCAACAAAGCCCCATTATTACTTATTCTATTGTGAGGATTTTTGAAACAAAAGTAATTAAGCGAAATTTTTGTATGAAAAAATTTTCAAATTAATTTATAAATGAGCTCCCGCGAGACAAATACAACAATTACGAGTATTATGAGTATTTCTGAGCCGTTTTCTTAAATATTACGAAATTATTCATTATCAATATAAAAATCTCTTTTTTGAATAAACGCCTTTTGTATTTATTGAAACATTTATTTTTATGCATAACGTTTGTATTACTCGCTGTATAATTAAACAAATACTTTGAATTAAAATCATAAACCTGAGGAATTGAAAAATTCAATATATTTAATTTGCTTCGTAAAACCAAAAAAAAAAAGACATTTATAACACAATTGTGATTCTTCAATCACAATTAAAGCAATAATACTGTACATGTATTTAAAAAATTTGTTGTAAGAAATTTTTTGTCTCATTATCGAAAGTAATGGAATTTCGAACGGATAATATTAAAAGAACAAAATTTCCTGTTTCCAGAGATAATGAATGTTGAATGTTAAAGCCGGAATCCGTAAAAGTAAATAATAATACAAATAATAAGTGACTGTGATATTCAATTATTTTTAAAAATCGTGTACAATGCACGCAATATCGGTAACGACTTTATCTGCTTGATGTTACGAAATAATTAAATAGAAAAATTTCCGAACTATATATAAGAAAATCTGGTTTTTTTAATGAAATTTCGGAGGCGAATTCTACGATAAAAAAAAACAAATAATAAAATAAAAAATAACAATAATAAACAGTAAATAGTTTTTAAAATTTCTCGTAATAATAATAATGATGATGAGTATTTAATGGGAGTGTAACTTTTTGTCTCTGTTCAAAGTAAAGGTCAGAAGAAAGAAAAAAAAAAAAAGAAGGAATAAGCGCTAAAGGAGCGTAAAACTTAATTCAAATAGCCAGAGGATTGGAGAAATAAAATAAGGAAAGAATGGAGCGTTGGTGTGCGTGCGTGGGGGAGGGGGTGCAAGGTTCTGACAATTTATATAACTATAGTGGAGGAGTAAAGTTTTGCAAGTCGTTGAGTCGAAGATCCGACGGCAAGTAAAGTCTCGTAGAGCGACAGTGGTTGCGCCTTCCCCTTCCCCCCCCCTTCCCCACCACCGGCCGTGTCGCCGCCGTCGTCTATTGTCCGAAACGCGCGAAAACGATTTTCATCAGCGATGCGATTGTTCGCAGTCGTTTCTTGCGTCGTCAGCTATCCCCGCCGTCCTCCCTTGTCCCACCGCTGTCCCACATTATACGCACACGTGCACGTACGCGCCCTCATACATAACGTACGTACGTATACGTAAGCTCGGTACGTGTAGTCGACGTCCCCTCCCGGCCCCCGTACCCAACGGCTTCCTTGGTCCCGCGTCGCAGGGTCTCTCCGACGATCCCGTTACGTCCCCCGCAGTCCCGGAGTCCCCCGCAGTCCCCTTTTGCATGGCCGCATTCGACGGGAGATCTAAAATGTCGCCAAGCAAATCATCGAAGCTCGCTCGACCGGGCTCGCAATAAATAAATCACCGGCTTGCCAACGTAAATACACGGAGAAAACCGGTCGCGTAAATCACAAGTGCATCCCGGGAGTCTCGAAAGTCTCGCGAATTCTCCTTGGCGAATATTTGAGCGAAAGTGCGGGCGCAAGAGTCAAAGCCACGGGTTGGGCGGAATGGGGGTGGGGGTGACGTACGTAGGAAATCTGAGCCACGGGAATAGAGAAATTGGGGGTGGGGTGGAGGAAGAAGCGCTATTCGGAAACTTAATTTTGAAACTTTAAGAGCCGGGTATCGGTCACGAGTCGGTTGCGACTGTCAAAGAGAGTAGTAGGACGCCCGAGACATCGGATGGGTAAAAAAAAAAAAAAATAAAAAAAAAAAATACACGTGCAGAGGCCGGGCGACGGAAAAATGACGGATCGAAAAGCTCCGTAAGCTTTCGGATTACATTAAATTTTCTTTTAAATTTCACGCGAATGTCTGGCGTCTACTAATAGCTTCGATGCCGACTCTAATACCGACCGCGACCACGACCACGACCACGACCACGACCACGACCAGACCAGGACCAGGACGTAGTTGGTACCCTCGCGTCGATACAACGGAAGCCAAACTCCGATGACGATTACCTCTATTCTTATTTATTAAAGCTGCTCACGTAACGGCTGCAATAATGATGTTCGTAATAAAAGGAAAAACAAAACAAAACAAAACAACAAAACAAAAAACACTCATACAAATATCAATATTGCCCGGGAGAATGACAAACGCGAGGACGTAATCTGACATTTAACATATTGGCCAATCTAATCATTTGCTTGCTCTACCTCTTATATCAATCACAAAAGCATTTATTCGCAAATAAAATATTAAATTCCGTTTAGGGAAAACAATGGGGGAGGCAAGACAAATACACAAACCCACCCACCCACTCACCCACCACCCTTTTTTCCATCAAAAGTCGAAATGAAAAGTAGGAAACCTTATATATATATATTACGTTATATAAAGTCAAATATATCCATCATCGAAAAATATATTATTATTAAATGTAACAACGAATGAGGTCTTTTTGTAATTTATTTTAAATTGCGCACCACCTCGAGGTCGAACTCTCGTTTGAATAATTGAAAGCACGAATGGAAAAACTTTGTAGGGTAAATTATTACATGTAGCGTGCAAAGTGAAATATTCTTTTAATGTATAAGAGGAACGTTAAGGTCTTCATCGGGTATTTCAAATTAATTAATTAATTTACATTGCGATCCATTAATATTCGTACCTCAAATATACGAGCATTAATTTAAGGGATACCTTTTTTTTTTTTTTTTTTTTTTTTCCATTTGATTCATTAAACAACAAGATTTTTCAATTAATTGCTTGATTTATATTCCATAAATGCTTAATGGAGTTGATTCTTTACGTAAATTTATCCTTAATTGCTGCTTATAATTTTCAAAGAAAGTAAATTACGGAATTTCTTCTTCTTCTTCTTCTTCTTCTTCTTCGTCTTTTTTTTGTATTACGCCTTATTTAACTTTTACGGAAAGAGTAAATTACGTATTTCTGTAATTTTCAAAATTATATTCCCTTTTTATTACCTTTTTATATAATTTTATTACTTAGAATCGTAAAGCTATATTACCTAACCTAATTTACACAAGAGTAGAAGATAATGTAAGTTTAAGTGCCAAATCGATCCCCCCCACCCCACACCCCGGATTCGTTAGTCCATAAAATCTCAAAAATTATTATTAAGCAAACGCACAGAAGCTGCAGAAACGTTCCCCTCGCACTTTGTGATAAAAAAAATTATGCTCAAAAAAAAAAAAAAAAAAAACATTTAAATTACCGTTCGGGAATAATAAAAGCCCTTCGTAGGAAAGGCAAATCGTTTTACGCGAAGAATAATACGAACGCTTTTTGTTTAAATCGTGGCTTTGGCCATGGATAGTCCAGAAAAAAAGTACAATGTATTGAAAATTATAAATAATCATTTGTTAACGTTAATGTTAATGTTAATGTTAATGTTAATGAAAAGAAAATTGAGAGGAAAAGCCGAGTAGAAGGAATTAATTATATATTAATTATAGAATTGTGGAATTGTAATTGATTGAAATTCATATTTTTATGAAGAATTCCATTCGCTAGGAATTTTAACGGACCGATTGGGGTTATTGGGGGGGGGAGGGGGAGGGGGAGAAGGGATCGGAGACAGACGAACGAATGAAGGTGACATTAATTAACAAGGAATTGAAGGAGGAATAAAAAAAAAAGGTAATAATAATGCCCGTAGAAAAAGTCTTGATCGATAATTACGAGGAATCGAGTGATTAATTTGTAAATAATACTGAGCTGCGGGCAAATAGTTGAGAATTATTGACGTAATGGGATTATAGAAGTCGTGACTTTAAAAATGCAAAGAAGCGACGGAGGCTGTTTGGACAAAGTAGATAATGAAAAGTAAATCGACATGAAGTGTCGAATAATTCAGAGTCGGAAGGCCGAAAGGTCGAAAAGACTATTTAAAACGCCGTCTTCTATCGGCGCGCTTGCGTGCGGGGTGCTGAGGACTCGGAGGGTGATGGTGGTGGTGGTGGTTGGGGGGGAAGGATGTATATTAACATGCCGGGACTATTATGTTCACGGAGACTCATCCGTCTTCCCGTCTCCGTTGAATTTACACGGAAGCTCGAGTTGCCCGACGCTTACGCAACCCGTAACGGAGTAGTCACGTGACCGGCAGGGACGGGCGGTTGAACGGTCACAATGGACGGTCAGCAGCCAAAGTGATTCATGGAGCCCGGTGTCGTGTCAAATGACAAATGGAGCCGCCGGCCTCCTTATTAGATAGGCTGGGGGCTCGGACGACCCGGGACTCACCTGCTGGTGAGTACTAAGCCGCCGAGTCCAAGCTGTCGAGTCAACGGTAATTCGACCAAGAAACAACGTCTCCGTGCCACTCCGTGATTCGACGGCGGATTTCCGCGATCACTGCAAATTAATGATCTACCGCTCCCTCTCTCTCTCTCTCTCTCTCTCTCTGATTCGACAACGAGATACTCTGCTCCATCCGAATCTAATAATGATCCCGCGTTGCTGTTGTTGTTGTTGCTGCTGCTGCTGCTACTGCTGTTGTTGTTGTAAACTGAGGGATTAGCTCGCCTATTTCATATATATATTTTTTTCCAAGCTTTATGAGCTTAATTAGATTCGGCCGCGGACTTATTACCATTAAATAGATTTCATGTATTTAATGGCCATTTTAAATTACCTATGTATCATTACGCGCTTTAATTCCTCTACGTCCTACGGATTTATACGGCCGGCGGAATTATTCTAAATTCATAATTCCCTTTTAATCTATTATACAGCTAATACGAATGAGTGATGATAATAATAATAATAATAATATTATTATTATTATCCTTTGTAAGAAAAAAAGTTGCACGTACAAGCTTATAATTTCTTCAGATATCGAAGAGATTTTTTTCCAGAAACTTTGTAAAAACGTTTTGTACAACTTACACGGCTACACTTTTCTCACTTCTTTAGTCAAATATAGCTTTTTGTTGTTTTTTGTTGTTGTTTTTTGTTGTTCTATGTAAGTATATATAAATTCAGACCACAAGGTATCTGCAGCAGCAGCAGCAGCAGCAGCAGCAGCATCCCTTAGCTGTGCGCTTTACTATAAAAATACGTTTTCATAAATGCTTTATAGGGAAAATATTTCTATAAAAATATATTAAACATTCATTTCATGAATATTCCAATATCAAGTATTCAAATGCGCGCTTTATTCCATAATGTTTATTGGCATAAATAAAGATTGAATTTTCATTACTCGCGATAATAATAAATTTTACTGATACGAGACATAGAAATAACCGAGCCTCTTCTTCTGCGATAAAGTAATACGCCATAAAGGTATTTGCACGACAGCGTATGCCCGTACAAGTAAAGTGTGGGTAAATACACGTGCAGCTCACGACCCGCATTTTCTCCACCATCTTTTTTATACAACTTACTTGAAAGCTTTTGTTTAACACGACGCGCGTGTATTTTATTAATGGGGAATAAGGCAATAAAATAATAATACGTTTATTATAAAAAGAGGAGGAGGAGGAGGAGGAGGAGGAGAGGAAGAAGAATTAAGCCATTGAAAATGAAAATGTATAATTAAAAGACCTTTTTTCGTTAACGTTAATTATACTGGAAGGGCAATTGAAAAGAAAAAAAAAATTAATTATCTGCTAAAATGAAAATAATATATATATATATGGAAATTATGGCCATTAAAGCATTTATTTAACGTAATGTTATTTCAACGAAACAAAAATGTTAAATTCACTTAATACTCCCTTTTACTTTTTATAATGAAAAAAAATACATACGCGGCCGGGCTAATAAGTAAAATCTTTTTATTAAACAAAAGGCTTTAAATTTTAAATCCGCATTTCCGTCGAATTCGTAAAAGCAATAATAATTAGGCTTGCCGAGTCTCGTCGAGCACCTAGTCCCTCTATTTCCTAATAATGGCGTATTTTTTTTTTTAATGCCCACCTCGGCTCGAATGCCATGTTCTCTGTACGTTACTTTTAAAAAATCACGGATTCGCCGTACGTCGAAGCGCGTTAATTAATTGTAATAAACGTTAAGGAGCGATTTTCCTCGAACCGATACGTCGTATACGTCTGATACGTCGGGACGAATGAAATTTTCATACTTGCATGTCCAGGCGAATACAACAACGTACAACGCCAATCGATATCGGTACTACATCAAAGATTGTAATTAAAACTCGAGCATTAATGTCGAGTGCCGATGTAAATTAAACGATCAAAGCAAACAGCTAATACTCCAATGGTATTTCTAATCATTCTTTCCGTTGGCCTTTCGAACAATTAAAATAATAATAATAATAATAATCCCCTATGTCATGCAAATGTGGCAATATAGAATGCGTTATTGGGTCAAAAAGGCTTTATAAAAAGTGTTATTCTTATGCAACTCGTTCACGACTACGACGACGACGACGACGACGACGACGACGACAATGACGACATCGTCGCCCAGTATAAATATAGGGATTATACGAACTCCTGTCGGCGGAAGTTACCCGTTCGATTCTTCCAAGTTCTCGACTTTCGTCTGGTGAATGTACGCATTTAACGCGTGTACGTGCAAGGATGCGTGTGCATGTAGACGCCGCAGCCCGTTGGCAAACGCTTGGGTACGGCCATCCCATCCCCGTTCGAGAGTTACTTATACCAATTTGAGGCTGAGGTCACGTCGCCTCCCCTTGTTTCGCCTGTTTTTCTTATTACTCCGTATCCCCCTCCCTTGGCCTTCTCCTCCCATATGCACAACCAGGAAAATCAGAGGCTGATTTATTCGCTAAAGTTTTTGACTGAAAATTCATTCCGTGCTGATTAAAGTGCCGGTCGTGGTGTTTTTTTGTTTTTGTTTTTGTTTTTTTATCGCTCTCTCTCTCTCTTTTTATCACCCCCCCCCCTCTCTCTCTCTCTACAATAAATATCCTTGTGACAAAAGTAAAGGCAGTGTTTTTGTTCCCATTGTTCGGGGAATTGGTAATTTATGGTATTGAAATTAGCTTAGAGCGGAGGTAATGATCCCACTTGGTATTTTTAAGGTTGTTAAGTAAGGAATGTAAATGCATGCCGTGACTAGGGAAATAATTTTGATAAAAAAAAAAGAAAAAGAAAAAGAAAAAGAAAAAGAAAAAAAGAAAGTTTTACTGCTTCCTCTCTTAAGGAAATAAAAATTATTTTATTAAAGCGAAGCTTCCACGATCCACGTTCGCGCGAGCCGAGAGACTCCCCGGGGAGCAAAGGAAAAAAAATGAAAAAATTGAAAAAATGAATCCGTTACGAATGGAATTCATAATATAAACAATTTATAAAAGCCCGTTTTATTAAGTTTCAAAGGATTCCAGTGCCTTTTGAAAGGCTGGATTAACGAGCCCCTACCAGCAATTGAGTAGCCAATAGTTTCGGTAAAACCGAGCCTAGACCAGTCGTGGGCAGCCTCGTAAATTAATATAAGTGGCGAGGACTGACTGACTGACCTTGAATGAGGATTCATCCGAAAGAGGACAGTCTCCGCGATACGAGGCACAATAGCCCCGATAACCATTCGCGTGCCTGCCTTCGTAAATTCACTCGACTCGCCTCAAAAAGTCCTCGCGGAGTATTAAAAAAAAAAAAAAAAATGAGATTAATAACCTAATTAATGAAGTAATGCAGGGACAATTTAGAGGAAGGTAATTAAATTACCGAGCCCTTTTGTGCGAAGCGGTTCTCAAAGCAGGTCTCGTAAGCAGCTCGGGGGTGGGGGGCAGGGGAGCTAAAAATTCACAAAGGACAGTATATTACGTTCATAGGGCAGGAATATCTTTAAAAGGCATCCATTGTCAGTGATGAAATTACCGTCATTTAAATAAATAAATACGTCGATTGTAGAATGTGCTTATTACAGAAGGATCTGAAGAGGCTGGAAGCCTCGAGGACTTAATGATGGCATCATCGTAGGGCGGCCACGACCGTCTCCGTAGAAAAGAAAAGCCAAAAAGTATATAGCAAAGAAAAAGCAAAAACCCGCGGCGGGGAGGGGGGTAAAAAACTCAGCAGTAAACAATACCGCGAGCATTTTTATCCAACGTCCCGTAATAAAACAAGAGACAATAAAACGCAGGCAAAAAAAAAAAAAAAAAAAAACTTTCGCTTCGCAATGACTCTTTTATACCCGCTCGTAGTCTCCTTGAATGGTACTGGCGTCGGCGACGGCGGTGGTGGTGGCGGTGGTGGTGGCGGCGGTGGCGGTGGCGGTGGTGGGGTCGGTGAGGGCTACGGGTGGCCCTCCCTCGTCGCTCGGGGAAGCACAGGTGTTCGAGGCAGCCGTCGCACGGATCAAGCTACTTTTAAGAGCTCCGGGGGCAGCATTAAAAAGTCGAGAGAAGCGCGACCCCGCTCTAAAAAACAAAAAAAAAAACAAAAAAAAAACGGCCGGTCGACGGGTAAGTTTTTGCGTGTACGCGGTGGAGGGTGTGTAGGGGTGGCTCGTCCTGTTGAAAAAAGCGGGGCGCCCCAGAGGAAGTAGTTGGCACGCGGTTGGTTCAGCGGACGGCGACTGTTTACACGGGCCTCCCACGACCAGGACCGCGCCACCTCGACCGCCAGGACGTCGCGACTCTCTCGACGAAGGTGCTTCAGACCAATCCTTTGCCCAACTTAGCCGTCCATTATTATTATTATTATTATTATTATTATTACTCTCAATTAGTTTGACAAATTCTTAGCGAATCCATACAATGTACGCACGTACAAATCAATGTGGATCAATGTGGATCGTCTAAGATGTCGTGATTGTCTGAGACGCGTAGCCATTGGCCGTCGTCGTCCAATCCAATTAGTTGTTTTCTTTTAGTCTTAAGCCGTCGCCTTTCAAACGAATCATATAGAAATTCAATTGTAGCATTCGGCCCGTCCAAGGAAATTACTAATTATTTATACCCGTTATCGTTGTTATCGTTATTATTGTAAGCGCATAGGGTAATTACTCGTGGCATTTCGATGAGAATATGAGAAAGGATCTATGTATCCCGTAAGCGAATGATCGAGAAGAAGATTATTAAAGTTGGGGGGGGGGGGGCGAGGGAGGTGTAATCTGCGAAATGAAAGGAGCTGCGGAAATAAATTGTCTTTGAAACTTCGTAGTGAATCGTAGTCGCGTCTTAAGCGCGAAAGGACTTTTCGATTCGGCTAATTTTTAATTAATTCCATTACTCGAGACACGTACATTACCGTTGAAGTTTCAGCATATTTATTAGCACGGGCCTAATCCGGGAAAATAAGGAAATACAAGGAAATATAAGGAAATACAAGGAAATATATAAGTAAGAAAGAAAGAAAGAAAGAAACTGCTGCCATTGCTTTGGCCCGTATTTTATTTCAAGTACAAATATTTAAAAAGCTTATGATCGCCGCGCGCTTGTGTCGGTAATGAAATTGAATTTTAAGCGAATCGCCGGCTCACTTTTCCCTATTCCATGAAAGAGCAAATAAACATCTCGAGGCAATTACTCAAAACTCTAATCATCGTTATACCTCGTGCTCGAAAAATTTTATCTACCTCTGCTTGTTTTTTTTTCTTTCTTTTTTTTTTTTAACCCCGCTAAGGAATTAATTACTTAAAGTCAATCCGAGTATGCGCAGACAAAATACATGACTTTATTAAAGAATCGTTAATTATTCTACTCGTTTCTCTCCCACTCTCCCACTCTCTCTCGGTCTATCTGTCTCTCTCTCTCTCTCTCTCTGTATGTAAGTCTAAACTAAGCGTATTTCCGTCTCCCCTACTAAATTTCTCTCACTTTTTATCTGTACCAGAAGAGCTTTAACTTTCAATGGAAGTTTCGCTTCCGGCAAAAGCTTTCGCCAGTTATACACGGAGCGGTAAAAATATACAAAGATGGAAAGAAACTTCTTGCGCTCTGCGATCCTTATATATATATATATATATCCTATACATCTCTATACATCTCTCTCTATATATATATCATCATCTATATACGTATGTATCGCGTCGTATATTTATATTCGGCTTTGGTTCCCGTCCCATCCCGGCGGGGGCGGAGAAACTTTCGGCTTTATGAACAGCCGTGATAAACGATCGAGTTGAACAGCATCTTAATGACAGTGGACGGGCTTGTTAAAGAGACGTCTCGGGCGCGCGGAGGAGGGGGAGGGGGAGAGCAGAAAAAGAAGGAAAAAGTTTGACGCCTCGGTAGCGGGACAATTTATGGCGCGTGGCCATGGAGATTCGGAAAAATGTTTAAAAAAAAAAAAAGAAAAAATGGAACGGGGCAGCCGTCCAAGCCGTCCAAGCCGTCATAATTACTTAGTTGGCCGAAAAGCCTCTTCCGCGCCCTTATCTTACGCGGAACGCGTAAAGGACAAGGAGGCGAGAGGCTTTTTGCATCGTGTCTCGGAGTCCTCGAAGCCATCCTCGTACGTCATCCGTACGGATGACGTGCGGGTCGGTCCCGGATGCGCCTCCGACCATCCCGTTGGCCCACTTTCCTCGGGATGGGTCCGCGTCCCCATTTGTCCCGCGACGAGCCAAGATTTTGTTTGCTCCAGGATATAGGCGCGCACGGCTGCGTGAGCCCGATAAGAGTCGGCCCTCCCACCCTCCGTCCCACCCTCCCTCCGTCCCAGCCACCCTACCGTCGCACGACCCTCTACCCTATCTCCTGCTGAATGCTACGCACGCGGAATGACGTGGCCCTTGCATCGCTGCAAAAAACCACTGGTACTCCGAGGGGAAGGGAGATGGGGGTGGAAAGTGAGCCGGGAGGGGGTGGGGGCAAGGGCGGAGAGATTGGAAAGGCTGCGTGTGGGGTTATTGGGGCGAATGATAAAAAGCTCGACGGTTTTCCCTCGGAGGCTAAACAAAGCGGGAAAGACGAGTGGAACGGAAAAAAAAGTTTTTCCATCGAATTTTCCATCTCCCTTCATTATCAAAATGTCTTTATTTATACGCTGTGTAAATAGCTGAAATTTTAAGCGTCCGGGGGCTTTTAACGATAAGAGTCGTCGTAAGTTTGCCAGCGTTGTTAAAGAAATATAACAATGGCGAGATTAACTTATCGCTCGGAAGCATTTATAATTTAAGGCCGATTATCCTGGACTCGGAAGTTATTACAAATTACATTGTACTGCAATTCAATTGTATCGACGGCCATTGTCTCCACTTATCGAATTTATTCAAAAAAACTGCTCTTGTCGTCGTTGTCGTCGTTGTCGTTGTCGTTGTCGCTGTCGCAGCGTCTTTTATTTTTCCTCTTCTTATTCCTCGTTCTATTGCCGTCGCGCGAATCACTGTATACTACAATTCATGGAATATATATATTCAACGCCGCGTTGTATCAATTAATAGTCAAAATTCGTTTTGACGTCGAATGTACTTGTTTTGAATATATTTAAAAAAAAAATAAATAAAAAAAATCCACCTTCCCGCACGAAGCCGCTTTCGTTTAATTATTATTATACCCTCGTTAAAATTAAATACATCGGCTTATCCTATGGAGTTTTTTTTTTTTTTATATATATTATAACTTACATTTATTCGCTTGTTTAAATCTATCTATCGAATGAAATTTAATATTCTTTCGTACGGGCTTTCGTTACCTGGCTAAATGTATTCGTAGGGATTTCGATTTAAGGAGAATATTAATTTTCACAAGCGAAAGGCCAAATTTATAAAAAATTCATATATTTCATTATGTACTGTCGACGAATTAGACTGACGTGACGTACGAACGAAACCTGATTCTTTTTTTCTGTTGTTTTTGTTTTGTAATAATAATATATTAATCTCGTTAGGCTTGCTATAGTACGTAAAGCATAGAACGTTCAAGATGAAAATGAAGTTCATTATTAAACCATGTAATTCCTAGTACATTAAATTAAATAGTTTATGAAGCATTATAAAGAGCTTATTATGAAATTTCGGATATTATATAATGTATGTATGTGTGCGTGTAACGCGACGGGACCAAAGAATGAATAATGATGGAATAATAAAACACCTCAATCTAATGTTGTTGTTGTTGTTGTTGTTGTTGTTGTTGTTTTGTAGTTACTTGTTTTGTTTATTCTTATAGAAGAGAGCGAGGTTTGCTCGTACAGTCTTTGACGTCTGGTGATTGGCATTGAAAATAAATTAGGGATAAAATCGAGGGGATTGTATAATTTGCATGGGGATTGATTAAAAATTAACGAAGCAATTGAGACGGATAAGCCCCAAGCGCCGTGCGCACACGTTCATTTGAATTATAAAAGACGTGCGAGGGACTCGGAATCTAATTTCCCGCTCGTATAAAAATTGAATTGAAGAATTCATAAGAACGGACTCTCATTCTCGGCCATAAAAACTACGATATTCATAAAGCATATTCTTTCTTGCCAAGTGGGGAAGATCGCGGAAATCGCGGGGCTAAATCGAACCGTAGCCGAGAAAGAAAAATTCAAAGTCATGGTAGATCGTACGGAGCTGGCCAAAGTGAAACCCCAATAACCGTTGCCCACGACTCCGAATCGTAAAAAGTATTTATGCCTCGGGAACGTAGGTGTCGAGCGAGTGACTCGTAACAATCCATACAACAATACGTTTTACATTGTTATACAATAATGATAATGATAGATTAAACAAATGGTCTAAGAACATTTACATGGAAAGTTTGTATTACGTGCAATAATCCATAAGACAATCGTCCAGCAAAGTCGATGGAAATTGCTACGTAACCTTACTTGTACTTTATAATCCGCAAGCAGTAACGAACCCCAATAACCTTCTTGCAAAATCTCCAGAAATAATAAGCGATGGTTCTTTTTTTTTTTTTGTCTTATTATATATCTTATTTCGAGTGATATGGGCCGAGAGGAAAGAAATTTTGCTTATAATGATGAATATCGTCGAAATACCGTGTCTCGATGATGATCCTTCGACCGAGTTATCGAGCTATAGATCATCCTCCCAGCTCTGGCGTGTCCGACTTCCAATTGAATCGCATCAGTTGGGAAAGATTCTTTTTAAACAATTTTGGCAGAATTTTCAAATGAAAGCTAACGTTGAGCCGAAGGTTATTGGGGTAACATTTGTGATTATCGGGTCAAATTTGAATTGCTCCTTGGCTTTATACGAGACGACGTTGTTGTTGTCGTTGTTGTTGTTTTTTTATATATGTATTGATTAATTGTTTTTCTGTTTGGTTGAATTGCAGAGGCACGAGCGAGGATAACGGGCGCCTCGGACATAATCGTGAAGACGGGCAGCTCGCTCACGCTTACGTGCGTCATGTCGCAAGGGCCGCACAACCTCGGCACTGTCAATTGGTACCGCGGAAGCAGCCAAATAACGACCTCGACGATATCGGATAATGCCCTGGACGCTGAGCCGCGGATTATGGTGGAGACCGAGTGGAGCGACGCCCTCACCTCCAAGTGCGTAACCCCCAACCGCGCCACCGCACTGCATACATACACACATTATAAACATGGATTTTACCCATTCGCTCCGGATCCAAAGCCATTTTGGCTTTTTTCAATTTACACTCCGTTGCTCTTCCGTTACCTCCTCGCGACCTCCTACCCCAATAACCTCCGATCCTTGATCCTCCGGTCCGCTTGATCCTATTAAATGTTCGTCGATTCGACTCTGCGTACGTTTTATTCCAATGAATAACCGACCACCAGTCCCCATAAATATTCGGCATTTTTACCAACTCGATTACCAATAGCCTCGTAGCTCCTTGAGTCTAATTATTATCGCTATTGACGACAAGTGCTGCTAGAGCTTTGGAAAATTACGAAATAATAACGATAATAGCAATAATAACGATAATAACGATAATAACGATTTTTTTTTTTTTTTCAAAACGATCGTTACGTTGGAAAAATCTTTTCTACTTTAATGGGGGGGGAAGAGAGAAAACTTTTCGGGACTAACGCTTATTCTGGAATTTCAAAACTTCGCGAAACAAATGGAATATTAATGATATCGTAATGATTAATATTTCATTCGCATTGCCGCCTCCTCGTGAGATTGGATATTGAAAATTACACTTAAGCGGCAACAATTATACGACGACAATGAAATTCTCTACCGAAATATAAAAAAATGCCAAAGAACGTTGAATTAAAAGTATTAACAGCCTCCCTTTTAATCCATTATAAAACGAGGCTACTTATAATTAATTACCAAACGAACGTTCGCCATTGAGCTTATATACCCTCCTCTCGGATCGATCATCATACTTGAAATTAATTAATTAAAAAAAAAAAAAAAAAAAATGTTCACAAGCTCAAGTTTTCGCTTTAGTATTTTTACTATCATCGTCATTGTTGTTGTTATTATTACTATTACTATTATTACTATTATTACTATTATTATTGTTATTTTTTTTATGTTATCTCAAAAACTGACTAGAAAGGGAGTTTTTTAATGCAGCGTGTACGTCAAAATTGACACATGTAATATCTCGTTACGAGAATGTAACCGTAACGCGTCGCTGCAATACTTGCAAGAAAATCATTTTTTCACGCGTAAAAAGGAACTTTTTATTTTTTTTTTTTTTTTTTTTATTGTTGTTATTCTTATTATTCCATTTTTATCTTCTTCTTTTTTTTTCTTTCATTTTTTTTTTTCGTATTTTTTATTTGCAGATTAAAGATCAACCGAATAAGGTCGAGCGACACTGGAAATTACAGTTGCGTCCCGACAGCCGCGGAAAGAGCGAGTGTCAACGTGCACGTGATCAACGGTGAGTCATCTCTTTATTCTCTTTATTCGCAAATCCGTCGGAATGATTTTTAAAAATATTACGAAAAAATAAAAAAAAAAAATAAAAAGAAAGATGGAAGGAAGAGAAAGAATAAAGAAAACAACTTCTCTTGCGATATCTCAAAGCCGAATTACTCGACGAGTAACTTTTATATAAATTAATTCCTCCGAGAGTGAAAAATGAAGATTTATCTGACTTTCAATATTCCGCGACGATTTTCCAGTACTCATTGATCTTGTTAATTAAATACAAATGTAATAAGTTAACAAGTTGGCTAACACGAATGTATTTAACATTATTATTATTATTATTATTAATATTATTATTAACATTACTATTGAATGTGATTTTCTTTTTAACATTTTTATCTGACGTTCTTTTATTGGGGTTTATGTATTATTTATTAGAAAACAGTCATTTAATTTAAATTAAAGCCGACATTTATAATTGAGCTGGTATTGTAAATTCATGAAACGATCTTCCGTAATTACCTGAATAATTTGTATTTAATGGAGTGGAAATTCAAAAAAATAATTTGCATTTAAGGGGCTTAAAAATTTATTGACATCATTTGACAAAATTATATCTTAAATATTTTCATTTAAATGCGAGCTTTATAATTATAAAATTTTTAAAGCCTTTATGGATTAATGGGTATATCTGCTCTTTGTGAAGGCACATTAAATGGAAATATTGTGAAAAATAATTAAAACAAAACTTTAATTTGGCCGTATTGTTAACGTAAAATAATAAAAGAAACTGGGAATAATGGTCGGTGGGGAGCGGGAGGGAGGTGGGGGGGGGTAAAAAAAGGAATAAAGAAAGAAAAGGGTGGGGGTGGGCGGGGAGGTATTATTAGAATGGGAATATTTTTTGTATTCCATTCTTTGAACGTATAAATTGGGCGACGGCGTGGGACGGGTAGCGGGTAGCGGGTAGGGGGAGGGAGGCATGGAGCCATAAAAATATATTAAACGAGATTCCGATGTTAATTGAATTAATTGTATAATTCGGAATGCCAATAGCGATCGCTCGCTCAACTGAAAATGTACGTAAAGTCTATTTAAACCATCGACTGCGTTGTCGAAGCTACAACGTCGTAATGCGGTTGTATCTTAAATATAAAATACACTATGGTCGCAAGGGGCGCAAAGTATTATCTAAAAATCATTGCAGATACCTGGACGGGGGGGGGGTGGAAGGGAATAATAAATACTCGGCTCGCCAACGTTTGCACGCGGGGCTCGTCTATTCCCAATTTATAATAATTAGCTCTCTTTTAATCGGAAATCCAATTATAAATTTAAGTGCTTTAAAGGAGGGGGGAGGGGGTAAGGGAGGGTAGGATACAAAGCATGGGAGAATAATGCCGGAAACGAAACAGCGGCGGTCCAATAGGATAATGACACCAGCGAATACGCGGCTCTGTATGCCGCCGCGGTGAACTTTATTCCGTCGTTCTCGATTATTAGCGTGAGCTCGCTATTGGTAAGTGTAAATAAAATGTCCTCGCGGGACGACGTTTGTTCCCGCGTATACGCGTATTTGAAGTAGCGCAAAGGCCTCGTCGACGGCCAAGTACAATCGGATCTTTTGATGAACTCTCGATGGTTGCTCGCGAAGTCAGGGGCCGCGCCGCGAGTCGAGTCCGAGCGTCGCGTTTCCCCTAATACGATCGATCGAGCAATCGAGCAATCGAGCTCTTACCGATCTATGACGAATCTACGGCTTTACGTGCTCGATAGAATTTCAAATTCAACCGCCTCAACCCGAGTCCTGGCTGTCTTTGTTATCCCGACACCGCTCCCCCCCATCCTCCTCCTCCTCCTCGGAGAGTGCAAGCTAATCGTCGCGACTCTTCCCGGGACATGGTCGGCGGGGTGGGGGGGAGGGGGGGAGTGCTTGTAATATCAACGCGCAAATACGCGCTCGAGTAGTCCTCGTAAATATTGGTGGAACATGCAACGGACGAGAATCTTTGACGCGACTCGACGGCCAGTTCGATCGGTAAACGTCGTCAACGTCGTACGTACATATATATATATATAGAGAGAGAGAGAGAGAGGAAACGCGAGAAGGATATCTCGTATTCGTATAAAAGTATCTCGTAATAATTGGGGTCATTGGGGTCATTGGGGTCATTGGGGTTATAAGAGCTTCCAGCCACGTAAAACGCCGAATCTTCATAATACTTATCGGGGGAGGGGGGAGGGTCGCGGGTAGGGCTTTCCCCATTTGCACTGGGGCCTGTGTTCGCCGGTAATGAATATGCCCGGGCATATACGAGAAGAAATGAAGCCCGGCGCGGTCGCTTGTGTTTCTTAATGAATAATTACGGGATCGGAGCTCACTTTTGTTTACATGCGAATTACGGGAGCTTTTTGTTAAGCTCGAATCGAGGTGAAGACTCGGCTGTTGTTCGAACTCGATAGCCATCATCGAGTCGACGTGCTGCTACCGCTGTCTTTCTCTTTTCATACCATCTACCAACCTACCCACCCCACCCCACCCCACCCCGTTCGCTCTCTTAACTTCGATTGTCTGTTCAAGTTATTTTCGAGATTTTGCTGAGTTGCATAGTCGGATGAGTCTGGAGGGGGGGTGGAGGTGGAGGAGGAGGAAGGTGGAGAGCGAGAGAGAGAGAGAGAGACAGTGAGAGGAGTCGATCGATCGATCGGGAATTTCGCCTAATTATGTACCGCCCGCTTTTTTTAATGGAATCTCGTTAGACTTTTATACTCTCGGTATTATATCGGTGCTCGGCACAACTTACTCGCAACTATATCCGGGTCAGCGTTATTTCTTTAACCAAGTAAAGTAGAAATTTCGTCTCCCATATTCTCGGACTACGTTACAAACTTTTAACCTGCAGAACGTCCACTCTCTCTCTCTCTCTCTCTCTCTCTCTCTCTCTCTCTCTCTCTCTCAAGAGCGGGGAAATATAATCGGTTGTATTTAATTACATTGAATATCTTGTCTAATAATCTCGTTATACGCGCGTGGAGCGCAATTATTTATAAATGGGCAGATAAAAACATCGAAGTACACCCATCGTCTATAAAAAAAAAAAAACATAAAGAACTGCTTTATCCGTAAGCCCTCTGCAGTACTTAACATTTAATACTGGCCCTGTATTATTGAATTAAAAATTCATACGCTATAACTGAAAAACATTAAGTTTATATATTATTTACACTTTAGCTTGGGTACGTGTATGTAGACATTTGATGAATACAAAGTACATCGTTATAATGAGAATAGCATAAAAAGAATAATGAGCGAATAATAAAGGTTGCATTAGCTCTGATAAGAAAACAAAATTTTCATAAACAAAATATTCTTGTGTTTCGTAAACGTACAGCAGCGTATACGTATATCCTTGCATAATTAATAATTAATCTACGCATACATACGTCTTTAAATTATCCACGAGTGCGTACCACTTAATTATTAATGTATTCGCATAAGCAAATATCGTAATAATAACAGATGACAAATTGTTAATATTATAGAATGAAAAACTGAAGCTCCAATTCGTATTTACAATACTGTAATGTTATTTTATTAATTTTATTCATTAATTTCAATACCGCGTAATTGTTACGTAATTGTATTCGTAAATTACGGCGTGACTTTGTATTAACGTAGCGATTTGATATTGAAATTCAGCACAATAAAGAAGTTCAATGTAAGTAATAATAACCGGCTTTTATAATAAAATGTAATTCAAATACGAATGGGAGAAAAATTAAAATTGTCGAGTCGAAGGTTGTCGGAAAGAAATTACAACTTTCTAGACGTCCAGTAAAAAAATTGTCTTCTCATCATAAGCAGCAGCAGCAGCAGCAGCGACATCGCAACAGTTGCGATTCGAAATTCGTACCCGCAAATACACTCCTACGCATAGCTAACGATATTTATCATATTCCTTGAAAGTATTAAAGTAAAATGTCAAAGCTCGTTCGAATACAATAAGCAACGAGAAAGAGATTGATGTAACAGATGAGACAGGCCTGGTTCCACTGGTCCATTCAACTTCTTACGCACACTCTCCCTCTGAGACTTGTAACGATAAGTTTCGCAATACGCAAACATAATCTTTATGCTTTTTATTCTCAACTTAGGAATAGCGAGCATTGCTTGTTTACGGCTCGAGCTCTTCCACGGACATTCTGAATTTCTAAATTGTTATTTAACCCATTTAAACAATAGTTTATATGTAATTTGTACCCAGAAACTTCCCTAGAAGATAAGATGTTACGGTAATTACAAAACTACGTACATCTCGAATAGGCTTGTGCAATCAACAGTTATATGTATATATATGTGTATGTATATATTAGTACTAAACTTGAGCTTCGCTGTTGATAAAATAATATAATTAACCATCGTGGATATTATAGTGCGAATAATATGCTATAAACAGCATAAGCATTTAAATACGGATTCACTTACGTTACAGTCCCTCGAACGTATCCGAGGTGCAAAGGATAATAACGAGTAACGTGAAAAATACAAACAATAATCGATTTCTTAATAATACGCCTACGGTTATGCTTATATACATATATATATATATATCTACATATACCAAAGTATGAAAACAGTATGGAAATGTATTATATTACTTTAAATTATATTGATTTAAAGAATGATATGGTACGGGAGATTAAGAAGGTGAACTTTCATTAATTTATGTCCCTAGAAATATGTCCTTAAAAATTTTAAAATTTAGCCTTACGTTTACGAAAGGATTACGAGCCAATAAATTATTCAAGATATTTAAAATGGCAAAATCCGTTTGAATTCCGATATGAAGCGATAGATAATGCCTCGATGGCTCGATAAATACTCGCTTCGATAAAATGCTTCGCGATTCTTTTATTTTACGTTTATTATCTTCGTCATGGTTATTATCTCCATTACGTTCGTTTATTATTATTATTATTATGTTGTTGTTGTCGTCGTTGTTGTTGTTGTTGTTGGGAACGGTGGTGGTGGTGGTAACGAAATCAGATTATTAGCTTATAATAATATAAAATCGGGGGGAGGAGGGGAGCATTTATAATTTATCCCCTGATATCCTGAAATATTGAATTTTTGACTCGCTGTAATATTTAGACGGTCGAAGGACAGTGAACGGGGGGGGGAGGATCGGGGATTCTTCTCCCTAGGAGGTGCATTATACAGGCGTACGTGTGCAATTTCGTATGTAGAGCAGTAGCAGCAGCGGCAGTAGCAACGGCGGCTGCGGTGATTGAATATGTGCGAGGATAGGTGGTGGTAGACAGACGCGTCGGGTGTACGAGTCGGGGTGGGGGTGGTAAGGGAGGATCTGAACGATTAACTCGTTTTATCGTAGAATACCCTTCTCGGCGCTGCACTCTAACCCTTGGAACCTGTAAGCGGGACGATATGGGCGAGGGGGGAATGGGCGGCGGCGGCCTTTCAATTACAGGCGCATTTCAATTATTCTCACCTCATCGGCTCAACACACGCGTGAAACAAGGGCGGCCGGGCCGTGTCGTGCCTGTCGGTGTGAGCGCATCAGCCAGTACCTGTGGATTGCTTGCTCGCTCGCTTGCTTGTATCGCGCCCGTCATTAAATATCCGACCGATCTCGCCCGTATTTCGCCCACGGAGCGAAACTTTTGAGTTGAGTTTCGCCGTCATTATTGTACTTGTTCTGGCCCAACGGATTCGCGAGAGATTCGCGAATGAGAATGTCGGTTTACCCTAATCGAACACATCTGCATTCGCTCGCGATCCCTAATGCACGTACGCGCCCTTCCATTTTTGCTCAACTCCCTTGGTAACCCCAATAACCCCAATTTATTAAGTATTTATTTATTGGCATTTTCATTACGATTTTTTTTTTTTGCACTTTTTCTTTATCGACAATAAGAGAATTACTTGTAATGATTTATTTTTCCCCACTGGTTTTCCCACTAAAATCACCCTGTGCTAATTCATATTTTATTTCACCTTTACGCTGCACCGAACGTAAATCTTCTATTTTTTTTCCCCCCCCCCTCCGCTTTTCCTCTTCTTCGGTTAATTTTCATAAGATTCGCTACGAATAAAATAATACATATACATATACGTATACATGTACATACAGGATTTCATTAGCGCTACAATTTAAAAAATTTCAATACGATACCAAAATTAGAATAATTTTTATATACAACGAGGTAATTATTATCTATTTCCACGAGAAGTAGATTTTCGTATTAAAGAGCCTCGTTCCTTTTTATATTAAGCCAAGCTGTTTTTAATATTACTAAATTTTTGATCTGTTAAAGTAGCCATTTCTCTCAACTGTTCACGCATTATCGTAATTACAAAAGGCAATTAATCTATTCGATTATTACAGTTTTTTTTTTTTTTGTTTAACAACGTATGATTAAAAATTATTCAATGAAGCGTGGCGTGTAATATTCAATGCAAATCATATGTTTTAAAGCGGAGCAGCAGTGCGACATAAAGAAATTTACATAATCGCTATAAAATTAAAGTAGAAAATCATTTCGTAAAAAAAAAAAATAAGCTAATTGTATTTACTATTTAGATCGTGATCGTTACAAATACACGGGTTTCGCTACCGAAGTAAATATCTGCCGTTCGAGCAGACCTGCGCGTTGGGACAACCTGACTGCCCTGACTTCCCACCCCATCCCCCCACTCCAAGCAGTGCTGGTCCCATAAGAAAAACGATAGGTAGGGGGGGGGAAGTGAACGAGAGGTCCCATAAGAAAAAGTGAAACTGCTGAGGCTCAGTCTGATTGTTGGGAACGAAGAGATGTGCTCATCGTCAAGCTGGAAGGGACGAGCATTTCGTAATATTTCGTAATAAAGTATTTGAGGCTTAAAGAGTCGCGAATTAAAGGCCCTTGGTGATTCAAAAAAAAAAAAAGGGAGGGGCGGGAGGGGCGGCTCGTTTTAAAGCCCAGAGTTTATAATGAGCATAAGTGAGAGTGTTGGCCAACGAGAGGAGCGTCATCTCCAAGACGATCAACGAGACGACCCGGTGTCCGCACTCACACACACACACACACACACACATAGGTCTGTTTGGAGGTTATTGGGGGTCCAGCTGTGCGTAAGGAGGATCGAAATTATCCGCGAGAGCTCTCCGGCGAAGGAGGTTTTTTTTTCTACGCCTCGTCGCGGTGGTTAGCGATTTATAAATAAATAAATAAATAAATAAATAAAGTCATTTTTATTTTACGTCCCACGCGAACGAAATCAATATAAATTCCATTCGAGCAGCTGATAAACAGCCACATCTGCTAAAATAATAACATTTCATTTCCTGTACAATTGTATCGCCTGACTTAATGTTTATAATTACAATTCGTCCCAATTGATTCCCGATGTAAAAACCCGCAAATACCAACCTAATACATATTTAATACTCGCATATATATATATATATATATACTTTTATTTGCAATATTCGTCTGATTCGTAACTAGAGGTTATTTTTTAAGATATCGTAAGGTGAAAATCCGAATTCATATTTTTTTGGAACGCGTTAAATTATTTATTTAAAATATTTCCCTTAATATTACCTTAGTAGTGGTGGTGGTGGTGGTGGTGGTGGTGGTGGTGGTTTACAATAAATTGTCTGCTTGGGATACATTTTATAAATGTTTGTGTGCATTGGTAATACAGGACGTGTTGGCGTTATCTATGAAAAAAAGGATCGTTGACGAGACGCGTCAAATTTATTTATTATGACTCTCGACGGTATTCGACGCGCATGTGGTGTACTTGTCGAATAAACAACCGCTTACTCGTATAAAACGACGACGCGCGAGCTTTCTTAAACTCTCTCCCACTCTCTCTGTTTTTCATTTGAAAGGCGATTATTGCGACTCCCGGCCGTTCGTTAAAAATATTAATTTTGAATTTCGAAAGTAAGAGTGACAACTACTTGAAATCGACAATCGACAATTCGGTTAATGAAGAAAACAATTGCAAATTCGCTAGAGAGAGGTTATTGGTATATATATTGTCCGCTACGTATTTACGTATTTCCTTTAACTCGTTGCAAGTATATCGGGCATATTGTTGAGTCGTTAGCAAATGATTAGATGCGTTTCATTATTCGTGCATTCGATGCCAACTATACGACGTTATTTGAGTATTGGTGCGAATATTGTATCATAGAATCGTTCATTGACGTATTTATCCATCCCCAGCTCGGCACAAATTTATTCGCTTTACACATTCGCAAAGACTAATTATTAATTAGGGCCGACAAGTTTTTACGTACATTGTACGTATAAGTGAAATATAATCGTCAATTATTTACGATGGATTTTTTTTTTTTTTTAGTACCCAACGTTATTTCGCACAAAGCTCGCTTACGTATAATATACGTATACGTATACGTATACGTTATTATTAAAATCATCGCGCCCATCGTATTCGATCGTACTTAAACGCACCAAGTCATTTATTACGTAAATTATGCATAATTTAACGTACTAATTTTCCTACCGAACGAATGCGTATGAACTATAAATCGTACGTTAATTGCATCGTGTGCGTGTAAAAAAAAAAAAACATAAGAAATACGTTGAAAGTAAAATTGGACAATAATTATATATATATATATATATATGTATATATTTATATTCGTCAATCGATCATACGTAATAGGCAATAATAATTTGCAAGCAACTATTGTCCGCGGAATTATTCAGATAATAACGAACAAGGGACTGAGTAAAATATTTATTTTTAGGAAAGCGGCTCATTGATTTCGCTGGGCGGGCAGACCTTCCCGACAGACCAATACAAATGCACTCCGCCTTCGAAATATTCTCTTTGAAAATCCTCCTCCTATACCCTTTCCACCCTTATAAAACTTTAATATTCACCGACGTAAAGTTATGGAGAACAAAATAGTGGTGATGGTGGTGGTGGTGGTGGTGGTTATTGTTGGAAAATCCTCGCTCTACATTCCGTCCCCCCGCCCCCGCCCCCCATAAAGACAATAGAAATTGAGCAATAAGCTGCGCCGGAGTCATTACCCATGGATTCGTCGGCTCAGGCTGAATATATTTTCTATAATTTAAGAAGAGCCGAGGACGGATAGACATTTTCATCAATTTATTTCTTCTTTAAAAAAAAAAAAAAAAAAAAAAAATAAACGCATACTAACAGCTTTATTATGGGGCTTCTTCGCACTTTTTCCCGTGTCTTTAAAAGGCTCTTAGGCCCCCCCCCTTCGTTACTCCCTTTTTTTCTATTATTATTAATATAATTGGATTTTGTACTATCGCCAATGATTTTCAATGAATTTTCAATGAATTTTCGAATTAATATACTCAAAGTATCATTCTTTCATGATTTCGATGAAAGTTTCACTCACATTTTCACGGACAAGCACACACACGCTCAGGATTACTTTAATTTCATCGGCTTACGTGCGCACACGCCCATATACATTTACAATAGTAATATAATAATAATAATAATAAACAATAATAATAATACGAAGCGTTATTAACGACGAGCGAATAAAAAAGAATGTTATACATTATCCTCTTTTTGTTATTATTGTAAGTAATACTCTTTGGCGCATTAATAAATTAATAATCCTTCAAAGATAAGAAACAAAGAAAGAAAAAGAAAAAAAAAAAACTTCTTTAAACGTTGCATTGAAGTGACACGAAACAATGGAGCATTTGTGCTTCTATTTATGATTTTTAGTACTCGTATTGGGTAGAATTAATATCGGTAACTGAAATTTGTCGCATCTTGTGGGATGTACTTAATCAATCAAGTACGCCGCGGTTTCCGTCACTTTACTCCATAGAAAATTATTTGAGCTTACCTTCAAGACGACTCGTCGTTGTCAATTACGTACATTGTAATGTACGTACAAAGTGTAATATATATATATATATATAAAAGAAGAAGAAATGATAACGGTCTCGGTTATTAGTCCATTGGAGGTCGAATCTTTCAATGCGAATAGTACTTGCAATCGAAAGCGGGTAATTAGATAATGGATAGTCGGTGATGTCGGTTTGTTAGGGTTTTCTTTTTTTTTTTTGTTGGAAACAAAGGAAGTTTCCGGTATAATGACGAACGGACGGAAGGAACGAACGAGTGTCGACAATATCAAGACGAAGGTGAGAGTGCAGAAGTTTTGGTTGGAAAACAAAAGAAAGGGTAAATCGAAAGAAGCGTGTAGTCTGCCCAACAACGAGGCAGGCAATGGTATTTATTACAGAGCAGTGGAAGGAACGAGTGATACTTACTTCTACATGCTTGGATTTAATGAGCCATTGTTGAAGAAAAAGCCGAGTACAAAGGGGCGGATCAGCCGAGTTGATACGGCTCGAGTTGATGACGTTGAAAGATAAAGAGTACGGAGAGTAAGCCGAAGAAAAGACAAATTTGAGCGGAAACAGCCTTTAAGGGGAATTGTTTTTTTTTTTTTTTTTTTTTTTTCTATATATTATACCCGATGGTTATTGGACGGAATTACGTATTGCGATTACGTATCGAAAATTGTCAACGATTAATGTCCCGGTTAGTAAATAATAAGAGAACGGGATAAAATACATGAACGGAAAGAGGTGATGGGGGTGGGATAGGGGGAGATGGGAGGGCTAGGGGGTGCTGGAGGTGAGAGTGGGAGGGGCGTCGGCGAAGGAAGAAACGACATCTCTTGAGTTAAGTTCAGAGGCTTCCGGTTACGGATAGACAGTGTTGTTGGACAGCCGTCGAGGCCAGGATGGGCGGGTATTCGCATAGCTTCGGTTGCAATCTACCGGCAGCTATAGTCCAGGGCAACAGACTGCTCGGCCACCTAAAGAGGCTTACTAGCCTGTGAAACGCAATTAGTCTCGGTTCTAGTCATTAGAGAACGCGAACAACGAGGCGCCAGTCAGCATCTACACGAGTACCTCACATCGGTGCCCGAGCACGAGCACGGACCCGTAACTACAAGGAAGCGATGGGGCATGTGGGGGGCAGGGGAGGCTACAGACACGCACGTCGATGGACGGCTAGTACGATTTGGGCTGCTAATTATCTATCTTCTATCTGCTACAATAATAAGTCTCGCGCTCTCTCTCTCTCTCTCTCTCTCTCTCTCTCTCTCTGTCTCTCTCCTGTGCCGGTACTACTTCGTCGCTTATAAACTCGCTATATCGCTCTGTATGTGTTAATGGGGACGCGGGAAACTCGTGCGGCTTTTTAACGCCGGGGCTCAACTGACCCTGGTGGACCGGTGACTCCTTTCGCGTATTCGACTGCGAGCTCATCGAGAATTCAGAAAAATCCGAAAGGATCCCCCCGCCCCCCCCCCACCCCAATAACCCCCGAGGGAGGGAGGGGGTGGTTGCGATGCCAAGGGAACGAAATCACCGCCGGGTTAAGTTAATAAAAATTACGAGTCGATCAAATAATGTTCAAGCGGCCCGCGTAAGCTCCCGTTCGCGGCAATGAAGTTCGGCAAATCTCTTGCCGGAGAACTTTTCAGACCGAGGAATTACTTTTTTAATTGCTTTAGTCTCTTGTATGGGCGCGCGTTATTCTGCGGAACTCGCTATCGCTCGATTCGCCATCCTTACCGAGTTTCCCCCAAAAGTTATACAAGCAATTAACGATCCTTTACCAACTAAATTATGAGCTAAGCATTTATTACGCTCAATAGAGGCTTCGCCTCTGACTGACTTAAACAAATGTCCCCTCCCCCCCCCTCTCTCTGTATCATTTTACAGCCCCAATAACCCCATTCGCCGTTATTATCATTAGCATTATTGTTCTTATAACAATAACAATAGTGACAACAACGACGAGGACAACGACGACAACGACGACAACGACGACAATAATAAATAATAATAAATAATAAATAATGATAATGATAGTACACGGTTGATGCTATCACGTAATAAAAGATAATATCGATCCCTGGGGATAGCTGGGATAGCCGTGACCGCCCGAGTCCTTTTAACCCAAGCAATTGAAATCACCGGCGAGAGAGAGAGAGAGAGAGAGTATTTTTAAATAAAATAATTCCCCGCCTAATATTTATAAATTTCATTCCGATTATATCCCCCAATAACCCCCTTTGTCGAATGTCAAAGCGAAAAATCGTATGTTTAAATATACGTGCGAGGGAGGGAGGGAGAGTGGTAAAAATGACTTTATTTTTTTAATTAATAATTATTTCATTGACGTCGTTGGTGAAATTTAATTTTTCAGCCGATGCACGGGTTTTCATTCACAATGACATCGATCATTGTGATAATGACGTAAGACGATCAGTTCTTTTACGTTTATTTAGATTTATTTCAGAAGTGAGAGAGAGAGAAAAAAAAAAAAAGAATAAAAAAAAGAATATAATACTAAGTACTTGAAACGTAGTAACGGAGTAAAACTCAAGTATAACGTAAATTTCGTTTGTATCGTTTCACGAGCCCTTGCAATTAAACCGCAATTTCACACGCTTTTTAAGTTATTATGAAAAAGCCAAATAAACAATTGTGCACATTTTTTTTTTTTTTGCAGGGAATGGGGCCTCGCTACTACGTAAGCTTACAAAAATATTACGTTTAATGCAATGCATTGTTTCGATATAAAATTGTTGGTTGTTGCCAAAGGTATTTCGTACAAAAAAAAAAAGAAGAAGAAAGAATAATATACGCGTTATAATTTAAAAAATCGTTATCCTCGTAATGGAAAGAGAAGACTAGAAAGAAACTAATACGAATTACTCGTCTAAGATGTACTATTACTATTATTATCGGAATTTCATATTCATTTATTTCAAAGTGATTACGGTGACGGTCGCAATTTGCTTTTTTTGGAGAAAGGCCAGGACAAATGTAGATAAATAACGAATGAATTATCGAGACGAGTCTTACCGGAGGAGGAGGAGTACGCGGTCAAGTAAAATTGTACGTCCGTAGTCGGTCTCCCGTCTTTCTTTAACGAGTCGATGCTGAGTTATCGGTTGTGCAGTGCGACCAAACAATTACTACGATGGTATTTGTATTACGATGTAGCCCCCAATAACCCCAATAACCTAATGACGATAATGATTATAAGGCTTAATTTTTATACAGAGAGCGGAATAATTGTCTCGACGAGTCATTCTGGCTAAGGATTCCTTAATAAGCCAAACATTAATCTCGCCCTCGGATTAAAAAGTATACTGACAAAACTCTCCTGAAACACACACGCTCGCCGCGTCTCTACACGTACACAGCACCGCTTGTGTTATTACTATTTATCCTCGCGTACGAATACTCTCGAAGTTACGATCGTGTATTATTTATACGTTATTCGTAAGAAAAGCGGGGGTGGGGAGGGAGGAAACAATTAAATTCTATGAAAAAAAAAGAAATAAATAAATAAATAATACGCGGCTCGGCTTTCTTACGAGTAAGTTTACGAGATATGTAATAACACTTGCCAATATTTTTACATAGTTTATTGTAGAAAATCGTGCGTCCGATAAATGCGGTGGTTTTTTGGTTTTTTTTCTTTCTCTTTATTACTTTTAACAACCTCGACATTTATTTACTTTTCAATTTCCAAGCATTTCTCTCTCTCTCTCTCTCTCTCTCTCCTTTACAAACGTTTGCTTTTCATTTTATTATTATAATAATAATGATTATATTTTTTGCAAGTATACATGTAAATGTGCGTGGCCCTCGGCTGTGCGTAAGCTCTCTTTGAGTCTTGCAAATAAATTCATTGTATAATTCATCGAACTAGAAAGCACGGGGGTACTCGGACTTTTTAACGCTGTACTTTAATCCGCGGCGCAAATCATTTCTATCGCTTCTCTCTCTCCGCTCTCTCTCTGCCCCTCGATATGCTTAATGAAATTAATACCAGCCAAGCTTTGTGTAAATACGGTTAACTAATGCCGTGTATTAAATGTGATTGGACGCGCGCGAGTTTTGTCTCGAAAGCAAAACTTGGCAAAACTTGGCAAAACTGGTGTGCGCCCGTTCCGTGCAAAGTTGATAAATTGACCGTTAAAGTTAATGGAGGCAAAAATTAAAAGTGATCGGAGATCCGTAGAAATGATCTAACTAAACTAAAAACCCGTCTATCGTTCGTAAATAGAGTTTCTCGCCCTTGCGATCCACGCATCTCTCGGTTAATCAACGAATGACGATGACGATGACGATGACGATGATGATGATGATGTATCCCTCTGGTACAGCGATAAAAGTGAAGAGCGCGCGGACGAAAAACTGATGCGGAATCATCACCGACAATGACTAGAAAGCGAAATTGCCCCGTTCGTTAACAGAAAGGGGGGAAAGGATAAACGCTTCGAGGCTTAGGCTGGTGGGGGTGGGGGGGGGTCGAGGAGATTTAATTAACTTGAAATACATAATGTGCTGCAAAGACTCTTTTAAAGACTAACTATAGAGAGTACATAGAGTTGCTCGGACGTATGGTAAAGGATGTATCGAATAGCGATACGGTTGTCGCGTTGTCGCGTAGCCGCTTAACCGAGAGACGCCGAGAGAGACACCGAGAGACACCGAGAGAAATAGTAGACAAACGGTTCGTTTTAGCGGGTCGGAGGCCCGAATGTCGAGCGAGGGAAGCCGCGGCTTGCCGCGGAGCAAAGCGCCATCACCGCAGGTCCGGCATCTGGTTAAGGTCACAGTCGTCCGCAAGCCCTGCTTTCTTTCGCATTTCAGACCCGAGCCGTGTGTCCCGCATCAAAGTGCCCCAATAACCCCCCGTCCCCAAAGCCATGAAAGCCATGAAAGCCACCCGGTGCAGATAACCAGTTACGGTTCGCCCTTGGTCGTACGACCGGCCATCTGTCTTCTCGCACAATGGACGAGCCAGTATCGGACTTCCATTGATGGCATTCGGCGCTTCGGGGACATTTTGGGGCTTCCTGGCTCCGAAATTCCGACCTCCCTACCTCCCCCGCGACTTTACAAAAATTATCCATATTATCTAATCTGTCGTAAAGGTCGGGACGGATTGATTACCGATTAATTACCAGCCGCGTTAATTACTTATACTAATAAAAGCTTATTGTCACGCGCGGGAATATCTGGAGCAATGTAATCGTAAGGGCGCGGGAGGCGCGGGAAGCGTCAGGAGCTGAGAATTAGCGGCAGCGGTCGACTTTCAACGTTTGATCACACATCTCGTCGATGGATGTGACGAGCCAGCCCGAGTTAATGGACTGGCTCGCCGTCATCCTCGTCGTCGTCATCGTCACTCGGTCATTTCATCCATTCGTCAATACATCCAAAGTAGCCACACGCGTTTGATCGAGGTCGAGGTCGACGTCGACATCCTCCTCTTATACCATCGGTTACGCCACGTTCTGCTTTTTTTCTATTGTATTCGGCCGCTTTGAGCTTTCGGCGTCCCTTCCAACACAAACGACATCGTCAAACGACGATAACCCCAAAATCCTCCATTTTATACCTTGTGTACAGTTACAATGGCACAGCTTATTTACTACATTCTGAATACTAATGAGCCCTGACAGGATTTATGCTCACGGCTTCTAATTGCACTTTCGCCCCCCACCCACCCTCCATCCTCCTTGTTCTCTATTATCCTTGGCTGGTTTTTCTCAACGGCCCCTCTCACTTAATCGGATGATCTTAATTGTGCTCTCGCTAACGATTAACTCGGACGTGGCGATAACTTGGATAAATATTTCATAATTACGTTCTCTTGAAGCTTCGGGTAACGTATAATTTGATTCCACGGCTTTTATCGATCGATCGCTCCGATCTTGCCCCGTAAGCTGAGCCGATAATGACCATTGGAATTGGATCGTTCTGGGGGTTTCGGGCGAGCTCTTACACCCGCTAACGCGCAACTTTTTTTTAATAAAGATCCGCTCGCATCGGCCCTTACCAACGATCGGCTCACCGTAACTTACTTAGTACCGTAGTCTTGGGAACGGCTAAAGATTTTCTGGCAGCAGCGATATCATTCGTGGCATACGCGCCCCCACGACTCTAATGGCTCGAATGATAAATCCTCGTTTATCCTTATCGAGATCGAGAACTTTCAGTCCCGTTCAACTCGTATCGTCCTCTATTTACATTTATAATATAAGCTGTATAAAAGGTTAACCACGCCGGATAAGCCCTCGTTCTTATATTTCACTGTCGATACGTACTCCTGCGTACATAAATCCCGATCGTAATACAACGATCGAGCTCGTCGATACTTGTACGTAATTGAGAGCATTTTTAATTCAAAATAATAAAGCCGAAAGTGAGCGTCTGGTAATTATTTCTATGGGTAATTGCAAATCACAACACCGAGACGATTACACGAATACGTAAAAAAAAGCTCCGAGCGAGACCCTGACGTTTCTTTTACATTAGATCATTTAAATCCATACATTATTTAACAGCTTTCTTGACTACTTAACTAGTTAGCCTTTTCTATTTGTATTTTATAAATAATCAACCGCTCGCGCTTTATATATATTATAATAAACATAGTAGAATTCGTTGTGTAACTAATGTGTATTATAAACATTCTTTGTTTTATTTTTAAGTGATTTAGCATAAGGATATGTAATCGAGTCGCTGTACAGATGTAACGTAAATAAATATTTACTTGTTTTCGGCATATCTGCGTAAGTTCTATGAAAATAATTACAAGCTAATGAATTGGTTAGTAATGAAGTTCGTCGACGTATAAGATCTATTCGATTAAGTAAAGAATCTTTCAAATCATTATTATTAAAAAAAAAAAAAAATAGAATAAAATCAATTAAAAAATTGTTTCGCGTACGTGCTTTCCGATGTTTCTTTGTATTCTCTGAAATAAGTCAACGTCATTGATTCGGTAAAATGTTCAATTAATAACTCCGTGATTTAGGCGATCTATATACATATATATATATCGAACTGCAATAATGCATTATTGTAGACTTAGATTCATTAATTCGACGAAACTTTTCACGGGAATGTGATTTCTTGGACTTTTGTTAAGCAACTTAAGCAAAATTAATATACCATTTCACTGGAAGCGCTGTATTTATTTTTATTTACCGTGTAATAAAACTAATATTATCAAATAAAGTTTTTATTTACATTTATGAGCGTATACGGAAACCATAAACTTCGAGGCGCCGTCCACTTAACCGCGAGCCGCTACTTCAACTAATGAAATTATAAGAACATCCCGAGTACATTTACTTTGAGAAGAACAAGGATCCCACGCCACTCTTCATTCCTAGAATACAAAAAAATTTGTTTTTTGTATACTTTAAGCGAAACTTAAGTGTTTTCACTTGATTGAAATAAATTTAAAGGTAATAAATGACACTTTGCGATCGTTCGACGAATAATAAAACAATTTATTATTATTATTTTCTTCTTTTTTTTTTTATTATTATAAGAATATTCTTATAAGATTGTGGGATTTCAAATTAAAGAGAGAATTCAATGTACTAAAGTAAAGCTTAATGATATTAAAATCAATATTTAAGAGAAGCAGGGCATGCGACCCCAATAAGTCCGATGGATGTGGAGAAATATATTGAGAAATCGGGGGGAGAAAGCGTTACTCTACTCTATTTACTGGACTTTTTTATCACGAGTTAATTAATCAAATCAAGCCACGGTAATGAATAATTTCTATCATAAATACGACTGATTTCAATGCACAATGCACGCATGCTTTGCGGACAGTAAACAAATGCACAATGATGAAGAAAAAATGATTTACTATCGATTGCCCGTTAAATTATATGCGTTTTGTAACGAATTCGTAACGTTCGTCTTACATTATGCTTGAGAATTATTAATTATTAATGGCCGCTCGAGAGTTGGACCCCCGTAAATACGTGAAAATCCCCAAAACTTTAACTAATTGACAATTATTAAAAGAAGTTATTCACAAAAATTACCTTTTCACTGAAAACTTATCTACATATTACATTACGTGAAATGATATTTGTCAGGCAGGAGGAGTAAGCGCAATTATGACTAATATCCCGGTAAAGCGAAAAAGTTATTGAACTCTTATAAATCGTACTTTAAAATCGTCTTATAAAATCAATAAATTCGAGCTAAAATATCATGGGTCGCGTGCACGCTGCCCTACTTTCAGATTCCCTCGTATATTACGTATGTAATTTCTCGTATGCTTATCTCTAAGGAAACGGGCAAAAGAAAAATAAGCCCAAACATCCCAAGTACTTGCCTGTTTTTGCTGTTTTTTTCTTTGCTTTTCTTTCTTTCGTCCCCCCCCCCCCGCCCACCACCACTTTCTATTGTGAATGAAATTGAAAAGGAATATGTAAACTGCTTTCAGGTGAGCATCCGGCAGCAATGCAGCACGGCAACACGGCGGCTGGTTGGCCGACCTCGAGGACGATCCTCCTGGCCCTCGCCTTCTTCCTCGGGAAGCTGAGATAATGTGCGGACCAACCAACCAACCAACCAACCAACCAACCAACCAACCACCTCCTAATGAATTCGCACGCAAATCTACACAATCGTACATCCGACTAGCCAATCGCTCCCCTTATACTATGAAGATAACAACCACGAAAGACGACGACTATGATAACGTAATGTGTATGTGTGCATATGTGAAATAGATGTAGAAATATAGATATGAAAAGGACAGAGGCAAAAACAATAATTACTTGACATGAAACAAAGAAGCGAGATCGCCATGATTTAATATTCCAAAGATCCGAATGCAGGATGGTTACAGCAGAATAATACATATACGTGAATAAACAGTGTGGAATGCTATGCGTGTGACTAAATGTGAAAAGTTTTGAGCTATAAATGTTAACAGTTTGTAGATTAAAACATTATAATACTTTATTTTCTTTCCTGAAATATAATATCAATTCAAAATTACTGCTACGGGTAAATATCAATTCTCTAAATTTATCCTTAACTGTCTCTCTTAATGTTCTCTCTCTCTCTCTCTCTCTCTCTCTCACTATCTCTGTCTCACTATCTCTTACGTCTTTCTTACGTACTCTCTCGTTCTTCTAAATTTAAAATTTATTCTTGCTCTGTTGGCTTCTTCCTCTCGGTAGAGGATAAAATCGTGAAAGTATAAGAATGAGAAGAATATTGCTGAAGAAAATGGAGCGAAAAGAGGTAAGAAAGAGTGAGAAAAAGAAGAGTTGAGAAGTACGGTGAATCGCTATTTCCTCGAGAAGCCTTGAAATGCTCGGAAGAGCTTTAAATCGAAAGCAACGACAAAGGGCCGTAAGAGGCACAAACGTGACTTTCAACAGTCTTTTTTTTTTTTCTTTTGAGAGAGCGAGAGCGGGAGAGAGAGAGCGGGAGAGAGAGAGAGCGGGAGAGAGAGAGCCGCAGAAAATAGTACGAGAGGCAGTAAAAAGGAGAAGGAGAAGAGGAAAGTAGAGAAAAAGAAACGAAAAGGAAGTTCGCACATCTGAAAACATGCAAAAGAAAAATACGTAAAAACGAATGTATAAGTGCGCGCAAGAGAAAATGATGAAAAAGCATAAAGATATATGTACATAGAACTCGATCGGGTTGTGATCAGTCATGCGACAGTTCATGAAATTTAGCAATGTAATGGGAGGGGGAAAAAAAAAAGAAAGAGGAATAATAAAAAAGGCAAGAGATAAAAATACGAATGAGTTCTTTGTCAACGGATTTTTGAATTAAAATAAAAATAAAAAAAAAAAAACAGGAAAGATTAAGCGCGAGTGATACTTTCGCAATGAATGTGAATATCAATAAGATAAATAATAACAAATACGAGGGTAAGACGGTTGAGCGAAAACTTCGTGCTCGCGCGTGTGTACGTGCGCGCATACACTTGCGCGTAGTTAGTTTTTAAATAACGAACGAAGCGAAAACTAAATAACTCTTCGCGGAGCATACGCGCGCACACGCGCACGCACACGCGCAAAACGCACACGCAAACGCGCACACGCAGGTAAACACTAAATCATGAAAAAAGGAAAAAAGGAAAAAAAGAAGAAAAAAGTATACAACATGTGCACACTGTTTATGCATAGTAAGCGTAGTTATTAAAAAAAAACGAAGGGAAAAAAAATGAGTAATAATAATAATAATAATAATAATAAAAATAAAAATAAAAATAAAAATAATAATTATTATGAAGCCGAGGAGCGAATGGATGGAAGAGAGTTTTTTTTATGACGATATTATATAAAACAATGATATTTTAATTATATCTGCTTTATGTTTAATAATAATTATTAATGTGTAAGAAAACTTCGGCGAATTATGTAGCCCTAAATCTTTCAGAAGCCGATAATCTTCGACACCATCTTGTACATAATATTTTACTCTTGTAAATAAAAATCAATCCAAATAACACGTGTTCTTTTTTTCTTTTCTTTCCTTTTTCTCTTTTCTTTCCTTTTCTTTTTTTACTTTTAATCCGTAAACATTATCTCCCCCACCCCCGCCCCGCCCCTCCCGCCCTTCCTAATAACGTTCAGATATTATTTAGAATAGAATTCATAACAAGATAATATTAATATTGATAACGCGTTGTTGAAATGTTTTATATACTTTTGGCAGTGTAAATTTAAATTTGTAAAAATAATATTTGTTTTTATGCTACAACGTTTTTATAACTTTTGTCTGATACAGTTATGCGAAATAACTTTCAAATACATTAATATTAATAACGATATATATACGTATAAGACTGTATATTCGCGTAAGAAAATATTAAAAATTTTATGTTGTACGTATCAATAGGGTTCCGAATGCGTATAAATAAACCTAGTGCTCATTCGATAATACATAGATATTTATTTATAACGCTACTTTTACATAAAATTGCTTTCCAAGTAGATCAACGCGACAAAGCGTTAATAATTGAAAAAGGGATATTATAACGAAAGTATACGTGAATTTGCAATTAAAATGACCATTCGTTAGTTTTGTATTGAAAGAAATTATATTTACATTAAAAGAATAACAATAAATTTTATATAAAAAAAAAAAATGCCAATGATACAAAACTATAAAAGTCAAGCAAAGATTTTCTAAAATTGAAATTAGCTATATTAGTTTAAAATAACTAAATTTTTTTTGTACCGCGATTAACTTATTTTTATAAAAGCAAAGCATAATAAATCTCCATATAATTATCAATACGATCTACGTACATCGATGCCTGTCTGCCTCGTGATACCAAGAAGAAGATTATTTTTAAAAAAAAAAAAACTAACAATACTTAATCTTAAACTATAAATAATGTAGTTGAATGGTAAATTAAATTTGTACGAATCGACGTATTAAATAAGAGAAATTACACTTGAGTAGTATTTTAAAGGGAATCTGGATATCAAAGTTTATCCTCGGATTTATGATAATAGTCATTATATATATATATATATATAATCAAAAGCTTTTAACCGAAAACTATGTAAATGAAAAGGACGAATGTAAATCAAGAATTGATATAATAATTCTAGAGCCATTGACTACCAAATTTTAATTACGTAATTCTTCTCGTATATGGAATAATTTTTTCGGCATTTGAATTATTCATCGATCGGGCATTTACATATTTTCAATCTATCCTTTACGAAAATCTACAAATAAAGCTCTTTACGACCATTGTAGTAATAAAAATGAAAGAAAGAAAAGAAAGAAAGAAAGAAAAGGTTGAAATCTTAAAGGGCTAAAGCAAAAGTAAGTACGAACGATTACCAAGTTAGTTTTAAAGATTAAAATATATATATATATATATATATGTAATAAATATTGCATTCCAACGTGTTTTTTCTTGAAACTAAACGATTTAAAGTCCGAATGGGTTTTGAAATTGCATTCATGTTATTTTGATTGGCGTATCTTTGAAGTTGCTGCGGATGGATTTCTTCTTAAAGTTTTTCGACATTATGAATTTTTAAATAAAATTGGCAGTTTTTACATCAAACTTCATAATTCCACGGTTTCATTTGACTTCCACTGAAATATGTATCCTTTTAATTACTGACTGCTTTTAATTACTGGAATTATAATCTAAATCTAAAACTTACCGATACCCGCCCTCCGAGAAAAAAATCTTTTCATAATTAAAATAATTAAAGTAATTTTTTTTATTTTTTTTTTTTTTTTTTTTTTTTGTTTCACTCAAATCAACGTATTCGTATTTCGTTTAAGTGCACACATTCCACGATCGAGCATTCTTACTACGCACTACAGGTATTCCACGTGTCATTAAAAGTACTGCAATTAAAAGAAAAAAAAAAGTCGATTACAGTCGATAAGTTTCACGTTTGTTAGGCATTTTACACTTTTTACGTTTTTACACCGCGATTATATAATATCTTATTATTATACATCTTTATGTGCTTTTGTACATTTTTAATGCAATTCCATACTAATGGTCGGTTAATTTACGAATTTGTCCTCCTTGAAGGGATATACGTTTAGATGGAAATAAACTTTTCACGCATCCGTAAGTGAATTATTGAATTTACCCAATTATTATTATTAAAAGCGCGTTTGTTTTTAACATTGATTAAAAAATTAATCAATCAGAATATCAGAATATTTTGTTTTACGCGCTACGTAGAACGTAGTAATTGTTTAATTGAAAACTATAAATATTTAAAAGATTATTCGAGCTGCTTTTAATATGATATAATTACATTATCCGTAAACCCATTTCCTATCGTAATTTAATTTTAAAAAATATTTATTAATATTAATTACAAATATATTATTATAAATATGGTAATATATATATATATATATTTTGTGATTAAATTATAACGGCATAAATTACAACGACATTATTTATTTTATACAATGTTAATTTGAATTAAATTTTTAAATCATAGCTTTCCCTTTTTTATACAAAGTAATTTTTTTTTTTTTTTAGGTAAAATAGCGCAATTTTATATAGATTTTTATGAAAATATATTTTAATATCATAATAAACTTTCTTTCGAACGATTCTATATGAAACCATTCTATAAAAAAAAAAAAAAAAATCCCCGTACTTTTATTGATCATTTGTTTTTATAAAGTTATAATCAAGTTACAAAAATTATAGAAAATCTTTACATTATTTTTTAATATAGTTTGCAAAATCTTATAATGAATACAGTAACTTTTAATTAACAATAAAAAAAAAAGAAAAAACGTGGGCCATAAGCCATAATGGGTGTGTGTGTGTGTATAACTGAGTAGGCAGAAAATATACGTAACAAATGTTTTATAAAAAAAAAACCGATAAAATCAACAGCGTCTATAAATCATTTTCGATTTAAATAAATTATTTTTTTCATATCGTGTATATTTATTAATTTATTGTTAGAAACTGCGAAAGTAAAGAATCAATTTACTTTTTAGCGATACTAATAAACAATACATTTTATATATAATTTTGAATTCATTGGGTCAATGAATTTAAGGAGCTTTACCATATTTATTTTCAATACAAATATGTAATATCAATAAATAAAATTGTTTTTATACCACTAACAAAATTTATTCTATAACTAAATGACAATTCAAATCATATTTGCGGTTATCGTCTTTTTTTTTAAAAAAAAAAAAAAAAAAACAAAAGAAATTGTTCAAAATTAATAATTTCATACGTTGTAAATTGAAAATACATAATATATACAACTATATTATAAAATTAAAGCGTGTAAGTAATAAACCGATATACCAACCAGTATGTCCCACACCATCCAATGAGCACTTTCTTCGTATCTCAAGTTCATGTAATGTTCGAACTTGGTGTACTTTATCATATAAACGCAACTGCGACTCTAAAACTAAATTCTAGAGTATACGTAACGTATAATTTATAGAAAAACATTTACGAGATAAATTTTCGCGTACACAGGCGCATTATAAATCTATTAAATACGCAAACTATATAATTAATATAAAATGATATAAAAATATAATAAATTATCAATTTACTTAATTACTGTTACACGCAAGTACAGTGAAGTTATACCATTATAATTTACGATTATCATAAGCGCGTGTAAGGAAGATTGACGAATGATTTTTATAAATAATCAAAAACATTCTACTTGACTGTATTAACCCTACAAACGGATATTACGAATTTTACCTTTCAAATTTATTGAAACTTGAACGTATTACAGTAATAGGAATAATAACAACAACAACAACAACAACAATAGTAATAGTAAATATTGTTAACAAAGAGGTTTTTCATGTACATTATTTTTTAATAAGAGAGAGAGAGAGAGAGAGAGAGAGATTCGTGAGACTTGTGGATATTATTGCAGATAAGAGCGCGATCGCGCTTCAGTGATTCAAATATTCCGATATTTCCTTCTTTGCTCTATTATTTTAATCATCCTACGGACATCCTCGAGGACCTGGAATTCCGTCGAATTATTTTGCAGACGATCGGTGAAAATCCTCGGCTTCTCACTCGACAATCCCTTTATCGTTCGACATTTTCCTTTCGCCAATCACTGAATATTTTTATAGAAATCAACAATAACTCGTCCATTTTAATAAAATGCCATTGTCCATAAAAATATTCGAAAGGTTCATAGTAAGTTCGCACGTAAAGAAGTTAAGAGCGTGTATAAAATAGATATACTTATAAAATATTGCGTTACATAAATTCTCGTAAGCTTCTTTAAAAAAAGAAGAAGAAGAGGAAGAAAAAATAAAAATAACCTAACAGATAATGCTTGCGTATATTTTCTTTTAAGCCCGTCCTTGCCTCCTCATTGAGATACTCAAGAACCTGTCGTAAAAACTTTGCAAAAACCTAATAATACGTTATAAACATTATTTATTTATTATTATTATTATTATTTATTTATTTATTTATTTTTATGTTTATTTATTTATTCCCCCCCCCCCAGAATCCGATTCCTAAAAGCGACTTTTATACGTTACGTGCTATAAATACGTGTAGTAAGTCAGTTCTCGGTTTATACATTTCGAAATCTTCGACATCTCGTCTATGAATTAACGCAACGAGTTTTGTTTATTACTTCGGTACTGTACAAACTCTAGAGTCGGCACTACTTACAAAGTCAATCACTGAACAATATATAATCTTATGTCGCTTAACAGAGATCGAAGTTAATGCAAAAGTTATAGCGCACTGCTTTACTCGTAGCTCTTAATAAAAAATAGTTTTATATCCGCACGCGCGCAGTAAATAATTTTTAAATTACATTCTTTTATTATTTATGGTCAAAAAAATTTTTTTTATTTTATTTTATTTTATTTTTTTTTTTCAAAGTAAAGATCATTCTTTCGCGCGACAATGTAAACAAAATCACTTACAATATTATTGGGGTTATAATTAATATAATTAATAATAATTTTTAAATTACATTCTTTTATTATTTATGGTCAAAAAATTTTTTTTATTTTATTTTATTTTTTTTTTTCAAAGTAAAGATCATTCTTTCGCGCGACAATGTAAACAAAAATCACTTACAATATTATTGAGGTTATAATTAATATAATTAATAATATAATTTCTTAATAAATGTAAATGATTTGAGCAGCGACGTATATTAAATAAGAATTCTGACGAAATTAAAAATGAAGGCGCAGACGCCATGATTGTTGATTTCGTCAAAGAAAACGACGCAGAGTTATGAAAAAAAAAAAAAGAAAAAGAACGAAAGAAAGAAAGATAGAAAAGAGCTACCTAACCTAACTCTGCGCATAACCCGTGTGTACATATAGTATAGTTAAGTCGTATTAATATCTTTGTCGTTCTTGAGATTGTTAAGTAATAAGAATAGATTAATTAGGTTAGAAATAATTTTAAGAACCATCTCTCATATGATTTTCTCAGGCAATCAAACTAATCCCTATGATTTTTGTGACTTAATTAAATAAAGTAGAATTAAACGCGTAACAATGTGGAAGTCCGTGACTCGGAGTATACGTGAATCCTTAGAACGTCGAGTATGTCGAACGAATGTTTACTCCCATAGTTCACAAGACGGTAATAACAATACCGTTGAGAAAAAAGAATGTCCTGCACCGCCTCCTAGTCTTTCATCGACTTGCCAGGATTACTTTGGGAATACCAAGCACTCCGGGGCAAAGGATGACGAACAAAGCCATTACAATGCAGAGTTCACTTGGATCGACGCCTTCAGCTGGGTAAGTTTTTTAAAACAATATATTTACCTTAAGCTTTCAATATGTCTGTACAGAATTTTTCGACTTTTCGTCGTCTCGCCATTACTAATTGAAAACAAATTGTTGTTTTTATTTCAGTCGAGCTTCTTGGCTGTTGGCTTTGTTGTCTGCCAATCCCTCTGTCTGAATAGAAAATTATTTGAAATTGATAATAAAAATTTGAACAGATGGTGCGACAAGCTTTCGATTTACCAGCAGACCCAGGCATTTAAGCCATTCAATCGTTTCGAGCGGCCAAAACTTAATCAAATCTTAGAATTAAGCGACAAGTCCAAAGAGTATAAAAACACCAGAAGCATATTAAATATTCAGAGCTTTAGTGGACGAAGGACTTATAGGCCCAGCACGCCTTATATTTCACCTATTAATAATGATTTCGATGAGACTGACAGTAAAACAGAAATTTTAAGTGATAATAAATCTGACATTAAAAATGTTTATGGACCCATTACCGCCCAAGAGGTATTTTATGCTTTTGATTTATCTTTTAAACCAGTAACCCTCAATCTAAGATATTACTAATAATTAATTATAAAATCTAGGCTCTTGAGAAAGCTATTAATGAATTCTCTTCTACTCACCAAACTATAATCGGAGAATTAGAACTGGATTCTGGATCAAAAGCTTTGGAAGAAAAACGATACGAGGATGCATTTGAGCATTTTATTACAGGAAGTAAACTATCGTCTGTAGGAAGCATGTTCAACTTAGCATTGTGTTATGAATTAGGTTTAGGAACTACCGTGGACTTTGCAAAGGTTAGTTTGTTGTATTTAACATTGAATTACTTTAAAATAAAATTTTGTTTTGTTACAATTTCCATTTTTTATTCATTTTTTTTTTTTTTTTTTTTTTTTTTTTTTTGTTCTAACTGTATCATTTAGCTTGAATGAATAAATCAAATACCTTTTATTTCTACAGGCTGTTAAATATTATAAAAAAGCTGCTGACAAAGGTCACATCGATGCCTTATATAACTTAGGTGTTTTTTATGCTCAAGGAAAAGGTGGTCTAAAGAAAAACAGAGACATTGCCAGGCAATTATTCATGAAAGCAGCAACAAAGGGACAAGTTCAAGCATTGAAAGCGCTGCAGTTAGAAGAATCTTCTAAGAAAAATTCAGATTTCACACAAAACTCTAAATACAATTATACAATAAAAACTGAAGGCAAGAGTTTAAAGAATAATATACTTACGAAATTAAATAGTTATAATAATAATTTAATGACGAATTTAATTGATGAAAGAGTTGGTTGCGATGGCTTTAAAAACTCTTGCGACGGTTATATAAATACAAAAAGTTCGATAAATACATTTTTACCACCTTCTGAAGAGGATTCGTATTATTACAATGTAGCCTGGACAATCCAGTCGAATGCTCACCTGCCAGTAAAAGCAAATATTAGTGACTGGAGATTAAGAGCTCCAGCAGGCATGAAATCTACCATGGTATAAAATTACCAGATTAGTGTTACGGTAGTGGTACGAGTAATATTGCTAGATATTTGACCTAAATAAATTAAAAATAATTTTAATTTAATTCGAGACTACATTCTAGTTTGCCTTGCTCATCCGTATATATATATATATATATGTATACATGTACACATGTGTTTCTCTTTGAATTAGGAATATCGAGATATTAGGCATATAATATGATCTTTAAAAGTTTTCATTTTGTAAACAAGAGAGCATTATTTGGTTGTTTCTGTTTTATGTTTTTTAAAAGAGAAGAACATCCAGTATTTTTTTTTTTTTTTGTAAACAATGTTCCTGTAAAATTTATGGACAATTAGTTCGTCCGATGACCGCCGTGTCAAACTTTAACGAGAGAGTAATCTCGTCACCGATATACATGCTGATAATATATATATTGGTGCTTAATAAGCATTATACTTAGCCATTTTAATTCGCCATAGCTGCGTGTCTATTGATATGCTATGCAATCGATAAACCCCAGTGAGAAATCGCTCCCGTTTACATGAAAAATAGACAAAAGTAGTATCGGAAAATAACATAGGATCATTAACGTAACTCTGCATGTGTAAAAAAAATATTGGTATTTCAAGTACACCTTACTTGGTAAATAAAAACAAAATCGATGTATTTTCAAACGTTTGTATACAAAAGATACGGATTTTTCAAGCCCACGAAAGCCCATATAATAATATGATGAAAGATTAATTTTAAAATCGGACGAAATTTATTAAGGGAAAGTTCTAACGATGCAAAGCACCAGACTGAGATCGGAGACATTCATTCTAATTAAAAAAAATCTTAGTGAGATAGTAAGAATATTTCCTCGTCGATCATCGACGATGTGCTTCGTTCCCGCATACGAGAATCGCAAAATGACTGTTTTATAAACATTTGATACAACGACGTCTACTCACTATTTACACGAGATGTAATATTATACTTTATTAGACAACTTTGATGACATATTTATAATTGAAGAATTGTTGATTACGCATAAAGTACAAATGTACAATTCAATGATGATAAGAAAGAATTTTAATAGATAAAAATCTTAACGTTTAAGCGAAATTAATATTATCTGAATTATGATTTTAATTTTTACACGCTCTTTTATCTACAATTAATTATATTGTACAAGTTAAGTAAAATGTATATATTATACAAAATTACAAATGTAAAACTTATTATTAAGTTATATACTTTATAAAATCAAGTGTACAACGAGTAGTTTTTATTAAAAAATAAAAGATTAAGATAAATCAAACGGCCTATTTGCTTTCGGAAATATAAATAGTTTTTAATTAATAATCAAAGGAATATCTACCAGTGCGCTCTATGCTTTTCAGTAGATCTCTCTATAAAATCTTTGTGATTAGCATAAAGTATCAATTCATTACTAACATCGACCCATCTAACATTTTTTGCATCATCTCCAGCCTCTAAATTTAAATTCCAGAACACCTCACCAGTCTCATCGTGGAAATTAATGGCTACTGTCTCCATCCAAGCGTTATCAGTATTTCTTGGATCATCAACGTACCCCTTATAAATTTCTTCGCCAACCTCAAAAAACGACTTAATACGTACTAATGATTCGGATTTAGTTTTCTCAAGAGAGTTCATAGCCTCTTCCATAAATTCTCTAACTAATGTAGCCGTTACTTGTTCCCCGGGATCAACCATACCCCCGGGTAAAGCCCATTCTCCTGAATCTTTTCTTTGAATACTAACAAACTGTAGTATCGGTTTCTTTGTAATTTCATCTATCAGCACACGTTTGTCTTGATCTCTTTTCCATCTAGTGACTATTGGATCTGCAGCATGATTTGGACCCCATCGTCCTAACAAGCCTCTACCCCTTAATCCAGTGCGACCAATTGGATTCAGAGGATAATTATTATTATCAATAGCATAATGACCTTCAAAACTTGCTCGATTGACATTACCTACAATTATTATTCATTCATAAATTTCATTTATTGTTCTCTCTCCATTTCTGTTCATTAACAATAACCCCAAACAAAATTGTAAAAAAAAATTCTTATTTTTAATTGCAATTGAAATTGAAATTAAAATTTATCATTTAAATAATGCATTAACCACAAGTATCAATCGTATTCCATTTGGGTTTGAAGTCAGGACTCTGAATAACTGGATCAGCCCAAGGTTTTCCTTTCAAAGCTTTTGATGTGTATTCAGCAGGTGCGTATTCTGGAAAGTCAGAATTCCAGAGAACCTTATCGTCTGGGACTATAAATCTTTTAACATCGGATGACGGATAAGTATTGTTTCTACAATTTTTGTGAATCATTCTCAAAATCCCCGACCTCATAGAGATTTAAACAAGTTTGAAATTTTTAAGTATCGTCTGCAATTGAAATGTATCAATTAATAGTAAGAAACAACAAAATCAAAAATTAGTTAAAAATTTACTGCCAAGAAACAAACAACAAATGATTACGACGGATTAACTTGTAAGAAAAGCAACAAATTTACAAAAAATTAAAAATCGTTTCTACGGTAATTGTTGTAAAGACTTTTCTAATATTCTTGGTAAATAATCCTGCATTGTTTTTTAACATCCCAGTAAGGAATTGAATTTCTATATTTACCCGGTCGGTACAAACGGTCGCTGTAAGACGACTGTCGTCACTCCTCGATCTGCGTTGCCTTGTCAATAATTACTTTGTTTATTATCAAACAATCTTTTAATGCAATCACTACGCGCAGAGCCATTCGATTTCTTTGAAAATTTACTTGTGGATAAAAAAAAAGTGAATAAAACACGCACGTTATTTATTAAAATGAATTAATTAACGTTGCGAAGAATCCGCTTTGCCAAAAGCTCTCGACATTCTAGATTCGAAATTTTTAGCGATTTTAATGTTAACTACGCTACGTAAACCGTTTTTCGTATGCCACCTCACGGATTTTCGATATTTCAGTTAAATGTTTAAAGGTTTTCCGGGTCCGGCTAAAACGCCGTTTCTTCTTTCTATTTCCTTCTGTTATTCTCAATTTCTTCAAACGCGTATTTTCTTTGCTATCCAGTCGTCGTCGGACAAGCGAGTTACTTGTTTATCATTTCTTTGTTTGCAACGATGGGCATTTGCAACGTTAATTTCATTTTTGTCTCCGGAATTTCGCTCTTACGAAAAGCACGTTACGTTTTAATAAATTCCCACTGTTGGACTGTTTGAAACTAGTGCTGGCAAGTAGACGAAATATTATCTTATCCCTTTTGTGAGAATTAAGAGTTACTCGTAATTTAAATTTTTATCGATTTAAAAGGGCAACTTATGGGATACCTATGGGATACCTATGGGATCTCTTCAAATAGGACCCGCTCCATATACTTTATTTAAATTTCTTTCAAAAGTTACGTCTTAAAACATTCTGACAACTTTGTGTTGTAATTTAAAAAAAAAAAAAAAAAAAAAAAAGAACAACGACTTATAAATCTATCACATCTGTAGTTTAATATTAAAAAAGACAAAAGAAAAAAAGAAAAGAAAACAGTGTCGGTAATTTAGATTTCCCTGTCGGCAATACTTTAAGGACTTTCAAACTAGATCTACAATCAAAAAATAGATGAATTACGTTGGTGCGTAATTCAAACGATTAAATATTCCGAGATTTTTATTGGCCCGTCAGATAATGTTTGTCAAACATCGAATCCCATCGGCCCTCACTTCTCTGCGGCAATCGCACGTGTCACGTGCAATTGTCACGTGATAATGGATTATTTTGAATTTTGAAAAAAGTATCGAACGCCAGTTCTTTTAAAAGTTTGTATTTAATAATTAAACTTGTACATACGGTTCCGGAGGAAAATAAATTCACTTGGATTTTGGCCCCAAGGTAAAGATAATTTATTTATTCGTGTATTCATTATCAGCGCATCGATAAACAAATTCTTCTCGATATTTTAGCCGCCAATCGTCTAAAATCTTACAACTAAATTACAAATGATAAACGTGGACTAGTTTATATAAAAAAAAAAAAAAAGAAACAAAAAAAACTATCTGAAGCGCAGGGAATTTAAATTACTTAAAGTTAATAGAAATACCTGCAACCTCGTAAATACGTTTTGTAAATGTTACAAGGTAGACGAATACAATAATAATTCCTCTCTACATATTGCCATACGATTAATGACAAAGTAACGGACTCATTAAACAACAATTCGCAATCTTATCATTTATTTTGAATAAATGTACGAATAACAACGGCACAAGCTTACATTTTCATGTAAACAACATTTCTCTATTATATATATATAAATGTATAAATATATTAGCGCGCGTGTATCTGTCCGTAAAAGCACGCGCGCACGTATAACGTACTAAAGTTGTATTAAAAATAAATAATTAAGCCTTTTTCTTTTTGGCGATGATCGCCACCGTGGCTTTCGAGGCAGCAGCAGCAGCAGCAGCAGCAGCAGCAGCTTTCTTCGCCGATCTCTTTTTTAGCTTAACCAGTTGCGTGATCCTGCTTAATTTCCCCTCGACTTTCTTTATTCCTCGTTTTATTTCATTGGGTAGCTTGAAATAGCTGCCGGAACTGGCTCCGGTGCCCGCCGCCCGGACCAGCCAGTCCTCCTCGTCCGCGGCCTTGAGCAGCTTCCTGATCATACGCGAGCGTTGCTTATTCACGTAAAACTTATTCTCTACGTATTTTTTTATGGCAATGGCCGAGGAGCCTTTTACGTCATTTAATTTCCTAATGGCATCGATAATCATCTCTTTCGTAGTCGGTTGCTTCCTCATCCTCATCCTCATCCTCATCCTCATCCTCCTCCTCACCTAATGATAAAATTTACACGCCTCAATGAATCCTTCGTAAAATACGTATTCCTTTTTTCTTTATTCTATTTCTTTAATTAAACGATGATTAAACGAATTAAATTACCGAGTTGCGTGAGCTCACGTACTCGCGCACACAAACGAGCAATTAAGCGAACGTAACGAAAGGGTCGATTTTAAAATTGTTATTATACACGATCCTGCCCGTCCTGGCGAGCTTTCTGCTTTGCGCGATAATAATGAGTCACGTGACGATTTGGCAATCGTTAGGGAAATCGTCATAGAAAAGTCCGTCCGTAGCTGTATGACTGCCATACGAGAGAGGTTGTAATGATCAAATACCTCTATCCTGTTGCTTTCGTCGTCGTCGTCGTCAGCGTCAGCAGCAGCAGCAGCAGCAGCATCCGATGACGATTCATTTGATTCGTTCGGCGGCAGCAGCAGCTCTGCTTTTTTTTTTAGAGCCTGGCCTTTTAACTTTTGCCGCGCCGGGCGTAAAAAGTCGTCCAGGCGCCTCCTCCTCCTCCTCCTCCTGGCCTCTGGAATACTTGCCCTTGACCCTCGTAGCTTTACTCGTTACTCGGCCCGCGTCCTTGACATCGTCCTCGACTACCTTTCCCTTTTTAGGGAGATTAGCATCGAGCGGCGATGCCATGTTACGCTACGTAACGCTTCTTTCTTCTTTACCTTCCCTTCGATTAAATTTCAAGAATATTTTCAAACGCCAAAACAAACGAACCGCGACCGCTCTCGCCTATAACTAATTAACTAATTCTCGTTTATTATTATGGGCTTCTTGCGCTCTTCTACGCCGAGCTTTCGGGCGTTCCGAGTTCCCGGAATGGACGCGCTTACCACTGACTAAACTTACACTAAGTCAATGACTGGGACCAGTCCCCCCTGGCCCCTTAAGCACATGCTTATTATGCTTTAAATCCCGTAAGCAATTATTATTTTATTGTAATCACCGGCTAGTAAATGAAACCAATATAACCCCTTCCTGGGCATTTACAATATTTACAATATTTACAATATTTACAATTATTCTTATCTTTCTTTACGTTCGTTAACCCACCCCCACCCACCCACCCACCATATCATCATCCTTCGTACCATAAATTATATATATAAAAATCAATTTCAATATATCTTTTTTTTTTTTTTTTACATTTATTTATTTTTTCTTCTTTTTTTATATATACATATATATATATATATGCGTGTGTTTGTATATTATATAGTAAAGATAAAAATAACATTGTAGGTTTATTACGTAGAAGTATCAATCATACATCCAGTTACACGCTAAATACAATGAATAAACTTAATAAATGTATGTGTGTATGTGTATGTATATATATGTGTGTGCGTGTGTATGATCGGTAAATGAATAAACTTTTGTAGACGTGTCCTTCATCAATACCTAGTAATTATACAGCTTATTATTATGAATAATACTAAGAGAAAAGCTTCAACGGTTGTCGTTTAAATCAACTATTTTATAGACAAATTTAATAAAATGCATATTTCTAAATTATAGTTAAAACTTATTGAATAATAAAAAATCATTCTATGATTATTGTCACAATCGCTTAGGATTATCATTTATCCTTCACTCAACGTTAACTTGTATCACTTTGTTTGCATATAATAATAATAGTAATAATAATAGGAATAATAATAATAAGAAGAAGAAGGAGGAGAAGAGGAGGAGAAGAAGGAGGAGGAGAATACGTTGTTGTTCTTAGTCCTCGAAACATAATGATGGATTTTGTTAATGGCGCACGGATCAGGGAGGATCGACCCCTGCGGCGGCGACAACAACAACAACAACAGAGGCATCGCGCGTAACGACGTGAAAGTGCCGAAAAAACAAAGCCAGAGGCGGAATGATGAATCTCGTCGTTTACGCGTCGATCATAATAAAGTCCAGCGCGGCCGGGAACACGAGACGGTTGGAGGCATTCCGTATTCACGGCCTGCCGAACTAATTTATTAGTAAATTGACAATGGATTAATTTAAAATAACGTTACCGTTTTATTGTCAATTACGATCCACGCATCGGATTTTCTCGCATTACGTGCATTTAATAACGCGCCCAGTGATTAGATATTAGAATTATATACATCGATCGCGCCGAGTTCGATTTTTCTCCCCCCCCCCCATTTCACTGGCAACCACTAATAATAACAATAACAATAACAATAATAATAGTAATAATAATAGTAATAATAATAGGAATAATAATAGTAGTAATAGGAATAATAATAATAATAATAGTAATAATGTTGATACTAATAGTAGTATTGATAATGGTAATGGTAATAATGATGATTATTATCAATGTACATTTTCCCATGAATCACTGCCATTACTGTTTGTAATTGAGGAATTTCTACTGAGCTGTGGTAATTCGAAATGCCACATGGAATTTTCACACGTTTTTAAACTAATAGGGATTTCATTCTTTACGAATGGCGGCCGAGCCTTGATTCCTAACGTGGTCGGACGTTTCTTGGGATTCTCATCGAGCATCATTTCCAAAAGTTTAAACTGCAATAAAAATATACGTTGTTGTATTATTGTATCAAACGCACGGGCTTTTTTTTTTTTTTTTTTTTTTTTTATTACGAAACATTATTATACTAAAAGAGTATATTTGCGATGCATTGTTTGTAGTCAATTAAAGTAAAAAAAAAAAAAATAACAACAACAACAACAACAACAACAAAAAGAGATTAGAAATACTTACTTCGTCAGGGTACTGAACGGAAAAGTTATCGGGAAAAATGGATTTTCTTAAGTTTGTTAAAGTAACGACTCTTTCCATCTTCGTTGAAAATGGAATCAATAATTCGAATAAAATTATTCCGAGGGAATAAATATCAACTTTGTAATTATAATTCTGCCCGTTCATTTGCTCCGGAGACATGTAAAGATGCGTTCCAACTCGAGCGGTATGTACAGTTTTAAAAACATTGACCTCGTTCCCGCTGCACGGGGTATGTACTCCATTAATGCCTTCAGTCATGGCGGTCACGAGTCCAAAGTCACCGATTTTTATTTTATCATCGAACGCAAAAAATATATTCGAGGGCTGCGGAACAAAATACATTAACAATCGCGCAGAGTAGAGTTAAGTTAAGCAAAAGTTAAGCAATGTCGTTACGTTGGACAATTTACCTTCAAGTCGCGATGTATCAAGCCCTGCAGATGAACGTACTCGACGGCATCGACAATCTGCTGAAAAATATTCAAGACTTTTAAAATATCACGCTGAGAATTTTCGGTTTTAAGCCATTCTCGAAGGCTCAATCTTTGACACAGTTGCATCTGAATGTACAAAAACATTTTCGTATTCGATCTGGCGCTATCCTTCCGTTTCCTTAAATCTAAATTAAGCTCCGATTTTCTGTCGGTCAGGTCCTTGGAGGGCTTGGAGGGCTTGGAGGGCTTGGAGGACTTGGAGTCTTCGAAGACTATGGATTCGTCCGTTTCTTGAGCCAAATGATCATTGTGAAGCTCCGACAGGGATAGTTGAAAATCTCTTTCTTGCTCGCTACATTGTTCGTTGGACGGCGCATCGAATATAATAAAGGAGTCGCCGTTGCTTCTGTCGAGCTCGAATGCTTCGCAGGCGCTGTCCAAGGACGAGGGCTCGCTCGCCGGTATTTCGACGTGAACGGACGTATCGGCGGCCGTCGACGATTCCGACACGTAATCCGAATTCGGGAAATTGTTATGGTTACACCAGTGGCTGTCGTGCTCCTCTTGCCAACCGGCTGGTGGGCACTCGAGCCACGCGTTAAAGTAACGCACGATATTATGATGATCGAGCTTGGCCAGTGCTTTGACCTCCCTCATAACTCGCTCGCGCGAATACCGGCTGCAAATAAAACAAAATCCGCATTACTCGTTATTCCACTCGGTATCAATGACAATAACGTGATCTTATCGTTAATATTGAAAAGGCTTTGGGAAGCCTTTATAAAAAAATATACCTATTGGGCAATGCGATCCTTTTAATTGCATAATTGCAATCGTCGATTTTATTCCTGGCTTCGAAAACGACGCCATAGCCACCGTGGCCTAAACAATCGACTGGCTCGTAATCAGACAAGTAACGAGAGCTAAAATTAACGTCACTCTCCTCCGATTGTATCTTATGACTTTCGTCTTTGGAATTCATAATGTGTCGTTCGATAATTAAAGGCTGTCGGCAACAAAGATCGTATTTCAGCGCTTCGTTAATATTCAACGACCACATTAAAATTACCACAATTTAATAATTAAATAAATAAATAAATACCGGGAGAACGGCATCTTGCGTTTCGACGGTTGCATTTAAAAGCTTCTGAGTGAGCATAATATTTAATACGATGGCTGTCGTTATGGAAATAATCAAGACTTCTTTCCTGCAAAGAAAATTACTTCTTTTTGTTACGGTTTCGATTTAAATCGAATTTACTTATACAATACAATGGGCACGCGTATGAAATCGTTACTCGGCTTCGTTAGTTATTTAGCTTGGGCAAACGTACCACCAGTACCACAACGATACTATTATAACTTGAACGGGGGTATCGTCCTCTTCGTATTCTATTGTCGGGGATTCCGTTTCCGATGAAGACTCAATGAAAATGCGTTTTGGTCCCGTGCCATTGCATTGATTGCCATCTAACAGAATCTGTTCTTTCGAATATAGATAAAATCCATTGCCTACAGATCAAGAACATGGAAGAGTAGATTAAAAAATCGTTTAATAAACCATACTCGAATGTAGTATAACCAACCATTTATGTATTCGGAATTATAAAGAACAGATAACGCAGTGGTGCTAAGTACTTCGCTCATTTCAAACGATTCCTTTTTTATCTCATTTCCAACATCTTCAGAAAATTCTTCAAAAACGAAAAACTTAATGATTATTTCATTAATATCGATTAACATCATAACTTACTGGCAATTTTAATGTAAATTATTATTTTTATTAATATATGATAGATAAAGTTGTATGATAAAATTCATATTGAAAAGAATATTATATACTTTGGACGTGTATTAAAATTCGTACATTTCATGAACAGTTTTATGGAATTTAAATTTCAAAAAATTTCAGGCTCTCATGAGGCCCAAAATTATATTACCTTATAAGTTTTCAGCTATAATTTTTTCTTATACCTTTCCTAAAGCTTATACACGCGTAAATATAATTTTAATATTTACCAATGGCGGGATATGGCCTCCAAGGATACTTTATAACGTTTAAACTATTAGATGAATAATCAACTTTTTTGCGCACAGCTGGATTTTCTTGAATATACAATTGCCTCTCGTGCATACCTATGTACAGTCCTGGACTTATAGAGAATTCTGTATCTAATTCAGAGTCTAATTGGGAGGCGGTAAAAAGATTTACTTCTTTTAACTGCTTTGGTCCCTTGCCAACGACCTGATCTTCTTTCCAAACCGTCACTATTGGCGAATCGAACTACAAAATAATTGAAAATTATTTTTACAATTTCTACAATAATAAAGTAATACAAAAAGAATGAGTATAAGGAATATATTTTCAAACGAACCTTGTATTCCCAAAGTTTTACTTTAGGATTGCTCTTACTAAAAACTGCTATAATACCTTCAGGTATGATGGCTCGAATATCTATTTCTAATGTTTTTGGCGGAATTTTACTATGGCAATCCGAATCGGTGGGAGGTAATATGGTTAAATCGTGTTGTCCAACGCTAAAGTTCCATCTGTAAAAATAAATCAAGATAAATGCTCGCTGTACGCGCTATTCCGTGTCTCTAGAGCCTAAGTAATGTAAGTCATACCTTTCGATTCCTGTTCTAGGTTCACCGGCTCTCATTGTATGCTGATGACGTCGAACAATCAAAACGTCCTCCACTGCAATGTCTGTATTAGGTAGCATTAGAGCAGCTGCTTATTTTGCATTCGTAAAGAATCTGTCCCGTTGAGGTGGCCACACCTAGGAAACAACAACATTGACCAGAGTCATGTAGTTTGCCTCTCTCAAATCAATCTAATTGCATTTAATTACTGTTACACTCTACCGTAAATTTTCGTCTCCTTTCCACCAGAGAATATCAAGTCATCGGAGTAGCGAAAGGAGGACTGCAAGAGTTGATCGACGGACACAGGGATGGCTTCGAGGGTCTCTCCATCAAATTTGTACAGGCCTCCGCTCAAGGAGGGTATCAATCGCACCCATTGGCCATTATTGTTTAGCTGAAAACAAACACAAGGCAGCAGCGATGGATTAATAATGGAAGAATATAAGAAAAAAGGGCCCTAATGGACGTCGTAATACAGCTATTGCATAAAATATCATACATCTCTTCTGTGGATATTAGACGAAAGTAGCGGCTCGTCGATGTTAAAGTCCAGGCTCCATTTTTTTCTACCATCACGAGCTGCATCGAGAGCGGTCAGCTTTCCGTCTAGAGTGCTCACGAATAATAAACTGTCGGAAACGAAAATACAAGACGATTACAAATATGGAAGTAAACGAGACAGAGAGACAGAGAGAGACAGAGTTATCGTGAGTTATCTTATTACGTTTAGGTAGAAATAGAATTGTGGAGGCGATTGGGTGAGCGGGCGAGACCATGGAAATATAGAACAGGTCGGTACCGGTTTAACGACACAACAATCACGTCAGACCGGGGGGAAGAAGGATCGAAAAAAAATTCTGGCGCTGTTATCGTTGTCATTGGAGGCATCGTCGGGATATCGGGTGACTCGTTATTTTTTATTACGTCATCATTGTTTTGAACGGCGCATTAAAAAAGGCTAGATAAACATGCTGGGACTGTATACCCTATACATACGTATGTACATGTGCACACGCACATGCGTACATATGCACGTATCCTAGCTGTTCGAGGGGTTAAGGGTCTCGAGTAGTATCAATAATAACAATAACAATAATAACGATAACAACAACAACGCGACAATAAGGCGATAATAACGCGATAATAACGGTAAGTAAGTAGTCCTCGTAGAGGGGATGGTCGGTCGAGCGCCTCCTACCTGCGCGACGGAGCCTGGACCTCCGGATCCTTGCAGTACGGCAGCTGCCTGATTTCCAAGCATATTGCACAGCAGTGGAAGAGTAGAACGACGAGTAGAATGCTGAGCCAGCCCCATCGAGGCATCTTTCACCCTCGTCCGGGAGCAATGGTCGGCTTTCGTACCGGACTCCTCGGCATCCTGCCGCGAGCTCCAGTTGTTGCGTCCGAGCCTCGGGGCGTCGAGCTCAAGCATCGGCGCCCGACACCTCTTCCTCTCGAACCTCCTCCTCCTCCCCCTCCTCCTCCTCCTCCTCTCGACACCCCAATAACCTTCAGCCTCTCGTGCTTGCTTACTCCCCGCACCGATTTCACCCCGTTGCTCCTCCTCGACGCCTTGTCAAAGCTCACCCGGAGCAGTAAAACGCACCCACGCACGCGAGACTACGTGTACCCGCGCACTAGATAATATGGTCATCTGGTGGCTAGATTAGCCGAGCGCCACCTCGATCAAGAATCCAACAGTACCGACTGCCACTTGAATCCCCAATAACCCCAATAACCCCAATAACCCCAATAACCTGGAAGTGCCGCGGTCATTGGCTCGATTCCCTCGTTCCCCGCGTCCCCATTATCCTCCGGCCCAATAATCCCAAATAACCACGTCGAATCTCATTCGAATCTCTTTCGAATCTCTTTCGAATCTCTCCGGGTATTCGAAAAGCCCGCGCGATCCGTTTCAATGGTAATACGACGCCAATTACCCGGCGCCACCGTCGCTATTGCCCGTTACCCCAATAACCCTCCGCGCCATCGTTACGTAACAATGCCCACTACGAATTACACAAAAGTTATCATTACTTGCGCTTAATAATCTCTTACTCTATTATTATTATTATTATTATTGTCGTAGTCGTAGTCGTAGTCGTAGTCGTAGTCGTTGTTGTTGTTGTTTTTGTCCCCGCAAGCGGCTTTTGTCGTTCGATTATTCAAACTCCCGGGACATTGGTAGGTAATTAACAAACCTTGAAATTTGCACGAAACGCGAGCTCCGGATTATTTAAATGTCTTTAATTGCATACGTAGCACGTGTGAGGCAATTGATTCACGAGCTAAAGGAAAGGTTTTGGCATACGCGTAGATGTAAAAAGCACAAAGTTGGACAAATTCCCCGAACGTTTTCATTGTACATGACAATCCATGATCCATATATCGCCGACAAGCATGGCGTTGCTCATCCAACTACAATTAACATTCAGTCAATGGGCAACAAGGATCAACACCCTAACGACACTCGTGGCGGGGTGGGGGGGGGGGTGGATCAGTCGGTTTATAAATAAATCTCGATTTATTTTCGTAAATACGGCAAGGTCCCCGGACAAGTCCCGGATGTCGAAGATCTCCTCGAAGGGATCCTCGGTCCGGGAGCCCGCGCACACCTCAAGGTAATTAAAATTAGACAATGGATTGGTCTCGATAAGGGTCTCGCGCGGTAGGAGGACACGCGGTCGGCTCGCTACGGAATATCGATTCCGAATATCTACCGATCGCTTTGATATTTACGGCCCAACTCCAATCGACGGCTTTCTTTGACCCAGAGATGCCCGAATGCGCTAATAATAAGCCTTGGATCGAATACGGTGAGCCCCCACCCCGCGCATTCAGTTAAATGGATTCACTGCGGGAATTGATAAAGGATCGATGGTTAAACGACGTGGAGAAACAACGTTGAGCGCAGACTTTAAGCGCAGATCTCGCGACTCGCGCACAACTCGCGCAACCAAGACATCGAACAATAGAGTCGACGGGGTCCGAGACATTGGACAACGATAGCGGAACTAAGGGCGAGCCCAGGGAGCCCGGAAGGCTCTGCCCGTAATACGGGAAGAGTACCTGCTGGTGTGCTTCGAATCGAAATATATCGTAAATGATGTGAATCGAGATAAATTAATCGGCGCGAGTACACGGCTAAAGAATCTGGCTGCTAGACGACGAGGTCCGAAGACTGATTTCTTCTCTGGGGGTTCCGAAAGACAAATCGGCTCGGTAGAAAAGATAAATGGATAATAAAGGTACGAATTTCGGGTGGAATTTATATTTTCGAGCCGAAAGGTCAAATTACACCACATTCGAACGTTCGTTCCAATAAAATCGAGCCCTTTACTGACAAATAATAATTATAATAATAATAATGACGTGGCTGTATACAGTAAATAAATCGATCGGCAGGCGAGAGAGAGACAAAGAGAGAGGGATACAAGGATCTGGACTTTTCGGGACTTCCTTGGGACAAAAAGTCATTGTGCCATCGATACGGTATTGCGCAACGAGGGCTCCCTTCGCCAATAATATCGATCATTAAATGCTAAGCGAAAGGATCTTCTGCTTATTCTTACCCGCGAATCCTCGGAAGTGCAACTGGAACTGGAACTTCGTTCAAACCTCGTTGCTTTCGAAAGCTCATTATTCTACGATATTTATCAATTGACTTGGCCAATACTGAAATTAATTTTCTACCCTCATATAAATACATCTCAATCGAATAAAAATACTCGAAGCCCAAATGTAGCATTAGAAGATACAACGAACGCTCGTAAATAGGCGGATAAAAAAAAGAAAGAAAAAAAAAGAAAAAGAAAAAGTAGTTTCGAACGAAGCGAATTGAGTAAATAAAGAACAATGCCCCGTAATAAAATACAAATTCAGAAAAATGTTATAAATAAACTAATTGATTGTCTGTGCGGACGGTAAAACGTATGGGGAATAAACAAACGAGGGAATAACATATTTGAATTCGTAATCATAATTAGTCGTGATTTAATCAACGCCGATGAAATATTTTGTTAATTCATATTCGAATTAATCGCGAGTTGATGCGAAACTGCGAATTATAAAGATCTATCATCTGCTTTTTATTAATAGATACGTAATTGCAAGATAAGGGGGAAATAGTAGAGAGAGAGAGAGAGTTTATTAAAATACTCAAATGTACTTTTGTTTCGTTAGCTGAAAAATGTATTTTATTAAATCAGGATAAATATGTGTAGGGTTCGTAAGAACTTTGTCTTCGTAATAATAATAATAATAATAAGAAGAAGAAGAAGAAGAAGAAGAAGAGGGAAAAGGGCTAAAACGTTTTCATCGGACACTGTAGTAATATTTCATTTATTTTTTTTATTTTTTTTTTTTTTGTAAATTATCGGCAACGATAATGGCGGAAATACTGTTTGAACGTGTCGATTCGAGTTAAAATGAACGATCGACGATGGAATGATGAGGCGGTGGTGGGAGAAGACGATCGACGCTAATGTGCGGAATAATTTTGCAAAAAAACACATACGAGTCCGTAAACAGGCAAATAAACTGGCCACCATTATCCATTATCCATTATCCATTATCCATTATCCATTATTGTTAAAAAGACAATGCCGCAGAATTAATTAACCCAGATTGTAAAGTAAAAAATAGCTGCCGTCGGTAAGATGTTTTTACGCTTATGCCTAGAAATAACAAAATCGTAAGAAGAAGAAGAAGAAGAAGAAGAAGAAGAAAAAAAACAAACAAACAAAAAAAACCAATAATAGAAAAAATTCGGAAAATTTTGGAAATACGAAATGAGAGGGGCGAGGCGAAGCGGTAGTTTAGGGAGCGCTAGGGAATCCCCGGAGTGAGTCCGAGTACCGAGTGTAACAACGATCATTGTCAAGGGTATTTGAGCAGAGAGACGTCGTGCTGTAAAAACCCGCGCTGATCGAATCGAAAGCTAAAGTGACGTGTTCGGGTTATGCCTCGAACGGCATAACGGCCTTTATCGTGTGAATCGCCATCGAAGATACAGAAGCTACACGTAGTTGCGTAATTATTTGCGCGGACAATGGAGAAATGGAGGATCATTGCCGGCAACGAAACGCCAACGTCAATGACTCCCCCCCAGAGACGAGATGTACTCGTTGCTTCGTGACATACCCGAGTACTGCCGGCACTATAAAATATATATATAAAATAGGTATAAAAAAAAAAATCATGATTTGATCGACGCGATGGATCCCAAACGTTATTTACGCATACGCGGTCTATGCGTCAAATCCTATTAGCATATTGATATGTACTTGTTACGCGTTCTATTGCCCTTGAGCACTTCACCCCTTCCAGATCAATTAAGCACGAACTTCAACAAACGTCCGTGGTGTGCCTACGGTTGAGTATATGAAAAACAAAACCAAACAAAAAATACAGCGAAAGTTTTCTTTCAAGAATCTTATGGATTGGCAAATAATGTAAAGAACGCGCTTACATCATTAGAGTTATCGCGTTAAAAAAAAGAAAACGAAAGAAAAGAAAAAAAAATGCTATACGCCTGGCTACTCTGCATCGCATCGGCGCAGAAGATGCCCCTTTTTAAATCCGCCTTGAGCTTCACGTTAATATCGGCCTTTGCCAATGAAGAGAGGAGAGCGGCGGCGAAAGAGTTCACGTTCAACGATATTATATCCGTTAAAAGATTAAGACTCCACGGCTCAATTGTTATATATTGTAAAGCGTTATGTATTAAAAAAAAAAAAAAAAAAAAAACGATTCGGAGAAAACAAGGACGTCGGCCGCTACGCTCGAACTCGGAATACGTAATAACTGTGTACGTTTGGCTCAACGGATCTTAGTTCTTTTCTCTCTCTCTCTCTCTCTCTCTCTCTCTTCAAAATATCTTATGAAAATTTTGCAACGCAACCAATAACCCCTGTTACTCGCGTCGCCGGGAGAGGATGAGGTAAATCGAATAGGCAGAAGGTAAATAAGAATCGAAGTCTGGCAAATGCACTTGTAATGTATTTTAAGTGTATATGGTTTATTTAGCAGCTCTCTCACTCTCTGTTCACTCCGTTGCCGCTGCTCCCCTCTCCTTTTTCTCGATCAGCTGAGCGTCGCCTCCTCGCTGCTTCCCTTGGTGTTACACGGCCGGACTCGTCTCGGTCGTTCCCGTACTGTTGCTGCCGCGTTACCCCCCTAGGTGTGGCTTCCCCGCTGTCCCTCTTCTCCCTTCTCGGCTGATGAATATGCCGCGCGCTCGATTTACCCTCGTTCCTTAGCACTCGCGGTAGGGCTAATGAGAGCTTTTACGTCCACCGCTTCTCGAGATGTCACGAGTTACCGATAATTTATTAGGACTCGCTCTCGATCTTCGTAGCGCTTTCTTTCGCGTACCTTCCTTCCTTTTGTAATTATCCTTTATAATTCCTTCCAGAGCTTCCGCGACTTCCTTCCCCTATTCTCTTTCTCCTTACGCTCGCCGACTCTCTTTTGTTTATTCGCCCTCCCCCCGTGATTGTTTATTCTTTCCCCTCCATCCCTGTGTAAAATGCGTATTCCCTCCCTCATTTGCCAGCGTATTATTCCAACGTTTTTTTCCTCCCCTCCCACTTCTCCGGTTACTTCCCGCCGTTCTATCACCACTGCCTCTTAGTGCGTCGTATCGTCTGTGTGTCTTTGTCATTGTGTTATCTTTCGCGTAATCGTAGTATCTCTCGTAGCTGTAGTATCTCTCGTAGTATCGTGCTCGTCCCTCCCCAGCCCTCCGTAGTTACCTTCGCCGTCGGTAACAACCCCCGAATAATGAAACGTCACCCGTGAAATTTACCTGTTTTTGCCTGTCGCGGCCCAGTCAAAGCCCTCCTCAAAATTTTGTTTATTATATTTACGTAGAAGAATATTAATACCGAATATATCCGAATGAATAATTAAATAAATAAATAAATAATTATACGGGGTACGTACGATGTACGAGGTTTGAGAAATAAAATAAAACTCTCTCTTATGCTCTTATTGTTAACTCGTTAACTTTCTATCCCGATTTCTTAACATTATTGATTTTTTATACGTAAATTATACGAGATTTTTATTGTTCAAGAAGTCGAAAAAGAATTTTTAATTATCAGCAGCGCATAGCCTTTCCAGACTATTTATTAACACTCCAATTATTTAATAGCTATAAATATATACTTACAATCATAATAATCATCATAATAATCACAACAAATGAACTTTTGCCATTTTACTGTACAATTAAAAAATTAGCTTTTACGTACGAGTAGTATACGCATACAGGCTCATGTAAAATTTCTATAATTTCTCTATTGATTCGTAATTATTGATTACGTATTTATATATACATATACATATACATGTATATATCATGTCATAGATTAGCGTGGCAGACTTTTGTCTACGGAAAAGAGCAATAAGATTCAGCAAAGTCTTATAACTTGAATAAAATAATGTTATTTATATTGAGCGTGTGTCCGAATATCGTAGCGAGTCTCGCGTTATCGTATCGTAAATTAAGCTGTAGTAGGCGTGTCAATAATTATAATCTCCAAGCTAATTCCATTCGGAAGAGTAAAAAATGATCGAGGCAGCTTTTAAAAATTAAGTAAGGTTTTGGAAAATTCGTCTTTTAGAAAGTGGAATTTTTTTTTATTTCTTTTTGTTTTTCTTTCTTTCTTTGCAAACTCAAGACAACATCCTTATTGTCCAGAATATTCTTCTTCTTCTTATTATTATTATTATTATTATTGCTATTATATTTATTAATTTCAACCGCCGGCTCCAATGAATATCATTTTCAGGGTCTTTATTTAATGTAGCCCTCGTATAACTTGTATCGCGCGCACCCCCATGAACTATCTATTCGATCTATCGATGCATTATCCGTATGGACGCGTGGCTTTGTGGTTTATATTTTCTTTTCTTTTCTTTTCTGTCCACAGATCATCGTCAGCTTCGCGCCGTTTACGCAACTCCACTCGAGGTGAAAGTTTAAAAAGAAAATGCTAAATCCTGACACGCGGTGCAGTGCAGGTGTGCTTTATTATTATTATTTATTTTTTTCGCGCGTGCATAATATATATATATATATATAAGAAATGAAAATCGTTCGTCCTTGGGCAAACTGTAACGTTTCGATTAATCGCATCGAGCCAACATGCTAACGGAATAAAAGTGACTTTCACGTAGTGACGTACTACGTACGGATGGATATTCTCAGCCTTTAACAATATATTTTCATGGCATTTCTAATTGTATTGCATAATTGTTATTGTAAACACGTGAATTGATCGGATGCTGGGTTTTTATTGCACAGTCTATATCTAAATATAGATCGTCGTACCGTATCGTATCGTATCGTCGAAATTGCTTTCTCGAAAAATTTAATAATACGTAAAGTATAACATTTATCAGGATCGCTACAACAACAACAACAACAACAACAACAACGATGCAACAACGAACGCATTCTCGTCTTGTAAAGCCAAATGTTTTTTTTTTTTTAACTCGCTATCGATCGATACAATATATCGCGAAGAAAAAGTACGCGAATCTACAAACGACGATTATACATTTTAACAAGACCATACATTATATATATATTGGTTAGATCGTTATAATGCATATAATAATGAAAATAGTAGATAATAGTTATAGAAAATGCATATATTCGAAACGATTGTATTATTTCTGGACGGATATAGAACTAATAGACGGAAAGGTGTGCATGAAATGACACACGGATGATCGAATTATTGGGGACCATTCATGCCCACCGATCGAGCCGCCATGTCCCCCAATGTTATTAAACAAGCCATATTTACTAAATCTTCTGATTTTGCATTATGGGCGTAGGTAATGAATGGTCAATGGATGAACTCGTACGCCTCCGTACGATTCCTTAATTAATCTACCAGCTTTTGATATAACAAATAAATTCCAAGCTGTACAACGGAATACAAATGATCTATAATAGAGCGAAATACTCGATCGATTGGTCGATCATAAAAGTCGAATAAAAGCCGAATGCTATGAGAATGCGCGTAAAATGTGCTCTCGAGTAAGTTTAAGGGAGCAATAGTTGGACGCGTGCATTAAAAAGAAAACAGCCAACTCTAGCGTTATATAGAGAGATAGATAGAGAGAGAGAGAGAGACGGTGATGGATTTTTCATTCTACGCTTTATTTATAGTCTATAGAGCATAAAGTACGGTATATGTATATGTATATAAGAAGAAAAAGAGAACGAAACGCCTCGCGACTGTTAATATCTGATAAAAGCTAGGGTGGGAGGGTGATCGTCGGCAAGGATCTATAATTAAGCATTTTCGTATAAAGGCCATTGTAATAGGGCGGTTATTGGGGTTATTTAATTAATTGGTCAGACGGAGGTAGAGCGCGATCGAACGCGAGACTTCATGTCACCTCGAGAGCCCGCGGACAATCGCTTATTATTGCCCAATAATGAATAAGCGACGTACTTTTTTTTTATTGTCAATCAATAAAAGCGCATCGGCGGCTCGCGCTCAGCTGCGTTAATATATTACAATACAGATAGCGAGTTGGTTTATCGGGCGGATATTAGAGGGGCGGAGGGGAGGGGAGGGGAGTGGAGTGGAGAGGAGGGGGCGACGATAATAATTAACGAGTGAAAGAGGTAGAGGAAGATAGGTAGGTGCCGAGATACATTTCCAACATTTCCTCCCAATAACAACACGAAAAATTATTCGTCCGGTAAAACAAAAAAAGGAAATAAATAAATAAATAAATAAATAAATAAAGAGAAAAATAAAGAGAGAGAGGAGCGAGAGAGAGAGAGAGAGGGGGGGGGAAAGGTTATTGGGTGAGAAAGAAAAGAATAAGGGAGGGGGCAAGAGGGCGATTTTGAGGAAAAGAATTCTCGAAGCGGCTTCGAGGCCCTCCTTACCAATGAAAGTCGACGATTATTAAGCTGACCTCAAGATTTTCTCGCTCTCGGGCGTTGTTGGTGCCGGAATAACAAACCTTGTATGGATTATAGGCTGAGCCAATAAAAGAATGTAGATAGACGAACGAGCGCGCCACCATCCGTGTTCCCGTAGTCGATGACATCAGGAGTGAGTGCCTCAGGAGGACACGAATTCTCAGCGGTCATGGCGAGTGTAGAGGATCCCGGCGCCCCGACTTTCGTCTCGGGCAAGAAAATATCGCAGATCCTGAGGCAGCGGGCCCAGGAGGTATTGAGCTTGCGGAAGTATTCCAACAACTTCGTCGACATTATCGGCATGTGGCAGGTAAGCTAACCCTCCTCCTTCTGGGGATCTGCCGAGCCAGGGGTCCTCCCCCCCCCCACACCCAGTTCCCCAGTTCCCCAGCTCCCCAGTTCCCCAGTTCCCCAGCTCCCGAGCTCCCCAGCTCCCTACGTCCGATCTACCGATATAATGGCCATTATCTTAACATTTAAGGTTAGCTTTTGACGTTGTATTACATATACCTTCACGCATGTCCCCTTTCGTTGCAGGACCACACACTCGCCTGCTTACTCACCGTAGAAACGATTTTTGTCGAAATTATCAAACGCGGCGACATGTACATTGAGCATACGACATTCCTGTCTATTAAGGGTGAGATGAATACCTTACCTCCCTATCTTACATCGCCACATTTCACCTACCCACCAAATCTCTCTTCTTTTACTTTTAATATCATTTATTCTCTTCTTTTGACCCTTCTTATTCAACGTAATTCATTTATCTGGCAACCAATATTTTTAAAACCGGAATACGACGTCGAAGCTTGCGATGGAACGTTCAAAGGCCGAGTTACCCTTTGCCCGTTATACGAGACCTCTTCTTAGAGCCAGTGAAGCTGCACCTCGTTGTATTTTAACTAGTAATTACGAACCTTTAATTGTTTATGTTTCCAACAACACTGACACGATACATTTTACAATTTACCTTCTTCATCGTATCATTTACTTTAACGTTCAAATAACAAAGATGCAGTACTTACAGCAAGCTTTTTATTCCTTGTTATTGTATTACCTAGCACGTACACCCGAATCGGCTTATATTGATTGGTTACGGAAATCTTACGAAGGGATTTGGGACAAAATAATTTTAACTATGGAAGACTCACGTACTGTCATACAAACGCAAGCTTTAACAACTGCCATTAAGTTAATGGCTGCAGAAGGAAAGTCACCTATGAATCCCGTTCAGAACGTAGAATATTACTTTCCGTTGCATCGATTGAAACCAATAATAATGAAGCTCTTGTCGCCAGAAAAGGATAACTTTTCTTTAATTGCAAGATTTCAAGAAATAGTTAATTACTTGGATGCACTCTACTTTACATGGAAGTGTCTTCCCTCCCTTACCCCAAGAAGACAACCACAAAACGAATATATTAGGAATTTATTAGAATTTGTATACAAGCTGCCTCTGCCTCAAGACAACAACAATCGTAAGAATTATTAATAAATAACGGCGTTATGTCACTTATGAGCCTCTCTTCCTTATGTCATGAAATTAATATTCAATTTTTAGATAATGGAACAAATGGTAATCAGGAATTACTGTGTGGACCACAAGGTTTGTGGATTATTTAAGAAAAGAGAACGAAATTTTTCTTTAAACTTTCACATTCATTGGAAAACATTATTACGGCGTTTAATAATACTTGCACTTGGTTTTTCAGTTGGCGGAGAATTCAAATGTGATTATATTAGTGCTAAAAAAGCTTTAAATAAAGTTTGGGCATGCATAATGCATTGGGAATTAACACCACAACTACATAAACAATTGCTTGTTGTCCTTATAGAAAGAATAATGCCACACTTAGAAAAGCCAGTATTAATGACAGATTTTTTAATGGACTCGCTCGACGTCGAAGGTCCAATAGGATTACTTGCACTACAAGGTGTTTTTGTATTAGTCACAAAACATAATTTAGAATATCCAAACATATTTACAAAGTTGTATTCCATGTTTGAGCCTGAAATACTTCACACGAAATATAAGGCGCGCCTCTTCTATCTCTCGGATTTATTCCTTAGCTCGACGTAAGTATACGGAATATTTTCTAACAAGCGATTCGAGTACATCTTCTCTTCTTTTTTTTTCTTCTCTTTTTTTTCTTCTCCCCCTAATTGGCTGGATTCATTAAAAACAGCCTTTTTTCCCATATCAAACGTCAAATGAAAAGGCATTTATTTTGTCGAGAACAATTGACATTAACCATATAATTGAAATGTATAAGTAAATAAATAAATGAATAAACATCACTAAATAGCTTTTGTTATGTTACGAATATTAAAGAAAAAGAAAGAAAAAAGTAAGAGAAGAGTATTCCGAATACACGGATTCGGGGACGTTGCGACGTGTTTAGGATCGTGCGATCCGCTGACAATAATAACGGGCGATCCTGGTCGAGATGTCATCGGGGACAGCTCGATAAAATGGATGACCGTTTGTTTATTATTCCGGCAGGCACTTGCCCGAAGCACTGGTAGCCGCGTTCGCGAAACGACTGTCACGCCTGACGTTGGTCGCCCCACCCGAGGACATCCTGATAATCCTGCTGCTAATCGGTAACCTGCTGCTCCGGCATCCCGGTTTGAAATGCCTGATCGACCATCCCCAGGACACGAAGGAGAAAATGGAAACCACGGATCCCTTCCTGATGGAGGAGCGCGACCCCCTGCAGAGCAACGCACTCCAGAGCAGCCTGTGGGAGATAAAGAGCCTCCAGTACCACCTACTGCCGAGCATAGCGACCGCGGCGAGGTTCATACGCGAGCCCCTGCCCGAGATCGAGTACGACATGGCCTCGGCCCTCGAGCGCACCGGCGGCCACATCTTCGAACGCGAATTCAAGAGCAAGGTCAAAGACATAATGCTCGCGTTCGGGAGGCCGAACTCGATGGCCCTCCCCAAGGGCGAACGAATACTCCAGTACTGGCAGCTGACGGCCAAGCACTAGATCGCCACGTGGAGCGAGCCGCTCCCTACCCCCCTACCCCCCACGCTCCTTTAGTCCTTTATCCGCTCGACCCATCAACCCCGACGCCCGCCCATTACGCCCGCCCGACCCCCGCCGCCAGTTTTCATTTAGCCGACGATACCGCTCGGTACCGTTCCGCGATGCCGAGTCAAGCGGACGGCTCCCGCGGGTCCGGGTACCCGGGCACACGCCGAGGGCCAAGCTCATCGCGCAGCCCCTGTCCCGGGCATTTGGAACAAAGTAATTGAATTATATGTGAATCCGATACCGGAAGAGCACCGGAAGAGCACCGGAAGAGCACCGGAAGAGCACCGGCTTCGCTGTACCCCTAAATGGGGGGTACTCCTTGTTGTCCACGGGCGGTACTCTCTTTCCTAAGAAAACACCTTCACGACTGATCGATCACGCTTTGCTTTTATTTCATTCAATCGTTCGTTCGTTCGTTCGTTCGTTCGTTCGTTCGTTCATTCATTCATTCATTCATTCATTCATTCATTCATTCGTTCCTACACCCGTTCGTTCATTTTTTAATATCAGTACAGGGATAAACTAAACAACCAATAGTCAATTAACTTTTAATTACTTCAATCTCATTATTACGTTTATTTTTTTTTGTTCTCCCTTTTATTCTTCGACTTCTTCCCTCCTCCTCTAGCCCCAACCCCCAACCCCTTTGAATCTCCTTACACCTTCAATTGTTTTGTTGCATTCTTCTCACGCGTCAATTTTTATACTCGTTCGCAATCCATTCGGCTTTACCCATACCACCCCCGCCAATGTACATTGAATCCTGAATACAACTTGCTGCTCTTTCTTTCGTCCCAAGCTCGGATCACGATCCGGCCGATTCATCAGCCGCCGCCGCCGCCGCCGCCTACACTTACCGCAATTCCTTCTACTCTATCCGACTCGATATAACTTTAAGAATATTGCAAAATAAGAAAAACTATTACGTAAATGTTACTTTATATATATATATATATATATATATATACTATCAATTACAAAAATACTAGTGCAAAAAAAAAGAAAAAGAAAAAGTAATAATTACAAGCTCCTTCTTTTTTCTTCTTCCACTTCTTCTTCTTCTACTTCTACTTCTACTTCTACTTCTTCTACTTCTACTTCTTCTTCTTCAAATAGGATATCCTCAAAATCATGCTACACTGTTAGTGCAATAAAAGCATAGATGAAAACAAAAACAAAACAAAAACAGAAAAAAAAAAAAAAAAAAAAATTGTAACAATTCTGCAAATCGGACAGTCGTCTTAAAACAACTTCAACTCTTTATTCAACTATTTTTTTGCGGTAGATGAATTGCATCTATTACTGAACGTTAAACGTATTGTTATTATTACACTGTGTAATCCATAACCATTATAATAGCCAGTTGAGTAATCTTCGATGTAGTTATTTAATTCTTTTGTTTAAATGTAGCTGGATAACGTAATAGCAGGAGAGAGAGAGAGAGAGAGAGAGAGAGAAACGATAAAAAAGAAAATAAAAAAAAAAAAAAAAAAAAAAATTAGAAATGATTTTTCAATGTAGTAATTTTTCATTTAGATTAGTTTCGACACCAGTTAACTTTTTTTTAGATGAACCAACTGGCTGAAAGGAAAGCAAAACCATTGTTGACAAGAAGAAGACGAATAGGGATTAAAAAATTCTAGGTCTGATTCAACAGTGACGAAGCTTTTAATATTTGAAAAAAAAAAAAAAAAAAAAAAAAAAATATTGACTTGTGCAGTTAGCGAATAACACTAATTTTGTTATAGAAATCATTTATACACGTGAATATGTGAAATAATAAAATATTTTAATTTAAAACAATTAATCCTAGTAACATTTTTTCTTGTATTTACCACGTTAAACCAGACGTCAATCCTAGTTCAATTCAATTGATAAGAAGAGTAAATAAAATCATTTTACAAAAATTTTTCTTCTTTTTTTTTTTTTTTTTTTTTTTTACACCAACAGCTTAACAACTACAAGTAGCGGACTTCCGAAATCTCGTTAAAGTTATTACTATTAAATAAAATTAAAAACGATCGAAAGAGAGACGGGCCACGAAGGATAACTTTGTACATTGCCAACGATAATGCACGTGTAATTTCATGTCCTGAACCTTTTTTCGAGTATCTGAAATGAGAAATGAGAAAACTATAAGGGATACAGTAGTGCAAGGTTATTGGGCGCACGTTATTTCGGTAAAGGGTGATATATATTTTTTTTTTAAAGAAAATTGCCGCTCGCTACGGACTAACCTCGGTAAGTCGTTGCCATTCGTCTTCGGATAGCGATTGTTTGATTTTAATTAGGATATTCGAGGGTATGTCTGGAAGGGCGGGCGACGTATTGGTCTGCAGATAGGGAATCTTCAGTAGATCGGCGACAGTGGGTCTCGCTTTGGGCTCGCGTTGCAGGCATTTGCACATGACGTCGATGAGGATCGAGGGTACGGGCTCGGAACCCGTCCTTAGAGGGAAGTTGATCTTGTGCTTCGGATCCGTAATGGCGCTTATTTTTGCCCATTGCTGACGAATGTGATGGAACGGCGTGACACCATAGACTAGCCCATACAAAATACAGCCCAACGACCACACGTCTGACTTGTAACTTATCTGTAACGAATAAGAAGAAGAATAAGAATTCATTTATTTATTTGTTTTTTATAAGCAGACAATGATCTACTCACTTTAAATTTAACGTTGTGATTCGGTGAATCGTTACCGCCCACGTTAACGTCCATCAATGCTTCGGGACTTATGTAGTTTATCGTACCGATTGGACAATTCTTTACAACCGACGTCATGTCGGAATTTATATTCGAAGCGATGCCGAAATCAATGAGCTTCAATCTGCCTCTGACTAATAAAAAGTTCGCCGGCTTCAAGTCCGAGTGGATGACTCCTGCGAGTAAAAGTAGTGCGTGAAGGTTATTACATAGATAAGGGCGCGAGTCAAGGGTGTTCGGAGGAATCGAGGCAAGCCCTACCGTTATCGTGTATGTGCTTAACCGCCGTGAGCATTTCTGTCCAATAATACAATATCATTGTTAAAGGTATTTGCTTCTTTTCAATTAGCATTGACTTCAGCAGACGACTCAAGTCCGTGTCCCCGATTTCCATGACCACGTGTACCCACGGCTGCTTAATTTCACTAAAACATAAAACATTCGAAGAAAACGTGACTCTTTTTATAATCTCGTTGTATAAGGCGCGTTACAATTTACAATTTAGTAATTTTATACGAGGCCACTTACAAGTCGTACATGTGAACAATACAAGGGGCTTTTAATTTTTCGAGCATGCAGATCTCTTGCAAGCATCCCTGGGCCGAGTCCTTGTCCATTTTACTGAGATTGACGCACTTGATGGCGCGTAATTCTGACGTTGATAAATTCTGCGCTCTAACGACCTCGCAGCTCATGCCCTGGCCAATCACGCCCAATACCAAATACTGATGGTCTATGACCGTAATGATCTTATTCTGTCTCGCGTTAGGCTTCTGCGACCCAACCGAGCATTGGATCGCGGACATCTGCTGGGGCTGCGGCTTATTATCCCTGACCGGGTAATTATCGTAATTCTCACCCGGCCTCGGGCCTTGTGCATTCTTATGATACATTACACTGTTGTGATAATCCACGTGCTGCTTACTATCGGTCTGCGATATCAACGTATTCTTATTATTGTCATTCTTTACGGGGTCGTGCATATTATTTGGGTTCCTGTTCTCTTTGGATTCGTGGGCCGGCTGCGACAACAGGCCCCCGGACGGGCCGTATAACAACTCTCTTGGCCTCTTATCGCTTGGCATCATGCTTGCCTCGTTGGACGTTGCTAAATTTATATTTTCCTTGCAGGCCATCTGCTGAGACTCGTTCGGGACTTCGTGTAATTTTGGCAGCAGGGCTCCGTGAGACGAGCTCGAGTACACCGATTCGGCTAACGGCTTCCGCGCGCTTTTCCCATCGTTGAAATACCTATCGGCGTTAATAACATTGGATAAGTAAGTAATCATTGGATAACGTAGGTAGTGGATGGATAGGTACCTGGGCGTCTCGTGTCTGCTGTTCTGCGATTGTCCGGTAATGTTGGTTCCTGGGGTTTGGGCAGACTCTAGGGTTGCCGACATTTTTGTCATCGGAGTCTGGGCCATGTGTTGCTGTGACCACAGTGAGAATATCGTAGCCGGAGTCTGTATTGGATTCCTGGCATAATCGTTTGCCATTTTATTTTGAGGCGTTTGGAAAATATTCCTATGAGAATGACACGGATTTGGCCTTAACGAGCCCTGCGGCTGTTTCATTGGTGTATCCATGACTGTAACTGTGCTATTGGATATTGAGCCCGTTGAGCCGGTGCATGCATTGATTCCTTGATCCGCTTGCATCTTCGTAGACGCCAATACTTTCTCATCGTTTTCTTTGTCAATGACATTTACTTGCGGCTTGTTCTGATTTGTACAAAAATATTTATCATCTTTCGTTCGATTGAAACATTCAAAATACTGTACAGTTTTATCTTTCACATCGTTCCCTTGATTATTAACAGCATTATCGAATGAAGCTTTTACATCGGGTGTATAAGACTTGCGATTAATACTCGATTCGCTCTGGCCCTTCACGGGCAGTGATTTTCTCTTATCCATAATTCCACTGCACTTGGATTGCCACTGTATTTGATGCAGACTATTTTTATCAACTAGATCCTTGCCGCTTCTGTCCTTTATAAACTTATCTAAACATAGTTTTTCTTCGTCCAGATTTTTATTTGAATTCTCATGTTTTGGCATTGAATCGTTTTTGAAGGAATTCAAAATTGATTTTTGTTTAACATCGCTATCACTCGACGACCTACCATTGTCACACGGCTTAGCTAAATCGACATTCACAAGCTTTGTATTATCGTATTTAGCTGGTGCAATAATTGTATTCTCATTAACAGAAATTCTTTCATTCGCCCTTACAGTATTACAGTTATTATTATCTTTCTTCACTACAGTTTTAGACGTTGTATCAGTAATACTCTCATCGCGCAATGGTTGAAAACTATCAAAATCATCACAGTCATCGTCTGAACTGTCAGAATTGGGAGCTTGATAATCGCTGTCGTCGTCACTAACGTCTGCCAACAGTTTCTTTACCAATACAGGTTTAAATTTCGGCCTCGACTCAGATAAACGATTAATACCAGAGCTATCGGCCAAAGCTTCTTTTTCATGAGACAGCAGCTCTTCCATATTAGATGAATTAATTATCTAAAAGCAAATGCAATGGCAAAACACATGAATACGATAATATATATTTCCATCGTAACAGAAGAAGCATAATAATCTGAATCCACTTACTTACAAAATATCGGAGGAGGAGGAGGATGAAGCAGTAGTAGTAGTAGTAGTAGTAGAAGGGAAAAAAAAGCCTTTTGAACTTACAAAGGGAGAGGCTGAAAAATGGCAGGAAAAAATTTATTCATGCTCTTGAATGAGGTTTAGCTTTCTGCATGGCACTTTCATGTTGATCATGGCTCTTGTCAATAATGAAAACTTTTGGTCGCGTTTCACCGCCTCCGCGAAGGATATATGAGTTTTAAATTCACCGTAAATCAGCGCGAGTTCTTATCTGGATCATACTTTCCTCCCATAACTGGCAACTGCCGACCCTTTCAAAAATATCGCCGAGAAGAAAGCTTTCTTTATCCGATAAATAAAATGTATGTTTCATTAGCCTACCGGTTCTTCGTCTTGCGGAGCGAAATTTAAAAGCTAAAGCGACGCTCCGATTCGTCGACGGCCAACGACGCCAGAGCCTCTTACCAAATACTTCCTACGTCCATGGGAAACACTTTTTTTTTTTTTGTCTGGTTAGCAAACAAGGACATGACCGGCACGTCTGAACCGTGGGCTGGCGGCTGGTGGGGGCTGGTGGCGGAGGGGGGACACGCGGCGCGATGGAGAGGGGAGACACGACGTTACAATTCCTATGAGTCCATTCATAGATTTGCTAGGTATGCATAGTACTACGCTCGACTAATGCCGAGCCAAGGATAACCTCTAAAAGGGATGATGATGATGAAGAAGAAGAAGAATAAGCAGCACCGGCAACGAGGCTTTACATCCCCCGATTCATGTATTTACGATATTTTCAAAATTATACGTGCTGGGCATTGAAACAAATTGTTTTCTTTTTTTTTCTTTTTTTTTCTTTTTTAAATACTACTCGCCGTACGTGAAATTCTATATTTGACAATATGCGTCATCGGCAATATATATATGTATATATGTATATGCATATACGCATGTATAGAGAACGACGACTACGCAGGCTGCAGCGTATTACTGCAATTGTAACCTACATTAGGATTAACCGTGTTTCCGACACGAAAGTCACAACCAGAGAGTACATTAATTTTGCATTATACGCAATACATAACCTGATTGGCAGCAGTTCCCGTTTAAATAATCCGACTGACCTTTTTAAAGGGAATGCTTCAATAATTGTACAAACAACTGTAAGATAGTATTTTAACGAGTGCAGCTGGACGTCATTAATAATAATTGATTGAAAGTCAAGGAATGAAAAATTATTTTCACGAGCACGTTTACGTCAAATGACAATTATTCAGAAGTAAATTATTATAAAAATTCAGTGCTAATTGGGAGGAATCGTGTCAAATTTTTATAAATAACGACGGTTCCGTGCGACCGTCTAACCTCAATACGTTCGAAAGACATACAATGCTTTAACAACAACAAGTTCTCAAGTATATGTCAAAAAATTCAGCTATTTTACACCTACTACGATTCCGTACTACGAAAGCCTTTAAAATCCATTTAATATGCAATACCGAGGATATGAGTAGAGTATTATTATTATTATTATTATTATTATTTAAAATCGGGTTAAAAATCTACCGGCAAGCGGTACGAGAGCGAGGGTGAACAATATTTTAAAAAATAAAATAAAAACAAACAAACAAACAAACAAACAAAGCCATGATAATAACGAAAATAAGTGGGGGGGGGGAAACCCACAGTTTACGGGGATGGAGAAAATAAATAAGAATAGTTACAGATTTTTCGGGAATAAGTACAGAGCGAAGGAATTTGCCATTACGTAGACTTTAGTTTTTAAGGGCGGTAAAACTTTTCGAAAGCGCATTCCCTACGCATACCGCAGGGAAAGTCTATATTGGCTCGTCTTTTTGCAAATTGTCCTTTGTAACGTACGGCCAAATTTACAATTCGAAACTTAAACGTCGAAAGCTTCACACGACAACTTTCCCATTAGCAGTTATTCTTATAATTTTTATTTCATTACAAATCCACCAAACATTCCGTGATCCTTTTATTTATTATTGTATTCCTTTAAATTATCGAATCACCCTCGACGTTTCTCTAAGAGTCCAGTTGAATACAGTAATATTTAATTACGAAACGATGATAGTGCTGTCGTACATCATCTTCAGGAGATTTCGTTAAGCGAGGCGATACTTTAATACGAAAACCAAAAAATAATTGAATAATTTAAATTAGCTTCACAGTTCCTTATGTGACGAGTGCCTTCGTCGAAGCCGTAATGATAAATTTTTAAAAAAACTTCCAACATCTTGTAAGAATACTATAATTTTAAATCCAATATACAATTTTTTATCTATACTTACAAATGTAAATAACAAAGAAGAAATATATATATATATATATTCTTTAATTTGATTAATCCATAGAAGGTTTCTATTAAATTTCTATAAAAAAAACAATGTACATTTTTTATAAATACGCTGCTAATTACAATAAACGAAATGATTATAAAGTTAATTGAAAAACCCCTTCAATTAATAATAAGATTTCTAAGGTATTAATTTTTATTTAAATATTTAAAAATGTAAGGACTTAAATAACCTTCCGATTAATAATAATCTTAGTTTAAATTTTTTTTGTGAATTTATTTTTACGTCACTGCTTCATTTAAATAATTTTATCGGTTTAATGTACTTCGGCTGGAACAACAATGCACATACATACACATAATCATATGAAGCATAGGAGCTATAATTAAATTAGCAATAACAAGCTTATGTACTTTCGGTTTATTACTGATAAATAACAGCTTGTTATGTAGTATGATCCTTTAAGCAAACATTGTATAAAGTTTTCATTATTGTTAAATAGCTTGGCCAATAACTTTGCCCAAGTTCTATTCTCTTTGCAAAAATAAGACCTTGTACTGTTAAAAACTACTTACGTATCCATAAAAAACATTATAGATTATAAATACAAATCGATAATATAAATTAATATATACAATTATATGAAAAAAATTGATTATCGCGCTATTCAAGCGATAATCGAAATTTGTATATACGTTAAAAAAAAAAAAAAAAAAAAAAAAAATCTCTTATTTTTTGGAACATTTTCCATTACTATTATTATTATTTAATATAAACGTTTTACATAACGAAATAAAAAAAAAAAAAAATGCTTTTTTTATTCTCAAATTAAAAAAACATAAATTACAATCAATATATTAAATATTATATGAATGAATTATCAATATATTAAAATTAACAATATGTTTATAAAGCAAACGTTAATGAAAATTATAAGTCTAAACTTAATTATAAAAATATCATCATAAAACTTATGTGCAGCATATATCATTCTCTATATAAAAATAGATATAAAATAATTATACTTGCCTGTAACAGCGATATGTTTACCTATTATATGATAACATAATGATGCTCCAAGGCTTTGGAAAACCTTGGAGATCCACAAAGAAAAAAAAAAGAAAAAGTATATTCATATACAGAAATTTTAAAAATCATGTAGCAGATTGTTCTTAATTTTAAATTTAAATTTAAATCAACTTTTTTTTATCACTTTTTCGGAACAATAGGCAATATTTTACCAGGGACATTAAAAATATTGCAAAAAAAACTAGGCTTAAGTAGCCAATCATGTATTAAGTATTTTTAAACAACCGTATTACTAATACGAATATGGTTACACCACCGTTATAACAAATAAAGTGGTTTTATTTACAAATTATAAAATTAACGATGCATTATAGTTTGTTTGTTTTTTTAGTAACATTATTCATATGAATTAATAGAAGTAAAATATTAATTCGCTTTAGTAACAAATGATTAAGGCGATGTATAAATGAAATATTCAGTTTAAAAAACAGAACATATATAACCTATTTGATGAAAAAAAAATAAAAAAAAAAACCAATGATTTTTAATTAACAGAATTAATGCAAAGATCGCTTTGTCATGAAATAAAATTTACAACTACAATATATTTGGTATGGATAAAAAGAGAAAAAAAATGTTATCCAATAATTTCTGAATAATTAAAGCATTTGTTTTTCCAAATTTACCAGAAAGAATCGTAACGTGAAAAAATCATTGTATAAAAAAGACACGTAAATTGTCTTCCAATTTACTTGTAATTCTGAATTTCAACAATTGAGTATCTTCTAGACCACCTATATTTCCGTACGTTCAGCCTCCAAAGAATGTCTTGGAAAACTTAATAAACAATTGGTCGAGAAAAAGAAAGGAAAAGAAGTTATATTAAATTTAAGAATAAAAACGATTGAATAAATAAAGGCATTTTTTTTTAAATAAGTCATGTATTAATTATAGATCGTATCGATTTACATTTTTTTTTTTTTTTTTCATCTGAACATAATACGAATAATTCGCTAGTTAAAGAAGGACGTCTGTTGAAAAGGAAAAAACCGTTCGTGTTACATTATTACAATAAAAAATCTGTTTAAAAAAGTTTTTTCGCTCGTCCGTGCCGCATTAATTGGAAGCCTTGCAGATATAAATACACGTAAGGGAATATATAAATCCGCTTGCTGGCGGTTAAGACTTTTATTTACTGACGGTACGTACAATAAGGAGTCCGAACCAAAGAAGAAAGAAGAAAGAAGAAAGAAGAAAAAAAAAAAAAAAAAAAAAAACAACAACAGTCCACTGAAAGTAATGATATCCCCCCATCTACAATGTCAATCGACTGACTTCCAATGGCCTGCCCGGACACGGGATTAACGATAAGAATAAAGCTCACACGACAGTCCACGACACGAGCTTTATCCTCGCGGCATTTAATTTAGTTGTCGATATAATATTAACAGGCGTGTCCTCGTCACTGTCCAAACATTGAATCTGCAAATCTATGAATCTACACAACAATTTGCTTCGGTCTCAATCCACACTCATTATTTTATTCGACGATTAAATAAAATTATGCACAATGAACTTAATATCCATCATTACCTTTTTTTTTTTTATATATATATATATATGTAAATTTTTTTTTTTTATTTTATTTTTTTATACACCAGTAGGTTCTAAATCGGACAAATAATTAGACTAAAAACAATTATATAATAAAGAAACTACAAAAGTAAAATAGGCACAAACATTCATGAGACCATTTCATAATACAAAATAATGTCGATAACGTGTTACAATTATATTGTTGAATTTATTTACTTTTGCTTTGACATTACGCGCGTGAACTTTTGGTAAATTTCAACTGCTTGATTTGATTAGAAAAAACTGTAATTCCGTCAAGACTGCCTTACAGTTAAAATCCATCAAAAGTTAGCTCAAGACGTATTTACGGGGAGGGGGGGAAAATAAGAAAAGAAAAGAAAAAAAAATAAAATAAAAGAAAGAAAAGTAAAGTAAAGAAAAGTAAAGAGCAGCAATCTCATAAACATTGTTTTTCAACTCCCGATTTAGAAATTTAGTTTATGCACATTTTACTTGTTTATATTAATTAATTTCGTTAAATTTCTCATTTGCTACCTGCGCGCCCCTCGATTCTTGATAAACTTTCGCATCATTAGAAAGTATACTCTTGAGCTTAGGAACTACTTGGCAGCAACCATAATGATGTGTGTGACTCATACAGACAAATACGTTCTACTTTATCTTTGCTCTTATATCCTAGCTATTATTCTAGGTGTATTTCTTCGTTTTCATATTCAATTTCTTATTTCGTCTTCTCATTCTTCAATCTTCTACATCTATTTCTTTCCTTGAATGGACAACAATTTTTGTGTGTTGCACGCACAAATATGAATTCCGATCAAAAAAAGAAAAATTGTCTTTAGCTCAGAAATTAAAATGGTATACAACGCTCTCGTTTTTTGTTTTTTTTTTTTCTCTCTGACGTAAGAATTATTGCAGAGACCAGCAGAAAAAGTTTAAATTACGATCTTCTTCTAACGTCTGATCAGTGTCATGCGATGACGCAAGGAAAGTGATGAGAGATATATAAAAAATAATATTTTTTTTAAATCTTAAGGATGAAATTAAGATTTGCATTTCGATTAGTGTGAAGAAGTTGTGGTTTTCTTTCTAAACTATTCTCAAACAATTTTAGCGTTTCCCATTGTTGTAATTTAATCCTCGAATTGGTTGTTTAAATGTAGTTGCCGATTGTTGCTGAACTTGATACGCTATTGGATGGATTTTAAATCCATATAACCTGAAATTTAAACAGAACGTGATATTAAAATAAAAAAAACCTATGTAAAAGGACGTGTACGTGTATATATATATATATATATACACACATTTGTTTCAATTAACATTGTCATTGGATCGTGTGTCATAGAAATAAATTGAATTTGTCCAAGATCAAATGAATATATTAAAATGAAAGTACAGCTTAAAGAGAGCTAGTAAAGAGAATTAAAAGCCAATGGTTCCTTATTTTTAACTCTTTGCTTACGTTCTAGCTCTTGAAAAGCATAGAAATCAATAGATTCGCATTGTAATGTAAAGAAATAAATAAATAATCCTTTCGTACCTTGGTACAAATGTAGTTGATGGACGCTTTGGTCTGTACTCAGGATGAACCATAAAGAGCATGTGTGGGAACCCCGTTCCAAAGTATGCGCCATCGGTATGGTGATGTCGTGAGCTTTTCGGTGTGTAGACGTCCATACATTTTGGACAGTAACATTTCACCATAGCTTCACCAGGCAGATCACTTAATCCCAATGGAAGCATAGGCTCTGATTCACAGTAAACTCTTGGACAGTGGCCAAAATCCCCAGCTTGATATTTTTCAATCATCTGAGCGATTCCTCTATTTGTTAGAATGTAACGAGCGTGAATAAGTCCATATAACATTTCTGATGCCTGTTCTATAAGATCTGATTGATTAGGATTATCTTCCAATTCCTCATCTGTAAAGAACGCAAACATTTAAAATCATATAACAATGAAAAAGAATAAAAAGATGAAGAAGATGAAGAAGATGAAGAAGAAGAGAGAGAAGCAAACAAATATTTGCCAGAAACTTTGTATACAGTTACATTAGAAATTGAGCATTCAATACAGATTGAGTGTTGCACAAAAATATGACATATTACTTATGCGCTGCTTCTTGTTATTAGCAACATTTAGACAATTTAGACAATAAAGGAGAATATTGTGAACGTTTGCGCCTAAATCTAATGCTATATTTAAGCCAATCTTGGTAAATCTGTCATTACGTACCAGGTTCCAAATCTAGAATCATGTCTAGGGCTTGGCGATAATGTGGAACTTGCTCATTAAGTCCTGTTAAATTAAATTTATCTTGAATGTAATCCTCATCGACCTGTGAATGACAAAAAAGTAAATTGTATTATATAAAGCAGAACATTGTTGGAATTGGTAGCGTCGACGCAAGACATTTGCAGGCACTTTTTTTTTTATACGTACACGGGTGAGCAAACCTGTGGCGCTAAATAGAGCTTACCTCGCAAAAGAATTCATTGCCCTTGAGTGCACAGAACCACGAAACCCACGAGACTTCCTCCGAGCTGCTCATTTTTCTATGCAAGCAACAACAAGAGAATTATATAAAACTTGTGGCGTTTTGAGGAATGTGGGGGATGATGCGGAGGGCGCGATTCAGCGAAGCAGACCGACCGACCGACCGACCGACCGGTGCTGTAACTAAACGCTTTAATCCTCCACTACCCACGAAAAATACTTTTCCAACGAAACTACGAGATTAACTTATAAAGGTGTACGAGAGCGTGAGAGAGAGTGAGAGAGAGAGAGAGAGTGAGAGAGAGAGAATCCACGAGACCGTGGCACGTTGACCACGTGAACGTCGCCTCGTGGCTAAGGAACGACCGCAATAATGTACCCGCCGCGCCGAGCACACACACGCACACACACACACACGCACAGAGAGAGAGAGAGCGCGCGTAGCGTAGCTCTCCTCGAAGATGGGCGGCGGATCGGCTGAGCGGAGGCTGGCCGAGCGAGGGATCAGGTTAAGGAGGATAATACCATTGACATTGGAGGGAGCGAGAGAGGAGGAGGGAAAACTCTCGGTAGTGATGTGCAGGAGTAGGAGGCGGCGCGAAGGAGGCAAGTCTCGGGACGAAACTTGTGAGGCTGGTGCAGGGGCTGGCGCGAGGTTGGTGAGGCAGGTCGGGGATACCGCGGGGAGCTATGTTTATAGGCTGCGGCGGTAACGGGTTGATGCTGCTGCTGTTGGTGCTGCTGCTGTCGCTGTCGAGATACAAGCAAGACACGGACGGGAGCGAGCGTGAAAGGGTCGGCCAAGCGGCAGGAAGGAAAGCAGGGCGCGCACGAGCATATAGGAGCGTCGGCGGCGGGCAACATACGGAGCCACGATGCCACTCGCTCTACGTCTCGTCGGACGAGCCGTCGAACGGGAGAGGCTCGGGCATGCTCCAGGAGCGGCATATCCATCCCACGAGCTCTCTCGTGGGACGCGGTCTGCCTACCCCACTCTCCCTATCTCCTTCTCGCTCTCTCATTCCCTCTCGTACTTTCTTTCACTCACTCACTCACTCACTCACTCACTCACTCACCTCACTCACTTACTTACTTATTCTCTCTCGATCTCTCATTCCCTCCCTCCCGCCCCGCCGCTCACTCAAGCTCTCGCTCCCACCCTCTCTCTCTCTCTCTCTCTCTCTAGATCTCTTATTTCTCCCGCACTCGCTCTCCCTTGCTCGTTCCCTCGTTCTTACACGCACTCCGTTTCTCGTCCTCGTTCTTCGATTCGCGAGGCTGGTCACGGTCGACCCGCTAAATACCCAGAAGCAACGGCACCAGATTAACGAGTAATAATAGCAAGGCCAAACGGTAACCGCAATGGCAACCGCGACGGCGACGGCGACGGCGAGGACGGCGACGACGACGACGACGACGACGACGACGACTAAGACGGCAACGGAGGAGGTGGCGGAGGCGGAGGCGGCAGCGGCGGCGACGGCGACGGCGACGGCGACAGCGGTGGCGGCAGCACCAGCAGCAGCACCAGCAGCAAACAGCAACAGCAACGAAATCGCGCACTACACTAGAAACGATGGAGGTTCCGCACACCAGTCGGTCCGCTGCTTCATTTCGGGATATATTTACCTCGGCCGCTCCTCGATGCCGCTCGGCTTGGGCGCTCGCTCGGGGTGCGCGAGTAATAGAAAAACGGGCGCCTCGGCAGTCCTCTGGCCTTACCTCTCGGTGCCTCGATCAGCCACGCTTGCTCGCTCTCCTATTCGATCGCTCTCTCGTCCGGACAAGCAAAACGGGCCACGGGTGGCGCTGGCTTCGCCCTACTGGAACCAGTAGGAGGTGGTGGCGGTGGCGGTAGCGGTGGCGGTAGCGGTGGCGATGGTGGCGGCGGGAGGGGGGCAGGAGGGAGGAGGAGGCGCCGAGTACGAACGCGGCTTACGCCATTCGCTAGCTCTGCCGACGCCGGAACCGACTGTTTACGTTGCTAAGCGCGCCAACGTCGAGGCCGACGGGTACCTCGTTGGACCACGGTTCCGGGAATTCACTAGCTACTCTTCCGGGAAAAATTCGAACACCCGCCACCCCCGCCACCCTCGCGCGTAGCCAGCAGCTTAGGATGACGGTGACGAGTTTGGCCACGTTTCCCTAGCGCGAGTCCGTCTACCTTACTTCCGACTACTGCATGTCCCGACGCTAAGGACGAGCGAAGACGTTTCGCGCTCTTCCCCGACTCCGGATACATCATTCAGCTCAGCATCCGAGGGACGACGTGCACGCCAGCCTACATAACACCCATCTCTCCCTCCGATTCACCCCGGCCCTTAATTATTACGCGGGCGGCCTATCTATCCATCCGTTCTTAATAACTTATACATCTACATCTACATCTACATATATATATTTATCACTTTCAAAACACCTCGATGCGCTCAACCACAACGTCAAGGAGAGAGAACTACTTTTTCACTATCTTCCGATTGATAAAAATTGTACTTTATACGACTTTGCGCACACAGTGCTTACTTTTATTTACTTCCTCTTTCTCTTTCTTACATTATAAATACATTATAAAGCGCGGAACTAACGAAACGGTTGCATACGTATTGTAATAAATAAATAAATAAATAAATAAATAAATAAATATTGCGATCGTGTTCGTTAAATACGAATTTCGTACGAACTCCAACTGTCGTCGCTAGATGGCGAATCTGTCAACCTAAGGCTCACGTGATCTCGAGCACTTGGGGCTCTCTCGTATGCGTAGTTATTTATATCTTGATTACCGTTACTTCATTTAAAGATGTACTACAATTTCTATAATGTCTCCCTCTCTCTCTCTCTCTCTGTCTCAGTCTCCTGCTCTATCCCGCCGTCCTTACTGCAAATTATATCATCAAGAAACTCTCTTGAATTCCATGTTCTCCGATACACGAATTTCTTTTCATTTAATATTTACGTAAACGTTCCATCCGCATCATTTCAGTTAACCTTCGCAAAAAGTTCCACGTCTAATTATTTATTTATTTATTTATTTATTTATTTATTTTTATTCTTTCTTCTTCTTCTTCTTCTTCTTCTTCTTCTTCTTCAATGTCATTGGCGGCACTTTCGAACGCACGACGGCATTCTGCCATTTTACTAATTCCAAAACTACAACAATTAGCTTTTAAATAAACAAAACAATCCCCTTTTACTCTTTGTGCGTTTATTATTAATAATTCTAAGCAGTTGCTTGTTGCGTATCCCATAAAGTGGATATTTTTCAGAGCGAAAGGTAATATGTTGGATCAATTGAATCGTTATATAGAACGGCGACGTCTATATTTTTCATGCACCGCGGTATCATATTGAAATTACTCTCAAATACAGTTTATTTATTTACGCGGTAATTTATTTTCTTAATTATAGGAGCCAACCGGTCGGGCAGAACATTCGATCGGAATATCGTCGTTACATCTTCGATCACCAATTATTCTTTGAGTCGTAATGACCATGATTCAACGTACTCGTAGTCTCATTATCTTTTCAAAATAATAAATACTCTTATACAGAGCTTAATATCTGCTTAGTATCTGCTTTCCTGATTTATGTAAAATACATACGAGTCAAGTTCAAATGCAATAATAAGTTCTCCTCCGACCATACATTTTACCATGACGAGAGTGAATTACGATTTTATATCTTTATTACTCTTCTTCGTGATTTCCGGTTGCAGCACGAAATACAAGTAAATTTACGAAATCGAATTCGCGAATTATTGTATTTTTAAACTACCGATAATTATCATTCGTTGATTCGTTGATGGTTACATTAGACTTATTAAGAATATATACTTCCTGCTAATTACGGTTTTTTTTTTTATACGAAACATTAATAAATAAATTTTTCCTTGGATTATATAATCGTTTTCTAATTATAGAGTTTAACCTTTATCAAACGTATTACTTCGTGTTTCTTAGTCATACATTCAATTGACTTATGACACTTGGGCTTTCCCCTAATATATTATTTATTATATATATATATATATACATACATATTATGTACAAGAGTAATATAACGTGACAATTGGAACCTGTATTTTTCTCTTCATTGGCAAATTATTTCTTTTCTTATCTATATTCATATTTAAAATTAAACAATTTTTTTAATTTTTTTAATCGAAATAATAGCAATATAAATACAAATTTGCTTATCTCAAGATTATAAATACTCATCGATATTACACTAATTGATTCATAAGCCTTCATAAGGATGTGTATGTAAATTCATCAATTTACAATGCATATACATATATGTACAATATATCCTTTTGTATTAACCAATTAATTCATTTATCGATAAGAAAAAGTATATAAACGAACACCATTAGTAAGAGTTTAAATAATCTTTTTTTTATTTTTATTAATGTTTTTTTAATACACAAACACAAATATTACTGTATGTTTACATTTCTAATTATATAATGGAAATTAATGACTTGGCAAACAATGATTTATATTATTTAACGTTTAGATAGTTTGAGGCAGTTTCTTAAAATACAACTAAAATTTATGTTACTCGTAGCTTCGACTATTCCAAGAATTTTATAATTTATTTACGATTATAAATATACCATGGAATTAAACGATTATTCTTCGTAAATATGGCCTGCGTACAACGTCGTTGTTTAAAAGGGATAAATTCTAAAGGAGACCACGAGGATGTTCTTTAATTCTGGCATTTTGCATTTAAGAACAGAATACAATTATAACAATTACGACAGATAAAATGTACGTTATAGATTATAATTAGCTAATTGAAGTCGTATTCGGTAACAATAGTATGTCTCGCGAACAATGTATTACGAGTAAATGCAAGCTACCACATCATCAAGCAAGCACGAGGCGAATAAATTTGAATAGAAAAGCGTTTTCCCTGTCTTGATTATATTACATTAATGCATATATATTGATATATAATGTTACTTTTTATTTATTTAGTTTTATTTATTTGGAATCGGAATTTGTATGAAAAATAAAATGAAAGGAAGGAGTGAATTTTATGTTGAAAAAAAGGCAAAGCAAGTAAGCGACCTGCCGTAATAAATACTTATAAATGTCGAGGAGGCTCGTAGCCGACGTCTACAGGAAAATACGTTTTTCCCCCAATTGTAAAGCAATAAAAGTCCCAATTGCGCGGGATCATCGTAGACTAACGAGCGATAGTAAAGGCTCCGCGCAGCGTCCCTCTACGTTAATAAGTCCGTTCTACGTAAATATAAGGGCTAATGACACGGGCCGTCGCACCCTTCCACCCCCCACCCCATAAAGAGCTCCGTGGGGTTATTGGGAAATCTGACCCCAATAAAGGTGGGTGTGGGTGCGGGTAGCGACCTTCGCCCCCAAAGTGATCGCGACGGTCCCAAACTGAAGAATCTATCCAAGAGGCTAAGAGGCTCGACGACTACACGAGCGACTACACGAGCGACTCCTCGTCCCCCTCGACCCTTATTAATTATTTCATTACCATTGCAATTAAAAAAAAAAAAAAGGAAACTTTTACAAAGCCAAGACGACAGTTTTGTCTACGCGTTCAATCAATGCTCTCCATCCCATCTATGCATCGACTCGATCACGATGTACATCAGTATCACGATGTACTGTAAAATCCTCTTCACCTTCGTCGTATATAGATGGATGAATGAAAAAAAAAAAAAAAAAAACAATCACGGCAATATATCATCATTCATTGAAGCTTTATGATTATTCGGCTACACTCGATGCTCGCATATGGCAGAATAACGAAAGTTTTTTATTACGAATTATCGTATAGAACGAGAGATGGAATATGAATTTCAATGATATTATTACATATGATGTTGTACCGCGTGCTGTACCGATGAATACACGTTTTACTGCTTGCTACCTTCGGAAGATAATAAAGTAAGTAAACTTACGCATGGCCATCCACGTGTAAACAAAGATGGAATGGGGGTGTCGTATTATATACATATATACGTATGTATATCACTTAAACATTTCCTTCGTCCTCGTGGACGAAGTTCATTGTTTATAGTGAGAATAGTGAAATACAATCTGTTTACTAGCTAACTAATCTCGATAATCATTCAAGATCTTTTTTTCTTCTTTTTTTTTTTTTTTGTAACGAAAAAAACTCCATCCGCCGGTTGAAAGGTTGATGAATGTATCGTCTCATTGTAAAAGAGAACTCGATGAGGCCGTTACACGACTACACGACTCAAACATACCTTCACATTGCGTATTTAAGAAATACGTACAGCAGTCATTGTCTTGACATACGTTCATATATAGATAGATAGATCGTGAAATAGAGTTAAAATAAAATTGCTTGTGTCCGTGGTTATTGGGGTTATTGGGGTTGGTCGTGGCGATTGATTCTTATAGTTTTTCAGATTATAGAAATAGTATTCTTTGTACGAGTACATTGCAATAAGGCCAGTAGTGGTGGAAGACCCTGATATGATATATTATATATATATAAGATCGAGGAGAAGAAGACGAAGACGAGAAGACGAAGACGAAGAAGCAACAAACGTGGCAACGGGAGCACTAGAGAAGTAGCACTAGTTCAGCAGATCGTTATTAGAGTACGCGGTCTCGAAAAACCAAAGGATGAGTGAGAGAGAGAGAGAGAGAGAAAAAGTAGGGAAAAAAAAAAGAAAAGAAAAGAAAAGAAGAGAAAATAAAAATGGGCCATCTCGGAAAAACTCGGGACGTAGGGACGTTGTTCCCATTATCATCGCGCGAGTGATTGATCATTGGCGGTATATTGGCGGCGGCGCTCATACCCTATGAAAGTAAGTTGCTAAGGCCATTCGCTAGATGGCTATTGTTCTCGATATAAAGACTAACCTAAGCCGAGCGAAAAACTATATTGAAGTTGTCGTACGTCCAAATTGGAAAAGCTCGGGTAGTTCCTTCGACGAGCGAGCGCCGTTGGGTTGATAAGTTTTCCTCCAACGGCGGCTGGCGTGTGTTTTTCGCCGCGATAATAATCGCGCCGCCCCACCAACCGAATAGAGAATCACTAGAGGGTGGGAGAGAGAGAGAGAGAGAGTGGAAGAGAGAGAGAGAGGGTGCGTGAGCGAGTGAAAGCAAGGGTGAAAGCAAGGGTGAAAGAGAGAGAGAGTAAAGGATTGATCGATCGGTGATTGATTGGTAGAAGATCGATCGATTGATCGATCGATCGATCGGTTGGCTGGTTGAGAAGGGGCTTCTTCAGTCAGTCAGTCAGTCAATCTTATCGTGCAAGAAAAGCGACCACCCTCAGTCACTTTCGGAACGACGATTCCTTCGATCCCCGAGGTAATAATCGCTTTTTTAGCGTAAAAACTACGCGACGACGTCCGAAGGCCTGTTATGCGACGGGACCAGACGAGACGAGACGAGACGAGACGAGAGAGAGGGAGAGAGGGTGCGTGCGTGCGTGCGTGCGTGCGTGCTTTAACGAGCGAGAGCGAATAGGTAGAATCGCGTTAGTGAGGGGGGGGCGCACACGAGAGAGAGAGAGCGGGATAAAGAATGCGATCGAGGCTCGCCGTTTGGGAGGAGGGGGGAGGGAGGGAAGAAGATCGAGAGAGAGAGAGAGCGGCAGGGAGCGGCAATGAGAGGAAGGGAGACAGTAGGCGACGATGACGATACACCAGCAGCAGCAGCAGCAGCAGCAGCGGCATCACGTATGACGAAGACGACGACGAAGACGACGACGAAGACGACGAAGAGAGCGTGTAAGGCTAGAGCAGAGTTTTACCTTGCTCCAGCCGCGCGCTCGGTGACAATAATAGACTTGGCTGGAACCTCCGAGCTCTTCTTCGGCTCGCGCGCGCCGATTAAATATATAGGATTGGCCGAGCCCCACCTAACCTTTAAACGTTATTCAATGTGCGCAATTCCGCCCGTCCCGACGTATCTCGAGCGCAGCATTTATTTTTCGCGCCCCGTCGTCCCTCGATCGGCCGTGTACCTTCCTTGGCTCGCGGCTCGCCCAATGCCTCTTATGTCGTCGTCGTCGTCGTCGTCGTCGTCTCTCTCTCTCTCTCTCGCTCTCGCTCCTCTATCCATTTGACGTTTCGGGAGGCATTTATTAAAAACCCTCCTCGTTCACCCTATTTCGATATCACCGTTTTCGCTCCACAGATCGTCCTAGCCTTCGCTACATTGGTACATTGGCTTACTTTTATCCTCTCTCGCCTCCGCTTTCCTCGTTTTGTAATCCCATTCAAAGAATTCTTACCGATTATGTTGAAATACTTTATTTTTACCCAGCATTACCGCTTAATCAATCACCTTCTATCTCTCTCTCTCTCTCTCTCATCTATCTCTCTATCTCCATATACATATATATATACATACACACATCATACGTATATATATATATATATATTGTATCTTGCCTGGCTGACTGACAACCTCAACTCATCCTCCGCGCTATCCTCAATACATTAATTACCTCTAATGCTTCTCCCTCCGCTTCAATGTCAATCAATCATTCAATATTCGTTTTCAATTTCAAGATAATGGAGGGACAACAGTTTTGCTTGCGTTGGCACAACTTCCAAAACACATTGCTCAGCTCCTTACCAAAGCTACTCGACGGGGGCTATTTGACTGATGTAACCCTTAGCGCCGGAGGAAGACACATTCATGCTCATCGGTTAATCTTGTCAGCCTGTAGTTATTATTTTAAAGAACTGTTCAAGGTACAAATACGTTTTCTTCTACTCTTCACTTTGTCTATTACAAAACGCAATATTACACGTTAAAATGTTTAAAACCAAAGTCTCCCATTTTATTTTATTTGTAAGATCATAAAATACTTGCAGGATTTGAATACCCTCCAGCATCCTGTGATTATACTGCCTGGAATGGAGTACGCGAATCTGTGTGCCCTCGTTACGTTTATGTACAACGGGGAAGTTAATATTTATCAAGAGCAACTTCCTGCGCTACTGGCTATGGCAGATACATTACACGTCCGTGGCTTAGCTGACATTGCTGGGGTAAATCGTAATTTTGATATAACGTTCGGTTCATTTGCCCACGCAATAAATCTTGAAAATCCCACGTTTTCTGTTTTATCTTTTTATTAATGCCCTAAAAATTCTTATCCTCTAAAAGTTTATTTATCGCATTAAAATCCAATGCATGCTGCACGTTACTCATCTATTTTTTAGCCTTGTTTTGCCCTACATTTACAAGTGTAATCTATCGTTTTCCAAGTGCCTAAAAATAAACTTTTTTAAAAAAAAAAAAATTTTGCTGTCCTAGTTTTTTAACAAAATTAAAACAAACGATTGTGTTGTTGTTTTGTTCAGGTGACTTAAGCACGCACATTCACTGTCATTAGCTCAATGAGCAATGATAATGAATGCTCGAAACGATACCCATGAGATCAAGAATCGTTGTGTGTGTTGCAAGAAAGTGAGCAAGAACTAAACGCAAATGGATGAACCCCAATATGGAATCCTATCCTACGAGTCGAATATTGCTCGACAGGTACACACAATGCTGTTGTTTTATTCGATTACTTTTTCTCATCATTTTAAAAGTAATTTTAACGATTTACTAAGTGAATATTGGTTAATAGAGTACAGAATGTAAATGAGGTTCACTTTAGTGCAATGAAAAAGCTTTTTTAATGAATTAAGAAATTCGTATAATTGTGTTGTTGCTTCATTGGTACAAAGCTACATTTTATAACTCATATTAATATTAATATATTTACCATCTTGTTAAAATGTTTTTTTTTTTTATTTTTTTTTTTATTTTTTTTAAACAAGTATGCATAATTACTTGACTGGAGGAGACTTATATATATATATATATATATAAGTAATACGTGTATATGCAATTAATTTTATGTGAATTTTTACATTTCATCCACTTACATTTGAAATGAAACAACTTGCTCGAATACCGTCACGGATTCCTGTACGTAACTGTGATTTTTTAAACGACCTGTCGTGTCTGCATTGGTCTTTTCAGAAAGCGTCCAGGTACGAAAGCAATTCAACGTTGGATACGCAGCAGCAGCAGCAGCATCCGCAGCAGCATCCGCATCCGCAGCCGTTGGCATTCGAGGAAAAGAATTTTCACTTGGTTGAGAAATTCGAAACGTGCGTAAAAGCCGATCAGAAGGAAAACGAGGAAATTTTAACGGCGGAGGCCCACGAAGCAATGGTACCCATTGCCACAGACTTTTCAACGGAAAGTGCCGAACGAAATCACGATAATGAATCTGAAATGAATAATATTAGTGAACACAACAATGATCTCCCATGTAGTGTTAAAACAAAACCTTACTATTCCATCAATGCGAAATTAAATCAACGAGAGAAGAAGTCGAATTTCAAAGTCGATAGTGCTCACTCGACTAATGTTTTTAAAGACGAGTGTCAAAGTCCCTTATTAGAAAATGTTAAGCCTTTATTAACCGATACAAACTTCAAGTCTTTTCTCGGCGGCTCAATGACAAACCGAGCCGCCCAAAGTTGTAACAAGACAAGTGTTACATGCCTAGTTTGCGGTAAGCAATTAAGCAATCAGTATAATTTACGCGTACACATGGAAACGCACAGCAACAGCTCGTACAGCTGTGCAGCCTGCTCGCATGTGTCTCGCTCCCGAGACGCATTAAGAAAGCACGTGTCCTATCGACATCCTGTCAACTCTGCGCAAAAGAAAGCAAGATATAGTTCATCAAAGCCTTAGAGCACGTTAAGAGAGACTTAACTTGATTGCGGTGTAAAGTATTTTCATTAGAAAAGAATCCTTTCCACTGACACTGAAAACGTAACTTCAAAAATTTTTCAAACTTTAAGAACAAAGGTCAACAAAGGTCATTCTGACTATAAAGAAATACTCATTCATGGTGATAGTGAAATTTCTCATTGCATACAATGAGAAAGGAATACGGCGATCGTTACATCTTTACTGCGGACAATTTGAGAAAGTCCAGTTTGTAGAATTATTAATGTCATGTCAATGAAGAGGTTTGAGGTTATGTTTGCAAGGAGAGGCGAACAAAAGTTCCTTAATGACCCCTTAGTGTTCATATTGTTATTGCTTGTTTGCTCAATTGTTATAGTTACTTTTTTTCTTTTTTTTTTTTTTTTTTTTTTTTTTTTTTTTAATAAGGCGGATTTTTTTTAAAAAAAAAAAAAAAAAAAATTACATTAGTGTGGATGGTTAAAAATGCAACGGTATTTAAATATGTTAAAGAAATTTTGTAGTACGTGTGGTAATTGGTGGCGGTGAAAAGTTGAATCATAATGTCGTTCGAGAATCGAAATTCACAAGGATTTACAAGTAGAAGAAGAAGTAAAGGCAAAATTTTAATTTTACAAAAAAAAAAAAAAAAAAAAAACAATATTTAAAATAAAAATCCACACAGCTTATTATAAATTTAATTTGCAATATTTTAATTAAAATCTTCATTGTCTTTGCTAATTAAATATTTTTTAATTATTGTATATCAAGTATTGTAAATTAAAAGATAATATACAATGCAATTGAGAGCTAGGAATCAGTGAGAAATAAATAAAATGCATCTGTTGTTAATAAAGCTCTTCCTTATAAAACAGATTATTCTTTTTTCAGCACAATCAGATTCTTTCAACACGCCAGATTTTTGTATTGCAGTCCTGGCCGACGGAAATTATCGTTTCTTCATCCAACCAAAGTAGTTGAGTGATTTGACTTTGCGAATGGGCGTCTAAATTAAAAATTCAAATTTAATATTGCATAAAAATTAATTGATATTTTCGTGAGATTTACGTTCTTTATCTCATAACTCTTACTTTTAATGATTGTGTGTTTCGCGGGATTGGTAACGCTCCAAATAATAATTGTTGTATCAAGACTTCCACTGGCTACCATTGACGATGCTGGATTCCACGCTACAGAATTCACCCTTGCGTTATGGAAGCCCCACTCCTTATTGTGGGCCAACTAAAAATGACATTCAAATTACTATTGACATAATAATAAGATTAATATAAACGTAAATTTACTTATTTCTCATGCACTGTCACAAGTTTTAAGAAAAGTAATAAGACAATAATTCTGATATAAATAAGACATAGTCATGCGTGAATTTTTATTTACTCACTTTCTGCAATCGGATTGTTAAAAAAGAACGTTAAGAAAAAATAACGTTAGTGTTAGTCAGAAATCGTGGTGAAGCGCTAGCACTTCACGTAACACTTTAATAAAACAATTACCTTATATTCGGGTACGACGTAAAGAATAACTTTTCGATTCGCATCGCAAGCAACTAAATACTTGTTGTCTGGGCTGTAGGAGGCATCCGTTACAGGGCCCAAGTGTTCCAATTCCATTTTCGCTGTAAGATTCGTCCCGTCGAGCCCATAAATATATACCTATTCATAATATAGTACTTTAATGTAAAATAAAATCCACAGAGACGAGGCTTTTACATATCTACCTTATTATCTGAAGTTGATCCAACAGCAACGTCATTATTTCCTTGATTAATAGTTACGCAAGATGGATCGTAATTGATCGATAAACTGGATAGCTTTTTCCCTTGCTTAGTAACTATAATCTGAAATTGAAGGAAGTTTTAATGTAACTTAAACGCGTGCATATAAAACGCGTGGCTTTATAGATCAATGTTATTTTAACTTGTTTCACAGCAGCAACGATAACTATGTCACCGCAGACATCGAGGCCTTTTGGTTGAGAACCCAACTTTAAGATGGACGAATCCTGATACGTATTTGTTGCGATATCAATTGTTCTGAGAGTATCGTCTATGCCAGCAGTGTATACCAAGTCGGACGAGACTTTCATTCCATTTATTTGGTTCCCGTGGCCTTGGCCTTGGACGCGATCGTTCTCCCCAGTGTCCGATTTCCAATTCGTGACATATCCATCATGGGAACCCGTATAAATTGTACTGTTATCTTGGCTGGTCGTTAATACTGTAATCGGTTTGTTGTGGCCCTGGGACGTGAAAGAAACGAAACCAAAAACGTTAAACAATCACGTATTCGACGGCTTTCAATGACATATTGTACAGACCTAATTGAAAACTATAAAAACAGTTAAAGGGCGCTCGGATGAATTAAATTACCTTAACTATCCTTAAAGGCTTCAGTGGATTGTTAACGTCAAGATAATTGATGAAGCCACTGAGTGAAACGGAGAGCATGTAATTTCCTTGCCATAAGCAGCTCACCTGAAACGGGATATTAGTCATTATACATTCGCAAATCGGCTCTTTCGTTGTAAAATACAATGCGACGAGTGGAGCGATAAAAAAAAAAAATGTCACGCACTTGTTGATCGTCGACCGTATTTCCCAAAACGAATTCGTCGACAACCGCTCTCGTTTCGACGTCCCACAGCTTGCAGGTTTTATCTCCAGATGCGGTCAACAGCTGAGTACCATCCGGCTTCCAAGCGATCTAGAAAAAAAAAAAAAAGGTGCAATTTTTACACAAGCAAGGCTTGGCCGCCCGCCCTCCCGCTTTGACATAATTGTATTGCGATTGGCAAGCTCACCCCGTAAACGCCACCCGCGTGCGCGGGCGAGCCGACTTCCCCGACGAGGTCGGAGCTCGTGCCGTCGTAGATATAAACCTTGCCGTCGAAGCCAGCCGATGCAAAGAGGCTGCCGGACGGCGAGTAACGGACCGCCTGCACGAAACGCGTGTGCTCTTGCTTCGTCATTCTACAATTCATAAATACCAGTCACAAATACCCGTTGGGCCGACATTTTCTATCTAACAAGTATTTCAAAGTCGACAACAACAACGACAACTACAATAACAATAACGACAACTACGACAACGACAACGACAACGGCGACGACAATTAATGTATATCGTACTTGAACTTGAAGGGAGGCCCCTCGAAGACGGCGATGGTATTATCCTCGCTGCCGGTGATCAGTCGAAAGGGTCTCGAGGGCCGGAAATCGCAGGAATTTATGGGCTTGCTCTGGCCGGAGATTTCGCCGACCGACGTGCCGGTTTCCGACATAAAAACGTGCCCGAATCTGCAACAAAGTCAAACAAAGTCAAACAAAGTCAAACAAAAAAAAGTACGTCTCGTCGTTGTAGGCCGTTAACGGAGCTACGACCTTTCCCGCCCTTCGCCGACGACGACCATCCGCTGATTGTCCGGTGACCAGGCGATGTCCTTGATCGGTCCGCCGATCGGATGGAATTCATTTTTCAGTATGTGCTCTTTGTTGACGGTGTCCCAAATCCTTATCTTGCCCGACTGGTCTGCAATCAATACCGATCGTTTTCATAAAACCATTACATTACCCTGTAGCTAACGTCCCCTCGAAAAGACTCGAAATTACGTTTAAAATGAACAAGGGTGCATGCTCACCTCCAGAGGCAATGTAAAAACCGCTTGGAGAATATTTTGCAACGTTCACTGCGCACGAGTGCTCGGTATAAATATCCGAAATGGCGGGGTTCTAAAAATATAAACGAAGAGAGAGAGCGTAAAGAGAGAGAGAGAGAGAGAGAGAGAGAGAGAGAGAGAGAGAGAGAGAGAGAGAACGAAAGAATTTTAATGTCACAAGCTGTAATGATGGATAAGTAGTGGATAGGTGGGAGAAAATATGCACGTGAAGGGTCGATTCACCTCAATGTTACGAATAATAACGCTATTTCCATTTGTGTATAAAAAATTCTTCCCTTTGGGATCTCCGCCCAAAACCAGGGGCTGGCCTCTTTGCGTGCGGGGCAGGGTCGCAAAAATATACTCTGAAAAACATTTTTACATTTATTTGAAAGGGCATTTTTACATTATGCACATGACGTGCAGTCATCGCAACCGACAAAACGGTAATAATTATGTTATTATCTTATGTTATTATTGTTATTGGGGTTATTGGGATTATTATTGCGTTGATACGGGACTCGTTAATAATCGTTATATCCAAATCCTCCCCAAAGGCAGCCAAGTAATACGGATCCCTCGTTAAATATCCCCGGCTCTCTTTCATTTCTTTTCTTTTCTCTTTTCTTTTGGTTTTTTATCTTTAAATCTTCGGGCGGCAATAAGACCTTATCGTCGTCGTCGTCGTCGTCGTCGTCGTCGTCGTCGTCACCCCAATAACCTCATCAATACGTGGGGCCGGGCGCGACTTTTACGTAAGCTCGGCCAACGAGTGGCGTGGGCAGGGCATGGGGGAGGGGGGAGAGAGAGGAGGCAGGTAAGGGATCCACCGAGCCCTCGCTCAAAAATTTCAAAATTGACAAAACAACAACAACGACGACGACGACGACGACGACGACGACGACGACGACAAAATGCCAGAATCCGGCGTATGGTCTCTTGGCAAGAAGAGACCAGAGATCAAAATATCACGGCCTATTTTCGTATATATCTTCGTGTAGCGTCATAAGCATCTTCTACGATTAAGATTTTCTCGCGAGTTCGCCAACAAATAACCTCCACGTCCAGTTAACCACGAACGACCGGCCTATTCTTCGGGGCTAAAAGGTCACTGGGAAGCTGCAAACACCCGAGCTTACCGGAAATACCTTATGCTGCTTATTATACTCCTGCCGCGATCGAGCCGATCTTTTATTATTACATTTAGACGATAAGAATTACGGCTTTTTATTTATAGTCGGGGACGAATGAGTTCGTGTACGTGTGGGCAAGAGTAGCCTGATTGCTATCCTTACGTACTCGGTCGTCCTTGACATACGCGGGCTCGTCAATTAAAAGTAGGCCATCGTGAGGCGATCGGTAAGGAGATGGCGAGGAGCTGGTGAGGAGCTGGTGAGGAGCATCGCCGAGTTCAAGTGGACAGTTATTTTTAAAAACAGGGTGCGAACCAGTTCGATAAATTGGGTGTCGGTAAGCCATCGAGCGAGCGAGACAAGAGCCGAGAGAGAGAGAGAGAGAAGAGAGATAAGTAAACGTATTGTTGTAGTTGTTGTTGTTGTTGTTCTTCTCTTTTTTAAATCAATGTGGCTCTTTAATAAATTTAAATGGCCCGGGCCGTCGGTCTATTTACATTGGAGACGTCGAAACCAATGAGAAAGGTAAACAAACGGTGGACCGTGTAAAAAAAAAGAGAGAGAGAGAGAAAAAGAGAAAAAAAAACTAAAGTAGCCACGTTGGACGAAGCCGACCATGATGGGCCAACGTGTTACGAGGTCGAGTTGGTCGAGTTGGTCGTAGGGAGTCACACGGGTCCAGGACATTGTTGTCATACGCGAAAGAAAAGAAGAGTATCGGTCGCGTCCGCGGCATGGGGGGGGGGCAGGAGAGCGTAAGGTGGCGGGGAGCGGGGGATTGGGGGGGAGGACTGTTGTCGAGTAAAATAGAACGTTGGTATGCGAACGCGCGCGCGCGCGCGCGCGCGTTCGCAAGCGTGTGCGTGAGCCGGGGAAATGTCGACGCGGAACAGGAGTGAGTAGTCGCGCGAGGATGTACGTGGAAGAGAGGCGAGCGGTGACGCCGGCCGACTGACTACTCCCTGGATGCGTTGTCCGCGTCGTGACTCATCTGACGCGGTGGCGGTGGCGGTGGCGGTGACGGTGGCGGTGGCGACCGGGCAGAGGCGACGTTAAGAGCTTAGACGGATAGATCTTAGTCGTGGATGGGCGGTGCGGAGGGGCGCGGCTTGAATGGTCAGTCCTCGCACTAGAGGTGAGCACACTCACTGGTTTCGTACGACATGCTGGCTGGATCCTCCGGGGGGGGGGACTACGAGGACGTAAGAACGAGACCAAGCGGAGTCGGGAAGCGGCGAGCGCACCGAACACACGTCCCGGACTGCGTCTACTCTGGCTACTCCTCTCGCGAATATATCCAAGAGGAAACTGCGGCTGACGCGCTGCCGTGCCCGAACACGATACTATAACGCTCGGGTTGCTCCGTCTCTCTCTCTCTCTCTCTCGCTCGGGCTTCCAAGTCGGCGACGGCGGCGGTGGTGGTGGTGGTGGGGGTGGCGACGGTCTCGACGGCGGTGGCGACGGTATCGGCGGCGGTGGCGGCGCCCAGGGACGGTAAGAAACGATAATGGGCCCCGGGGAGGATCGGAGGTCAAGTCCCGGGTAATAGCCGCCCTCGGCAGTAGTACCTCGTCCCGGTTTAAACAAAACTTTCCTCTCCTCGGCTTTGTTGGTTTTCATTTCCTTGACGTACGGGACATCGGGATTGAACGTGGAGAGGCCGCGATGTGTGACGTCCCGGAGGCTTCCGCCAATCTCCTCTAATTACCTCGGCCCCCATTCCATCCGCAACTAATAACGTTTCTCGTTCTTTTCTCGTTCTTTTCTTGTTTAATTCCACCTTACTCCGAGCCCTCCGCTAAACTAACGCGTGAATAATCTCGCTGGGACACGTTAGCCCTCCCCCCCTCGTCACGAGCTCGACTTAAGGAAGCAGCGGTGATTTTGATTGAGAACCACGTGCTCGCCGTAACGCTTTATAAAAGCCAATAATAATCAGTCATTGAATTGGTAATTAGACGTTCGCCAAGCTCTGCCTCTGCCTCTGCCTCTGCCTCTGCGTTTAAAACATACGAAATTTCAGTGTAAAAAAACCATGGTATTTACGTAATAAGCGCCCTTTGCGTTAAGTAAAAATAAAAAAAGGGGGCAATATTATTTTTAAGGCGAGCGACAATATAAATAATAATAACGAGCGGTCGGTGCATGTGCCACGTGACCCTAATCTCGAAAGAAAAAAAAAAAAAAACGAAATCGTTCTAAATAAATTCTATATTTGAATTACGTGGAATTACTCGGTGGCGGGGGCAGGGAGGAGGGGGGAAAAAAAGCTCGAGGACGTTCGAATTTTGTTGTTTTTAAAAAATCAAATCTGCACGAAGACCGTCGGCTCCTCCTCGTCATTGGACACTCCAGGCAGCGTGGACCCCTTATCGATTGAAATCAATACACCACGAGGAATCGATATGTACCGGGCGCATAGAAATGCCTGGCAATTGACAATTTTGCAAAGCCGCGTTCGTTAATAATATATATATATATATATATATAAAACAAAACAAAAAAAGAGTATCCGAGTCGTGCTCGATGCTCGCGAGTCCATAACATTTACCACCATCAATCAGGCCGGTGAGCGACTAAATAAATAAATAAATGGTCATTGGGGGCTGGAAAGAGAGCGGCTGCATTAAATGTCGGGAATATTTATAATTTCTGGCCTCGTTGCGAGATGTAACCGAACGCCTTCTTATGAAATGCTCGTAGCCTCGCGACACCACAAAGATTTTATTATACTCTATTATACCGGCATACGTACATACGTACATATATTGCTTCGAAAGCGCGAAATATAATTGTAGATTTACGTTAAGAAGAATTTATAGATCGACGACAAGTGCGTCTGCTGGGACAATTGGAAATTGGCGCAAGATATTGGCATTGAGCAGCATTAAGCGCGTCGAACGTATCGAACGTATATGAATAAAAAAAAAAAAAAAAAAAAAAAAAAATGAGAAAAGAGTATGTAAAAAAAAAAAGGTAACTTGAATACCTCGTGGATTTGGTATAAAGAAAGCAGTGTCCGGTCTCTTATCATTCGTACACGAAATCGAATATAGTTTTTTTTCTTCTTCTTCCTCTCTTTCGAATTTAAATGTCAAATGACAAGAAAATGGAACGATTATAGGTGCTGCGAGCAGCGTTCGGATACGAGAGTTTTATCGACTTAAAGTTCCCTTGCCAATTCCTTCCGAGCGAAAAAAAAGTCAAAGACAAATATGGGATGGGAATAAAGTATTTTCTCTATTTTTTTTTTTTTTCCAAATAATCAAACGTTCGTTGATTCCGTGGGTTTTTTATGTACGGCCTACGGCCCTGACTCCGTCTTACGTCTCGCTCGCATCCCCAATAACGGTTGCAGCATATTAGTACCGAGTAGGAGAGTGAGAGTGAGGGGGAGAGAGGGAGGGAGAGCCGCCGACGCCGCCTCCGTTTTCTCTCCTATCTGTTGCACAGTTTTGGAAATTCTCTCTCGTTCGGCTGCTGGCCGACAGCTAAAGAATCTATTGTCGTTGTCGCGCAGTCCGTATTATTTGCTAGAACTCCGGCATTTCTTGGTGGGCGACGTACGTAAGAGTCCGTAGGGGGTCCGTAGGTACCCAATAAGGGAGGACGGGAGTAAGGACCGGCGAACTCTTCCTGCCTAAAGGCCGAGCTGGAACATCGTCGCTCTCCTCGACCGCAATACGATTCATTCGCAAAACAACGTGAACCTTGAGATTTTTATACATTTAAAAAACGTTTTTTTTTCCCCCAATAACGTTGACACGGGGATAAGTGTATTTATTCATTCGCTATTGATTAACTATAGCTTCGTTTCCTCTTTCATGTTCCACTGCAACGACATTATTGCGAATCGCGAATCATGATCATTAGCGGGCATAGACGAATTAATAACGAATTAGTTAGCAATTAAAAATATAATCGTCATTATTTAAAAGACAAAAACCATTCTTATGCGTACGATACGTCTCAATTAAATAAAATGTTTGTGCTTTAACGACTTCTCGTTTATCTAATGCTCGTAAATCCTTACAAAGTCACAAACGACTTGCGCTCACCTAAAAATCAATAATTATTAAGTTCTTCAACACGCGTCAATCAAAGTAAGTAGTTGAGCATCGGCAACAGGAACATCGCTTAGAAGAAACTCCCTTCTATAACCAAAAAACATACGTTGGCGAACGTGAATAGGGAAACGCTGTAACCGGGGAACGAAATTGCCCGAATAATACCTTCACGGGGACGTTTGTTTCCTCGGCGAGTTGAGCGGCGTTAATGATTATACCCTTTACTACCACCTCCGCTGATGTGCGTGTGGATATTTGAAAAATTCATATACTTACATGCACGTTCGGACATAAAATTGATTACGATGCTTTCAGCAGCAGATCTTCAGCAATGGACAATAAAAAAATTATTCAAATATATACAGATATTGAATAACTCGTTCATAAAAATCCAGATTCCATGTAGTGACGAAATGCTAATTGTACTAATTGTATTTGAGAAATCCGTTATTCTATTATTTATAGTTCGTTATTTAAGAAATCGTGTCTCCCGTAGCGGGTCTGGCGATTTCTAAATATTTAATATGTCATTCGGCTCCTTTTGCTAATATAACGTTCTTATTCAATTATTTTGCAAAACCTTTAACTTGCAGTACGTATTGTATTGAAATCCCGTTATAATTATTATTTTCAAATATAATAGCGAATGGGGGGGGAGGGGTAATAAAATATTTATTTACCAAGTCTCGGGCTCACCCGTGTGTCCCGTATATATTAAAAGAGTTTCGCGGCACAGTCTTTCGACAAACGATCAACGTTGTTTTTAATGATAATTGACAATTATCGTGAAACCGACAGATTCTTATTTTGTACAGGTAATCTCGAAACCTCGATCGTTGAATCATACTACTCGTCATCTAAAGAGGAACAAGGTTGATTTTAATGTGCCTTAATAAAAGCAAGTCAAATTTATATATATATATATATGTATATATATTTAAATAAAACTTACAATTTGCAATATTATTTAATGGTGAACGGCACGGGAAAAATGCTCACATTGAAGTGAAATCTAATAATAATAATAATAATAGTAGTAGTAAATCTATTTTTTTAACGTATTTTATTAGAATAAATGTCTCGTTGACGTGAAGGTAAATGATATTTTTAATAATGGATACAAGTTTGGTCGATCGTACGTAAAAACGCGTTTTTACTGTCCTTAATTGTCTTTAATTTTAAATTCAATTGATTGTAAAAGTAAGAGTTCGCCGAGGCCCTACAAAACATTACGTATACGATAATATATAATATAATTATATTTTCGAATCCGAGCGCTTTATTTTGCCACAGAGACCCCCAAGTACAATAAAAATGAACGATTAAAATAATTCGAACGCCACGCAAAACACATTCCTTCCCCTATTCCTATAATAATAATAATAACAATAACAATAACAATAATAATAATAATAATAATAATAATTAATAAGTCTTAATGATTTGGCAATACTGGGGGGACGGAAATGGTTTTTTAGAACAGAATCCGGAAATTCGGTGGTGGCGACGACCCCTTACGGCCACAATTGGCAGCGAACCGGCGGATATATGCACTCAGGATTTAGAACGCATGCGTGGATCTGAGACAATGTTCAGGATTCCTTTAACGGCGGAGCTGCGCCACCGACGTCTTCGTATCCGAGGCGTCATCGAGTTTAACAACAAATATGGTACGTTAGCGTTAAACATTTGAAAATATACGGGGCATCGCTTACGCTGTTATTTTATCCGTAATTGGGGATTATTATTCTTGAAAGTATTTCGGTAACTACGTCGATGTTAAAAGATTCACTCGACGGGTACGAGTGTCGGTAGGAATTCGGTGATTCACGGCACGAGGGCTCAACGTCGGCTCTTTATCCATACGGAGTTAAATTAAGGCTTTTTTTTCCCCTTGATAATCAATCGTCCCTTTTTAATACCTTGAATTTATTTTATTACTTTTCATTGTGATGATCGTTATGTTGTGAGAAAGCCCCACGATGCTCGGTGGTGGTGTGAACGTTAGGCTGCGGCCATGGTAAGGTTAAACGCGATCGAAATTTTAATCTATAGAAGACTACTTACTTACTTACTTATTTCGTCATTAATTTTGTCGTTCGATTGCAGCGTGCAGGGTTTTAAAATTTTATAAAATACAATTTAGCAAATATTTTCAGCATATAAGTGGTGACGTTCGTTTTAATTTATTCGTATCGATTATATAGGCGATTTATTTATTAATTTATGGTACTCTAAAGTTTTCTATCTCCATTTTTCCATTAACAGGGATTCGTTAAAGTCGTGAAGAATAAGCAGTACTTTAAAAGGTATCAAGTGAAATTTAAAAGGCGTCGTGAAGGCAAGACTGATTATTATGCACGGAAACGACTCACAATCCAAGATAAAAATAAGTACAATACCCCAAAGTACAGGCTAATTGTCCGTTTGTCAAATAAGGACATTACCTGCCAGGTGAAGTATTTTTATAATCTAAATAGCTATCATAGGTATCTTTAATAAATTTTAACGAATAGATTTTATTAATTCTAAGGTTGCATACTCAAGGATTGAAGGTGATAAAATTGTGTGTGCTGCATACAGTCACGAACTTGAACATTATGGAATCAAAGTTGGCCTTACCAATTATGCATCCGCATATTGCACGGGACTTCTCCTTGCCAGAAGGGTAATTGTTTTATTTATACACATAATCTTGTAATTTTAAATAGTTGTTAAATGATGATCCACTCAGCTCGCTTTGATACATAACTGAAGAAAAAACAATTGTTCCCTAATACTTTTATTATCTGAATAACAACAATTAGTAAATGAAATTTGCCTGTTGTTCATAAAAAAAAAAATATATAAATTTTTACAAATTTCGAGTATTTTATGTTTTAGTTACTGAAAAACTTGGGTTTGGACAAATTATACACTGGAATGGTTGAAGCTACTGGTGATGGATATAACGTTGAAGAATTAGATAAGGGTCCAGCGGCTTTCAAATGCTACCTGGATACTGGTCTTATGCGTACCACTACGGGTGCCAGAATTTTTGGTGCAATGAAAGGAGCAGTTGATGGAGGACTTAACATCCCTCACAGGTAAAGCATGTTTTTACTTTTATAAAGTTTTCTTTCTATTCACGTGATGAATTTTTGACACATGCGCGTCATCTGAGTCACCATAATTTTTTGTTTTTTACTTGTGTTTTACAAGTTTAAAGCGAAAATTTATACAGGCATTAAAGATTATAAAGTGTCTCTGATTTTTTTTAACCTTAAATTAAAAAGTACTATAAACGTTTTGTGCAAATATCTATGTGTATATAATTTGTTTGTTTTTAGCCTAAAACGATTCCCGGGCTATAACAACGAAACCAAGACTCTCAATGCCAGTGTGCACCGTCAACACATTTTTGCTCAACACGTTGCCAATTATATGCGCATGTTGGAAGAGGAAGATGACGAGGCATTCAAGCGTCAGTTCTCGCAGTATATTAAAAATGGAATTACTGCTGATAATGTAAGACATTGTTTTATTTTCTTAACGTCTAACTAAATTGCTGCAATGACTATTGAATGTTTTACGGCGTCGCAGTTGGACAACAATAAAAAACGTGCACTAATATATTTTGTTGAATTATCGGATTCTACAATTTTAGTTTTCGTAACAAAAATTATAATTTTAAAAAAAATCAAAATGAACATGTCTCCTGTAAGTGAAATTTATTGATTTGCTTAGATTGAAGGAATGTACAAGAAGGCTCATGAATTAATTCGTGCCAATCCAGAGGCGGTTAAGAAGGCTGAAGAAAAGAAAGAAGAGCCTGTTAAGAAGAAGAGATGGAACAGAGCAAAATTGTCCCTCTCGGAGAGAAAGAATCGTGTCGAGCAAAAGAAAGCAGCTTTCCTCAAGACACTCAAAGGAGTCGAAGCATAAAAATTTATACCTGTCTCTTACACTGTACTCTAGAAAACATCCGATACACATTGGCTTGTGTATTTCTGCATATATTGAATTAATGTATTTTCTATGTGTATATGGGTGCAATAAAATATTATGCATCGAGTCGAATTTGTTGTTAATTGAGTTTTATTAAATTACAAAGTATTTTTATTATTCACGAAATAGCTGAGACTAAAAATTTCAATATAAGGTTTTGATTGTTTTTTCTTCTTTTTTGTCTAGTAATACAAATCTTATTCTCCTCTTTGTATTATAACTGTATTGAAGGAAGCAATAGATAATGCAATAGAATGCAAGCTTAGGTTTTGTTCTCAATTAAATGGCGGCTGTTGATTAATTATGAAACATTGCGGTTAAGTAAAAGTAAAATCTGGAAGCTGTAATATGTCGAACGTTGAGGATTTGAAAATGATACTTCTCGTAAAATTAAATTCCAATCACTAGGCGTTAATAAATAAGATAATGATATGATATTATAAATTGTCGTTTCTAGCCCTCGGAGGTAACGAGTTATCAGCGCTCCGAGGCAAGCAGTGAAAATCTTTGCTTATTGGACTTGGATTCGGATAATGTAAAATTTAGAAGTAAAAAGGAAGAGGAGTATTTAAGAGACGTATGGGCCGTTCAACAAGTATCCTATACGTTTCGTGAGTATTCGGTTAATGAATTCGTTCGGTGTTAATAATTGATAAGGAAAAAATATGCCCTGGACACGATTGTAGACAGCGTGTCGAGACCCTCCGAGACCATCGAGCGAGTGAAACAATTGCACAAAGCAAATCACGACAATGCGCTCGAAGCCCTAAACGATGAGTTGGAAAACTTGCAGGAGCTCTGTAAGGCGGAGATCGGCAACCTTAAAAGGAATTTACGATTAAAAATTAACTCGATCCGTCAGGTCATCAAAGAGAAACAGAATAACTTTTGTCAAGTAATTATTATTTCTATAATATTAGGGATGTCGTGCAAGGGCTGTAAAAGGTTGTAAAAGTACAAAGTAACGTTTCAATAATAACAATAACAATAATAATAGGTTGACATCGCAAACTACGAATATTATGAAAAATTTAAGAGAATAGTGGAACAAATGTTGGACGAGGAGATATCGCTCGTGGGCGAATACTTCAAATACATAGACTCGGTGGTGTGCAAATACCAAAACGACGCGGTCAACCTGTTTGAAAAGTGTTACGTGATATTGCAAAAAACGTTTTACATGAGGTCCGAGGAAATAAAGGATCTGCTGGGTAAAAGGATACTGGTAAATTAAGCGAGTCGGCCGTGACTTTATATATATGTATATATGTATATATGTATCGATCCCTATTAGGAATACAATACGAGGGCGTCGGTTAATAAGAAAAGGTACGACAAGTCAAAGGTAAAATACAAGTGCATGAACGACAAGTTCAGGGAGGCCTTCTCATCTTGGATGCACGAGTTGAAAAGAAATAAAATCGACACCTGCTTGAATACCTTGAGGGCAGAGTTCAAGTGAGCGGCGACCCAATAACCCCAATAACCCCGAATAACCCCAATAACCCCCGAATAACCAGATCAGTAAGTTTGGCTTTACCGAGATTCGAGGTGTTTCATTGGGTCGTTAATGTCTGTCCGAGGTAGCGCTGCCAAGGACAGCCTGGAGCTCGCCGGTTGGGCGTATCTGCAGAGCATGGAGGGCAGGGCGGCCTTCTGTCGCCTAAAGTCCCGGAAAACATTGATCACGGAAACGCTGGCTGCTGCCGCTGCCTGGGACACGGACTCTGACCTGCCCTACACCTGCACGCGACTCGACAGCCAATCGCGGGAACTCGATCGCGCGATCCTATCGATCGGTTAGTTATTATATTTCCCCCTCAGCCTACGCGTTGTTCGTCGTCTAAATTACCACGTCTACGTCTACCCCCAATAACCGCAATAACCGCAATAACCGACCAATCACCGACCAATAACCCCGTATTTCAGAATCGGTAATAAAGGGCTTTATAGGCTCGTATAGGAAGCACGTGACCAAACGGGTCTGCCGATTATACGATCTGCTGAGAAGAGTGCAAGACCTCGAGGAAATGGGTGAGGCGGAGGAGTGCGGGAGCACGGATCTCCAGGGGATTTACGAGTCGGAGAGGCAACGCGTGAGCGAGTACTTGGCCGAATTGGAGGACGTCGGCGAGGTCGTATCAAAGAGCCTGAAGGACAAGGCCCTGGAGACCGTCAACGCGTTTAAAGCTTTCGGTTGCCCGTGGGACGACGTGTCCCGGGAATTCTTGAAGCTTCGCGATTCCGTCGCGAGGCAATTGGAAACCAAGGCCGCCAAGCACGCCACGTACCACGTCGATCTGCAAAAGTCGATCGACCAGGAGGTCGAGAGTTTGCGCCAGCAGCCGAGCCGCGACAGCTTAGATAAGAAATTAAACCAAGTCTTTGGGCTCGTAGATCGTAAGGAGAAGAGGTAAGAGTCGTAAGGTTATTAATTCGGCTGAACGGCGCGGTTCTACTATTATACGTTCTTAACGCGTTGGCCGTTAGATACAAGTCGGATTACGAGGAGCAATGCAAGGTGATCAACAGGTGCGAGGATTTCGTTAGGACGGAAGGGCTCGGGATCGCCAAGAAAATACAAAGCTTCCTGGGAGTTAACGGGTGGCAGGAGGAGGGGAGCGAAGGCGAGGAGTCGTCGTTGGCCGAGTCGATGGTCGGCGGCGACCAGTGCTTATCCGAATCGAATGCCGACCAACTGATTGCCCAGGAATTGAAACTGATCGGTGACCAGGTCGATTCCTTCGACGTCTGCAAGTCAAAGTAAACATATTCAACTGCTCTCGGCACTCTCGGTCGATTACAATCGCGTGTACGGCCTATTTCTTGTTAATCCACGATCGACGATGACGGATCCTGCAGTTTCTCGAGGGCGTTGGCCTTGTACGAGCCCCGGGTCGAAGAGGGCGTCGCCGACATGGTAAGCCCATGGCATAACGAGCTGCTCATCCACGAGAGTCTTAAGCTCGACAACGATCTACGGTCCGTGGATCGGATGCGCGAGAACATTCGCAAGGGAGTGTACGAGCCCAGGGCGAGGGAATTGATCGACCATCAGAACAAACTGTTGCAGCACAAACAGGTTGGAGGAGCCACGCGCTTACCACGTGACGTCGTTTCAACGTCACGGATTTTTACAGATCATCGGGAGCTTGATAACGGAGTCGGCCAAATGTGCCGATACCTTCTTAAGCTTCGACGATATCATTGACAATTACAAGTCCGAGAGTCTCGAGATCGTTGGGGATTTCAAGGCAGGCAACGTAAAAAATAGCAGTCAGCTTACGTGCTTGATAAACATGGTCGGTAACATTATCGAATTAATAACCGGGGCTGGGCTCGTTGAGTTCGATAAGAATTAAGAGGGTGAGGATTTTATTTAGTTGGCGAGCTTGAGGGAGGGATACAGGCGGAAGATCGATACGAAGATCGGCCGCACGGCCGAGCGAATGGCAAAAAAGATATCACTGATGAAGGACTACAACGACGATCTTCTCGCCGAGGCCGTGTAAGCAGTTTAAAAAATTCATAACGAACGATCGTTGCCGAGTAATTATTCTAGCGCGAGTACGGGTTAGATCGCTCTAATCCAGCCGAACCGCGCAGACCCTTTCAAATAGGTGGCTGTTACACGACCGACGAGTTGAATTCCGTGAAAAAGCTAATCGACCAGTCGATCAAAGACATTAGAAAGGACGAGTCCGACGGCCAGGCGAGGATCAAGAAGGCCAAGGATAACGTTGCCCAGGAAATGGAAACTTTCCACGCGTCGATCGTCGAGAGGTTGTTGTTGTTGTTTGTTTGTTTTGTTTTTAATCCTGGCGCGCTCGTTCGTTCTTGGCGTTGAGCGTAATGTTTTTTTTTCTTCTTTTTTATACAAAAAAATTCCCTGTTCCTGGCAACGTGACGCGCAGCTTGTGCGCGACGAAGGAGAAGCTCCGAGTCGCCGAGGACATTGCCAAGGCTTTGGAAAAGTGCGAGTATTTCGTCGGGGTGAGGAACAAGCGCCTCGAGCAATTGGCCACCAGGACGATCAACGACCTCGAGGATTTCGTAAATAAATGCCGGGACAGATCGCCGATCGGCCCATTGCTCGAGTGCTTGAATCGACTGATCGAGAGCATGCGCGAGAATTTCAATTTTATCAGGCAACCCCTTCCAAACATTAACGGTAACAATCAATCAATGTGACGTCCGACATTATTATTATTATTATTATTATTAATAATATTAAGCTGTAGTTTTATCCTTCAATGGACAAATTCGTTGCAATTAGTACCCGCGCACGACAAATACCGAGACATGGAGCTGAAGGTCCTGTTGAACAATAATAAGAATAAAGGGAAGAAAACGCAGTCGAGGGGAGCGATCCCGGCCGTGAAAGCCGAGCCGATGATCGTCGAACAGGAGGGCGGTTACAGTAACGATTACGCATCGGTCGCTAAGCTCATACAGGACGCGATACTTATTATTGATGCAAAGGCAACGGTAAGACGACGACGACCACGTTAATTCGATATCGTTCGTATCCCCCTCCCTCCCTCTGTCCATTGGGCGGGCGAAACGGTACTACTTAACTTTTGACTTTCAATTTTTTTTTTAGAATTATTACACGGCCTTGAAGCACAAGAGGGAGCATTCCGATTTCCCGGACAATAATACGTATTGCGAGAATTGCATCGACGAGTCGCTACAGAGGATAAATTATATTTATGCAACATGCTCGGAACGCTGGACCGAAGAAGCCATCAGTAATTCATTCGTATTACCCATACCGTTGACCGAATCGATTTCTTTACCTTAAGAACATATTAATTAAAAAGCAGCCAGCCAATATGTACTTAAAATGTGTGTCGTCGAACAGGGCTGTTGAAGTTCTTCAATAACGTGAAAATCCCATCGATCGAGTGCTACTTGCTCGAGCAAGATCCAACGGACAAAGACGGCGGGCGGAGCATTTCTTACTCGCAGAGCGAGTGCCACAATTGCATAAGCGTGGATATTGAAAACAATTTTATGAAGTTTCATGTAAGCATTTTATAAAATAATTTATAATTCGCATTAGTTATACATAATATATAAAATCGCTGCTGCAGACTATGTTTCAAGAGATGTCGGAGCTACTTAAAGCAAATGAAATAAATGCATCCGAAGAGTTGGACTAAAGCACGGGAATATTTTACGATACTGAAGATCCATATTTTTATTTATACTACAAAAAGACAAAAAAAAAATCTCTCTCTCTCTCTCTCTCTCTCTATATATATATATATATATATATATATATATATATATAAAATTTACAGTAGTATACTTATAAAAAAAAAAAAGCTACGAGTTACATTACTCCCCCCCCCCTCTCTCGGCAGTAAACGGCAGAGAAGATAACAAGATCGTCTTGAAAATAAATTGAATTTAAAATTATTGTTGATACGTATACTACCATTATTTAAATTATACTCTTCGTATTATTATTCATTAAATGTGATTTCTCATCAAAGTATTCATTTAAACATCGAAACATTATTGGAAACATAATTTAAAAGCTTTGTAATTCTAAAGTTGTTAACGAAAAAGCGAAAGTTTGTTTCGTGAGCCCGGCACGTGTCCATGCGCATCCAATAGTCCCGCTTGAATGTCGGTTATCGACGGGACGTGTCTGACTTCACCCCTTGCCGCTACACTCGGTGGTGATTTCAATAGGCGGCGCGCCACCCGAACTACGTCATCGGCGCTTATGTTTTCTGAAATTTTTAAATTGTATGTATTACGATCCAATGTATGTAGCAAACAATCAATGCACAATCAGTGTGCCCGGGCAATTGATTTTTTATATTACAAAGACATTTATTTTGCTTGGATTTTTACTAACCAATGGCTTGTATGTAGTGCTCGGGACGTCGTCTCATGCCAGTTGCCAAGACTTGTCTGCCAATATCTTCAAAGACTACCGGTCTTTGCTCCAAGTTCATCAACAACATTGACTGCAACTGCTTCTTTGCTCTCTGAAAATTTTTCCCCGTAGTTATTAATTAATTACAATGACGGATGGTTGGGATGTACTATAAGGATTACTTAAGCTCCGAAATATCCTTCTACTCACTCCTATTTCGTTGCCCGACAGCTTGCCCGACATCGCCACCATTTCGTGAATAATGACCTCGGCCATTTCTTTCACGTGAGATGGAGTTGCCGATGCGTGAATACAGAACAGACCCGTGTCTATGTATGCGTGATTGTAAGCCGTAGCGCTGTACAGCCAATGGTATCTGAAGGTCACATAGATTTTGATTAATTATTATGAATCGAGGCTGTCTCGAACTGCTGAATACGAATTGCTCCCAACAAATAAAATCAAATCACCTGTTTAAGACATTTGTATAGAGTCGTGTGTACATGCCCTTTCCCGGACCACCTGCACTAAAACTACCACCTCCACCCATCATCATATTCAGAACACACATTGTAACAAAGTCGGGGTCTTGATGCGAGCAGCCCTCTAAACCTATTACGAAATGCGATAATTCCGGTAGACCGCTAGGGCCTGCATAGACTGGCACGTTACATTCCTCCTATTAAGCGAAACAAAACAAAAAGAGAGCAATGAATATTTATTAACAGTTTAATACGCATCCGACAATTAATTAATTAATTAATTATTACCAAAATGTAGCCTCCGGTATACTGTGCGACCGACTCGTCGACAAAGTTATTTTTTCTATCAGTCGATACAATATCGGGATCGTCTTCCCAAATTGCCTTCTCGTCCACGAAATATCTTAAAATAACAACGATAATGATAATAACGTTAATTTTAACATATTTAATGTATTAAATACGAGAGATTATATAAAATCCTATAGTTATAATTTGCTTTAAATACAGTTTTATACTATGGAAGAGATATGATTAACTGCAAATACAAGGAAGGTATGTGAAACTAAGTTAGTATAAATATTTAATGTTTGCGTTTACTTTTCTACAGCTTCAACCAATAATTTATGCTCAACGCCAACGCCAGCCACAACCATTCTTTTTGGTGTATAATGATTTTTTAAATAACTGAAGAGAATTTTTCTATCTATTTTATTGATATTCCCTTCTGGACAAATTTTCGGAAGTCCTAACGTATTATCTCTATAAGCTGCCTATAAAGAACGTAGATGAATTAAAATTCTAAAATAAAACAAATGATTCTGATGGATAAAATTGAAGGGGAAAGAGACGTACTGCATGTATCATGTCTAATAATAAAGGCTCTTGTTCTGGTCTAGTTGAAAGCGTTTCAAGTTCAAACTGAATAACTTGTCTTGCTAAATTTATCTAAAATGTCAATGTCAATTCGATTTAGTAACTTAATAACAATGATTCATCATTTTTAACTGAGCAATGATCTCAAATACCTCGTCTTCAGTTAATCTGGGCCTCAAAACAATATCTCCTAAAATTTGAGTTACTTTGTTTAATCCGTTACGTTCTGCAGATGCTGCATATACAAAAGTATCACGCGATGCTTGACAGTCACATATTCCTCCATGCTTCTCCAAAGCAAGCATTATGTCATCCTTATTTTCATAAGTCTTTGTCGACTATAAATTGTTGTTTGATTAAATATTTTTTATTTGTTTTTTTTTTTTTTTATATAAATAAATATATCTATTGGGTGATGAAACTTACACAAAAGGCTAATTTTTCAAGAAAATGTGAAATACCGCTTGGATAAGCAACTTCATATCGAGACCCAGAGTCAATTAAAACTGCAAAATTTTTATTTAAAAAAAAAAAAAGTTTATTTCTTCTTAAAACGTTGCATAAATTATTATTATTATTATTATTATTATTATTTTGTTATCTGACTTTCCACATTACCTCCAATTGTACAAAATTGTCCAAATCGATTTTCAGATGCAATCTTTAAGCCATTTGGTAAAACTGTAATTTCTGTTTGTTGATTTTCTTCTTTAGCATTTGAATATATTGGAGTTGGTAGTCCTAAAATTGGTTCTGATAAAGGAGGAAATGGAGTGACAGAAGATTTGGATTTCAGTGTTTTCAATGAAGTAACGAATCCGCATTTTTGTAATAAATAATTATATTTATTGTGAGTTCCACTGAAAGTTAAAGTTACAACAATGAATCAATAACGTTCAAAATCTATGATAATAATAATAAAAAAATAAAAAAAAAAAATGCAACGTGATGCAAGATTATGCGTGCACACACGTGCATATATATATGTATATATATATGGATACATGCACATACACATTATACGTTCATGTGTACATGGCTTGTATTTACTAGAAGCAATAGAAATAGGGGTTACTTAAAGATCTTATTCGCCAATTATTGAAGAATTTCGACGAAAAGAGAAACGCGAATGAAATAGACATCGTTGCCGATACGGGATAATTATTAAAAAAAAACCTTGTAAAGAGGTTGATTTAAGGAATAGTTAGGTTAGGTCGTCGAAGGATAAAGACACGCGCTTTATTATTATTAAAAAGACGTTGTTATACCTCTTTTTCAGCGCTGCGACGAACGGGATTTGCGAATTCCTCGCCAACATTCTTCACTCAATACAATTGTTTTACTTTTTATCTACAGGATTTGTTCATTTAAACGAAAGTTTTGTTCGGCGTATCAATGTGTAAGGGCGAGCATGGGATGTGAAAGAGACCGTTCTTACCGACTCCAGTAAATATATCGCGTGCATTAATTGCACGAACACCGCCAACGACAACGACAACGACAACGACAACGACAACGACAACGACAACGAATAGCTAACGAACGAACGAATGAATGAACGAATGAATGAATAAATAAATAAATCGCGAGATCCCTTGAACTCGTAACTGCGTTTCGTAAAATCTCGCGTGGACGGTGAGGAGGCTTACGAAACGCGCATGAAATTGCTTTGAATAAATAGGCTTCGATTCAATTATTTATTTATAAGAAAAGTGAAAAGAATCGCGATCGCTGTGCTGAGAGCTCGGCTTCTCCGTCACTTCTCGAGCTAAGATTCTGTTTATAAATAAACGTCAAGGCACGGGCGAGCCTGGAAAACTTTTCGTAAAGCGTCGCTGTTGTTCACTTTGTTCACCGGACGAACGATGCTTTCAACGACTCGAGGCATTCAATGACATGGCCGACAGCGCGCGTTACTCTTCCTAAAAAGTTTGGGGATTTTTTCAAACTCTGTGGTGCGGCATAATAATCACAACGTCGACGACGACGACGACGACGACGACGACGACGACGACGACGATACGAGAGACAGAGAGAGACAGAGAGAGCAGGCTTTTTACGTAATAGATGGCGCACGCGTGGGGGGGGGGAGTTGAAGCGAGAGTGGAAAAATAACGATAGCGAGTAAGGTATATTGGCTCGTGAGATAGGAAATACTCGAGGAACGTGCGATCGATTGCTTTAACGGCTTATTAAGCGATCGCGTATCGTGGGGACGGATGCCGGCCGCGTTGAATTACGGATAAGCCGTTTTGAAATGAGGAGCGCGGTTTGTCCTTGAACTGGAACTCCTAAGAAATGACGGTCAAGTCCTCCGTTAGCCGTGATCGTCTAGTGGTTAGGACCCTACGTTGTGGCCGTAGTAACCCAGGTTCGAATCCTGGTCACGGCAATGTCCCTTTACACATATACGGGCTCATTGTCACGGTGGAGGAATTTTTTTTTTTTTTCTCCCTTTTTCTCTTTTCTTCGCTTACGTTATGCCACCATCCGCCAGACTACTCGGACTTTTCCTCCTCATTGATTTTGCGGGAAAAATGCCCCGGGAGTACTTACTTACTTACTTACTTACTTACTTACTTACGCAATTAACGAATACTGACGACGGACGATCTTTGCAATCGTGCCAGCGACACGGAAGCACCGACTGCATTCAGCCATTGACAAGTATAATCGAGTATCCTAGCTTAATTTAATAATTAATCCTCTACGAAATGTATTTTTTTCACATACATATATATATGTATATAAATAAAACTACTAACGAACGGGCTCGCTCGTAACTTATCCTATTTTATCGATGCAAAGTGAGCTAGCTCAAAGGCTCGATCCCCCCCCCTCGATACGCTACATCGCAATATCATTATATTTAATCTTTTAACGTAATTGTGCGAATATTTTACTAGTAATTGCATTGTCGGCCATCGACTAGCTGATGCAGTATACCGATGCGCCAGCAATTACATTGTAAATGCGAGCTTTACTTATAACGTTCGCTACGTAATTCATTATCGATTAACAATATAATTTACGTCATCCTCCGAACGAGAAAAATAATATAATAACAACAATAACGACAACAATAATAATTATAAAACAAGATGCGCGCGCTAGCAATAAATTACGAGGAGGAAGGAGAAGCTTCGTTTTTAACAATGCGTAATTAAATTTACAATGAAACTAAATCTATTATTGATAAGTACTATACACATTTGTACAAAAACAGAAACAAAAACAAAAAAAAGGAAAAAAAAGAAGAAGAAGAAGAAGAAGAAGAAAAACATGTATGTGCGATTATTGGTCGTACGTAACTAAGGTCGTACGAAAAACATATTAATAATGCATACACTGTGTAAAGAAAATGCATTAAATTGAAAAAGGTTCTTGAGCAACGCGTGTATAAAAGTGTTATCGTGAAATGAAATTCCAAGTTATTGTGAAGCTTAAATTCCTTATAACGACAACCGGATTGATTATCTCGAGGATAGAGTCAGTCAAATCAATAAAATCCATTAATAAAGAGCTAGCTGTAATTGCAAATTCTCTCTCACACGCGCACGCGCACGCGCACACGTACGTATGTAGGTATGTAGGTATGTATTTTGTATAGGAGGAAGCGAGATTCGTGAGATCGGTAACAATGCTTTAACGGATTTAATTTTACGGATTTTGCGTTCCGTGCGCTCGTTCTACTACGTTGAAATAAGAAAATGCAAACGAACGAATCGATCGCATAGGAGGTGAGCCATTCGCTCGGTAGAACATCGGCACCAGCAGCAGCAGCAGCACACGGCCGTATTTCTTCCATGCGTATGCTTCGAGAGCGCAAGAAATTAAGGAAGAGAAATAAAAATGTCCAAGATCGTTTAAATCGGCCATCGGGATAAGAATCGGAACGGTAAATCCGTTCGGGTCGAGGCACACGAGCCGTCCATACGTCGGCCCGGCTCCACGCTCTTATCACTCGACATCCGGCTCTTTACCTTCCCCCGCCCCCACTTCCTCGATCTTCCTCGATCTTCCTCGACTTCCTCGATCCTTATCCTCCGTATCCCGTAAAACGCTCCCGATACCTACGAGGCACGATGGCTTTACGCACGTATGCAAACATCGTGCTTCGGAATGCGCTTATTGACCGCGACTCGGTCCGCGTCCGGGCTCTCGATCCTCCTCTCCTCTCCTCTTCTTCTGCTTTTTCCTTCTCTCGTCTCCGTGTACACGGAGTCGGTGCACTAGTAATAAAATTACTCGGCTATCCGCGCCTCTGCGATTCTCACAGCCTTCGGGAGCTTTCGCGCGCGGATCTAACCCCGACTCGCCACTGGATCGACGCAGCTTCGCTAATACGAAAAGGAGCGTCCTTTTTAAAAAAAAAAAAAAAACCCGCTCCTAAGCGAATCGGATCAATGGCATCGCCGACGCATTCGACTTACCTACGACGGGCTTATTTCTTTAGAGGCTTCGGGCCGTGCTTCCCCATTCCCCATCTAATTGACTTTATTTATTTCATTTGTCTTCGAGAGTCATCATGCACTGCCGAGTATTATAATATAATAACCGATTTCTAGCCCGATTTATAGAACGCGACTTGGTCGCGTGAAAGGGGCTGGTAGCAGTGGGGGGGGGGGGCGGAATATCGGAGGATTCGGCGGCTTTAGAGGATGTAATAACGATGCCGGGACGTTAAGCTCTCGGTTATGATAATCGAGCCGCTGTGCGTGAGCCGCGCGCCTCCGTGAAAGAGGAGAAAAGTAAAATATATCATGCGCTACAGCAACGGGCTCGTACGGAGATGAAACGAGACTCGGCGAGGCTGGTGGTGGTTGTGGTGGTTGTGGTGGTTGTGGTGGCGTCGCGGTGGTATGGAAAAAAAAATCCCTCTGGCTCTCGGAGTGTTTGAGAGCATGCATATTATCAACTCTTTTACTCCCCCCCGCCACCACCACCACCACCACCACCAGCAGCAGCAGCAGCACCGGAGAGCACCTGAACAGAGGCAAGAAGAGCAGTTGGCCTGGTATGGCTGGCTTACGGGGCTTCATCCCCGTGAAACACCACAAAACGCCGCCACGCAATTACCTACCTCTACTACTGACTGCCTCGTATAAGTAGTAGCAGTAGTGCAACAGTGAGTGGCCAGCGCGCTTTTCCTCGCTGACTCTTATCCGCGTCCGCGTCCGCGTCCGCGTCTCTGGAATTATAGGTTTTGTTGCGTAGGAAAGGGCCGCCCCCTCCCCCCACCCACCACCCACCACCACCAACCTCCTCCTTCCAACCACAAAGCACTTATATGTATACGTATACGTCTCTCCAGGAAAACTAAGCATTCCTTCCTTCTCCCCCCCCTCCCCCCCCCCCCCCCAACACCCTCCCCAACTTCCCAACTTAGCCTTTCCTCGAGTATATTTCTCCAGCTACGTAATTCCAGTACAACTCCCCCACCCCCCTCTCGCCACCGCCACCGCCGCAGCCGCCACCGCCGTCATCACCACTATTACATTGATAAGATAATCAATTAATTAATTATGCGCTCGTCGTTACCCTTTAGAGGGAGCTTTAGAGCCGTCGACTACGACTCTATGCCCTTTCAAAGTCCTGCTTTGAACATCTCCCGAATTAGACCGTAAGATTTCACTTACACGATCTTCTAATAATTTATTTATGCTTTTTAATGCCTTTTTCCTTTTACTATTCATCGAACTGGCTGTGTATCACCTTGTAAATGTTTACACGTGCAACTAACTGCCTACGAACCTCCGTTTATTTACACTTTTACTTACTTACTTGCTTACTTGCTTGCTTGCTTACTTGCTTACTTACTTACTTTCAATGGTATCGTTTTTTTGTTTTGTTTTACTTACATGTATAATTTACTTATTGCTGCTCGTTTAATTTATAAAAATATAATAGTATAATACAATGTCGAAATCTCTTGATTCTTCTTATTTTAGTAAACGATCTTATTACTTATTTATTTCTTTATTTATTTATTTATTTATTTTTTACTTGTACGCATACGCATACGCATACGCATACGCATACGCATACGTATATATGCATATATATATAAATTTGTAGAAAAAATTAATAATCTTCTCTTATCATTTCTGATTCACCGACAGATTAACCTTGGCAATAACTCTCTATAATATAATGTAAACGTTGACGTGAATTTTTATGAAGATACGATATTAACATAGAACACAGATTATTATTATTATTATTAAGGATCAGTAACATTTGCATTTATTATTGCATTTATTGAAAATGTGACGCCCCGATCTTCGTGAATTCTTAGGAATTTTCGATCCTTTAAATGCGAAATGACGAATTTCGTAGTCCAGTAGTAGTCGAGTACTTCCTGCCTGCGATTCACTTCCATTATACGTAACTCGTAACTGTTCATGGCATTAATTCAATTCCGTAATAACGTCTGATTGCAATGCAACATTATTCTTTAACATTTCAGAAAGTTTTCTCATAGAGCGAACGAGCCCAACAATTACATGTATCAAGGGACTGTAAATTGTATTTTTTTTTCAGCAAACCTCGATGGCTCTATCATTATGAATAAATTATTATTATGGGGGGGGGGAGGGGAGGGAGGAGAAAAACGAGGGGATTAATGTAATTGAAAGGAAACGGTCGACGGATCGTTGCTATTATCGCGTGGAATCGCATAGAGCTCGCATAGAGCTCGCGAAGATGCACGATTGGCCGAGGGATTTAAAAATGGCAGGTGAATTTATCCTGGAAATAAAGGGCAGGAGCTGGCCCATCGGCGGCCGTAAATACGTAGACCGGCCGAGTCAGAGGGACAAAGAAGAATAGGCATCGCGTAGCGACCTGGGAAAGAGAAAAGGAGCGAAGACACGCTGGCGGAGGAGTTTGCGCTAGCGCGCGCTGGGGCTTACGGGGGCTTACGGGGCGGGGGAATGCCGGGGCCAGGATGACGTGGCTAGTGGTACGGAGGGCGGGAGGTGCCGGGAGGAGGAAAGGAGAGGCGTCGCCTCGCGAGCAAGATGTAAAGAGCCCGAGAGGCAGGAACGGCGGCGGCGGCTGGCGGCGGTGGCGGCGTTCTCCAGGTCCCCCTTGTAACGTGTGCGTGCACACGAAGACCATCGCTGCGGCACCTTTACCGTGAGGAGCGCACACTGTGCACCACCACCACCACCACCACCACCACCTCCACCTCCACCTTCACCTCCGCCTGCACCTCCACCTCCGCCTCCACCTCCACCTCCACCGCCGCTCCGAGCGCCGCCATCGCTCGCCGCCGCCGTAGCCGCCGTAGCCGCCGTAGCCGCTGCCGTGGCTCTACTACCTCGGCAAGACGAGGCGGGCAGTGTTGGCGCCGCCGTTACGAAGCTACGCGGACAGTTTCGAGACTCGTGGCTCCGGGCTCGTAACACGAACGTAAAGGAAGAGCGACCGGAGGTTGCCGATCGGAGTTTTATGTGTGTAACGACGCGTCGATGAGCGCCACCCGGGCGCCAAGGATGCCTCGCCGTACCTGAGCGAGTCCCCGATACCTAGAGACGCCCGAGACGCGGCACCTCCTTTACGGAGGCCGAGCCCAGGCACTAGTTTTAAGCAAGGATGCGAGCTGCGCTGCTGCAGGTCGTCGCAGGTGAGTCTGTCCGTCCGTCCGCCCTCCCCCTACCCCCACCCTCCCTATCCCTCCGCTACCCCTCCACCACCACCACCACCACCTAGCGAAGCAAATACACCTTGCGCGCGATACCGAGTCTCCGGGTGGGTCTCATCTGGTCAGCCGATACGTCAGACGTACGATCATCCTCCGAGAGGAGAATCGACGAGTCCCTGATCGGCAGCCGAGACTTCGACCGCTCCTTAAAAACTCGTCGGCCTGCTTCCGTGGGCTCTTGACGCAAGGTAGACGACGCGGTCGCTTTCCCAACCACGTCCGGTTTTCCCGGGAAAAGGATCCTCGCCCATCACTTTCCTCTACCTCCTAGTCCTACTACTACCACTACTACTTGGACTGCTACTACTACCACTACTAGTAGTGCTACTACTACTACTAGTACAACGACAACAACTACTGCTACTGCTCCATGAGTTGACTAGCAGTCGAGGTTCCTTGACCCGGACCAACGGCCGCACTCGCCGCATCGCGAATCTTTTCTTTGCTGGCCTCCTCCTCCGCCTCCTCCTTCTCGTGCAGCATCGAGCTCGAGCGGTCGACGGCTTCTTCCAACTGCCTGAAAAACCATGCACAAAGCGCACGGAACGGCCCTCCTCTCTCCCTTCCGCCCCCGCCACTCGCCGCTCCTCTGACCGCGCTCCTCGTTCACTTTCGTAAATCAAGAGGAACGTAGCGTGCGAGAGGTATAGTGCTAACCACGTTTCGTTTACGTCCCAGCTCGTCCTCGCCCATTCCATCGCCCTACCCCCTCGCCCCCTCGCCCCTCTGGCCCTCGCCACCTCCTCACCTCGCCGCTTACCTAGCTTGGCCGCCGTGTTTTCGTGGCGGCGACCGTTTGTTTTGAATGCGAGGTTGCTCGAGTAACGGCGGACCCGCGGCCATTTGCTTCCTCGCTGACCGCTGTAGCGTATTCCCGAGCCAAGGAGTTCTTTTTGGCCCCGGCCCCGCCGTCATTAGACGCCGACACCACAAGGCGAGGCTTACGTTAGTGAGACGGATTTCCTCGGTACCTCGAGAGGCGAGCCTTGACGATACTGCGATCGACAATGTATGAATGAGGCCAGCCAATGCGGCCGGACTAACGTCAAATCTTCCGGAGCACATGCTTCCGGCATCCGGAAGTGGATCGACGTTCCCGACGATCCCCCCGACCCCCGCCCCCATCTAACCCGTCCCACAGCTAACCCTTCCGTCGATTTCGGTGGAAACGATTACGAAGGGACGGTCAGTTTTGCCTTCGGGGGCACGTGGAGTCCTTACGGCTACCGGTGCAATTTGCCATAAATAATAATAACGACAACGACAACAGCAGCAGCAGCAGCAGCAGCAGCAACAGCAACAATAATACGGAACATTCGGTTCCCGAGTGGATTAGCGTAGCGACGGTCCTAGCCGCGGTTAGCGGCAAATCCCACGGCACGCAAGACCTTTCACGTGTCCGTGCTCGTTCGAAAGTTCCCAAGAAAGCGGCGGCGGCGGCGGCGGTTGCGGAGGGCACCCCCTCCACCGCCTCCGCCGCCTCCACCACCACCACCACCACCACCACCACCATCACCACCGTATCCTTACGAACCCTACTAGAGACTCTCGACCATTGTCGCGTTCGTACAATTCCGTCGCATTCCTTCGGTACTTATTTCGCCCGCGCGAGCCCTCAGGTACGTCCCTCTCCGTTGGGCCCCGAGAAAATCAGGTACTTTCCCTCGGTCCCTCTTCCCCGAACCCCAATAGGTTTATTGGCTCGCGCCCCCGTGCCCTCCCCTCTAAAACCTCTACCCCACAAACAGACAGCTCTATGCCTCTGCGTATGCCTCTGCGTATGCCTCTGCGTATGTCCCCTCCTCCCCCCTCGCCCCATGCTCCCGCCCCTGGGTGGGCCACCTTGGCCTTACCGACGGCAGATCTACTTGATAGATTAGCGACACATGTCAGGCAAAAGGAGGACGGACGGGTTTTCGGGCTCGGGAAGCCGGCCTCGCGACGATTTATACCACCAATTGCATTACGATGGAAACGGGACCATGGACGGATGGCCAATCATAATTATAATATCTTCGTAACCCTATTTGATAATGACAAGCTCCCGTATACTCCCACGTACGAACCTCTTTTAAAGACCAGGTTTTATTTGGTAACGTCGTCGTCGTCGTTGTCGTTGTCGTTGTCGTTGTCGTTGTCGTTGTCACGAAATCGAGCCCGAGATCCGGGATCGCATAGATCTGCGGGGCTGATGCCGCGTCGATGCCCACGATTCTGTTATTAATGGAAAAGCATTATCCACGGTATCGGCCGGTAAATATAAATAAATAAATAGTTGACGATCATCCAAAAAGTCCACCACCAAGCCTTTTAAATATAACAAAACCAAGGATTTTAGCTCAATGTCCACCTACCCGCAAGCATATACAATTACCAGCATCACAAGCAGATATACAACTCTTTCTTATACGCGGTCGAATTTTCTCCATTAAAATTCTAATGGCCGGTCGAAAGAAAATTCGACTACATTAATAGCCGTAATAATCTCGGCTTACCCCACTCGGCAGAATTGCGGAGGGGCATCAACTCGCCTCGACGAGTATCTCCTTTCAAAATCTATACGATATACAACCATTATCATTATTATCGTTATTATCATTATTATCATTATTATTATTATGACGAAGACGAAAATCAATCTCCTTTCCATATATTCTTCTTTCTAACGAATCATACGTACTCTCTCTCTCTCTCTCTCTCTAAAATATAAATTTACATTCTCAAACGACGATCAATAAAGGCTGCGCTTTTAATTTTTAACTATATCTTTAACTATAAATTTCATTAGAAGCGAATAATATTTACAGCGCCATTAAATGTTCGTAACGGCTAAGGAAACGTTTTCTGATTCAGCCGAAATCGTACCTAAATTAGTATGAATATTTAAGTTTAAAAAACGATCTAATCAGTCTCTCTACAGCTCTAGCTATTCTGAGCATTTTTAACTTCGTTTCGGACCGGAGTCAGAGTAAATTCTTTATTTCATTAAAGCTAAAATCGGCCATTAATCGCATTAGCCCAGACATTAATTACACAAATTAATGCAATAGTCGATAAGTACGTGGATCACAGGTTTTGGCAAACTTAACTCAAAAACGCTTCCGATTAATTCCAAATAATTGCGAATAAATAATTTAAAGCACCCTTTTAGTTATCGTAATTACATTAATCGCGCATGTATTGAAAAATACGTATATATATAATATATATATATATATGTATAGACGACTATACAAAAAAACAGCTATGATGATACTTTTAGAAGAAAATGATTTTATTTATTTATATTGTTGATGGTACGTCGTTGGTTCTTTGTCTTAAATTGCGATATAATTTTTTAAAAGGCTAAAGCGGAATACCGTATGTCCGAACCGTACGTACATTATTAGAATTACCGAAAAATCTGAAATTTCAACAAACCGGCATTTAATTATAATAATTTACAATAATAATTTTGTAAATTTTACGGTCCCGCGAATAATTACTGACCTTAATTCCCAAAGTCGATTAAAGAGCGGAAAAGAAATTCAAGCCCGAAATCAATTTTTCACCAATTTTATTACTTTATTATTTTTTCATTGCGAAGCAATGTTTGCATTATGCACATACGCTTTTCAAATCTCACATAAAATCAAAATTCGTATTATAATAATAATAGCAATGTACCGAGCGCGTGTGTATTAATTAGGTTGGCCCTATAATTTCCGAATTATTTAGCAAATTCAACTACTTTACAACAATAATAATAACGATGATGATGATGATGATGATAATGATAATAATAATAACAATAATATTGATCTTTGTTTGCGGTATATCTTTTTTTTTTCGTAACACTTTTTATATATATATATATATATATATTTATGGACTCGGCACTTGAAGAACTAAGATTAAAAAAAAAAAAAAAAAAAAAAAAATTGAAGTATTACGAGTAAGGATATAATTTTAAAAACAGGTCTTTCAACGAGGCTCGTCAACTTTGGGAGTTCGACCTTTGCATCCCTTTGCCTTTCGTTTACACGAAATAGCAAGCAATACAACGCACTCGAACGCGCAATATTAAAAAAAGAGAGACAAAGAAAAAGACGCTCGATGTTTATTATTACATTTAATTTAATAACCAAGTATTTTGTTCTTACGAGTTGGCGAATTCCGGACACGTTAGCTTGCATTCGATTATTAATTATTGCCGTTCAATTAAGAAAAGCACTCGATTGACGAATTTATATGTTTATTTATAAGTTTTATAGGATGTTCTTAAATACATGCACTTTTTGTATTAAAAATTTCATTATTCCGAGATTATTCATCTGACAGTTTCGACGTAAAATATTTTCGACTCGTAAAAATTCCTTTTATTCGGCATTCGCATTGCTCTGCAGATTTAAACAAAAATATATATATATATTTACGCTCTTGATACTTACGTAATATTAATTATACGAATAGTTATTGGGGGAAAGAAAGGGAAAAAAAATAAAAATAAAAAAAAAGAAGAAGAAGAAAATTATCATTATTATTATTGAATACGGAGATAAAAAAGATGATTTTTGTAAAGGTTGCGATGGCGATGGTCGTCGTTATTGCTTTATTAGCAGAAGTCGTACAATTCTTACGAAAATGTACGATAGGAGATAAGATTTTTTATTAAATAAATAAATACGAAGTAGAAATTCAATGGCCTTTTATTTTTCTTCAATTAATCTACGCAGTTACATAAATTGGGGTATAAAAATAAATTTATTGTGAATGTACATGCACGTACACGTGTATATGCATTCTTTAGTATAGAGTAGCAATCATTTTTATAGATAGAAAGTTGACTTTTACTTTCCGAATGCTCTTTTACGTATATATATATATATATATATATATATATATGCACGTACGTATGTATAAAATACGGAAAATAAAATATGCCAATCGGCCATAGATATTGTTGAGCGTTGGTCTTTGTTTCGAAACATCAATTCCTAATGAATTCAGATGCAGTCGTAAACGATCGATCGTTATTCCCTATGATTGAATAATAATTAAAATTTGATTATAAAACCCATAAGCCATTCATTGCACGTTATACCTATTGTAATACGATAAATAATATATATATGTATACATTGTGGGTATTTTTGAAGGGCGCGTCGAGTAATGAGGAGAAGCCGATCTCTGTACTACTTTGGGGTTATTGGGGTGGAGAGGCGGCATAGCCAAGGTGAAGAAAGAGAAAAAAAAGAGAAAGAGAGAGAAAAGGGACTCGAGTAGGAGAAAAAATTGGAAAAAGGAGACACGGGCCGCTGATACCGTTCGGCCGGCGATGCTCCGGCGATGCTCCGGCGATGCTCCGGCGATGCTTTTCCCCTTTTTTATTTCAGTACTTCGTAAGGCCGCGTAAATCGCTTCCTCTGCTCGCGGATCTTTCTGCAACGATCGCGCAAACGGCCCCGATTATCATAATTATCGCGCATACGCGTATGCGCTTCGTGCCGATGTCCTTCTCCTCGTTCATAATTAAAAAGTCACTCGCTTATCGCGCCTGCATTTTCTTTCGTTTTCCTTTGTTTTCCTTTGTTTTCCTTTGTTTTTATCATTCTTTTATTGTCGCAGTTGTCGTTGTCGTTGTCGTTGTCGTTGTCGTTGTCGTTGTTGCTTTACGAGGGTCGTTCTTATGGAAATCTGCGAAAGACGATGATTCTCTGGGAATATGGAATTCTTAGCTGTTTGAGCTATTGGGGCGTCACTACCAGTGAGAATTTATAAAGAATTTGTAAGCACCGGCTCGACTTGACTTGACGCTCGAATTTATTCTACCTTAGACGGAGTAACGAGTAACGAGTAAGCGCACGAACAAGTCCTTCCATACAAGGGCTGTATTTGCCGAAAACTTATTCATTCGAGCGTTTTAATGGAACGAGGTATCCGCATCGGGTGCCTATTAATTGAATGATCCCTTGATGAGTTTACGAATACCGCGATAAGTTTGGGTCCTCGGAGTCTCGCCGACCGAGGGCGGGAGGGAGCGGGGGTTCGCGAACTCGTAGGCACGCGATGGCGTTCGTGAGAAACCTCGCCAGGGCTCGCGGGAAATCGCCTTACCACCACCCGTCTCTCTCTCTCTCTTTACCCCCCCCCCCAATAACCCACGTTACGTTAACCCACATTCGCGACTCTTCACCTCTTCCCCTCTCCCCGCTCCCCCGTAGCCGACCCTTGTCGCTGTAGCGGAGAGGCGATCACCTCGGGAGGCTCGGGTTGCGCACGATCCGCCTAATCGGCTTTGGCTCGCGCTCGACAGCTCCGGTTAATCCGCCGAGGATCCGACATCCGGAACACGTCCCTCCTCGGCCGAGTTTCTCGGCTTCCAGAGCCGCGCTGCTTTCATTAGTCGGCCACCCCCTCGCTCCCGCCCCTTCACCTACGTAAGATCGCCACCACTGGCTGCCGATGATCATCGCTCGTCCACCACCACCGCACCCCTCCCCCCGCCCCGAATAACCTTCTGGTTACGTCAAAACAGCTCAACGTAAACGGGTTACGGAGCCGGGTAGCACGCCTATGGGATTACTTCTTTCGTTGCAGGGTATTCCGTGCTCCCGTTGCTCCTCATTATCGAGGCGTTTCATCGGAAAGAGAAATTATTCGAAACTCCGTTTGTAGAATTAAGACGCTCCTCGGCGGGCTGCGAGTCATAAATGCACTTTCCATTGTTGCCGCGATCGTTAATTGACGCGTACGGAGTCCGTTGCGCTGCCCGTCGACTCTTTCTTTCTTTCTGTCTTTCTTTCTATCATCATTATATTTACGTTACGTTCTTCGTCGGTTGCGCGGGTTGCGTCGGGGCGCGTGTCCCGGGCCGGCTTTCGTAAGAATCGCGAAAGGTTTAAGGGAAATCGAAAAGTCGCTCGTATCGTTCGCTTATGATCTTCGTTTCGCGTATCACGATGAGCGAATCGCCAGGATTACCTTCGCAACACCGTACGATCGAGCCTCCCGATAAATAGGCATAAGTATAAACATGAAAAGTGGCAAAGAAATAAAAATAATATATATATATATACGGCTCTTTTGATAATTCGTAATTGGTTACATGGCTTTGGTTGTACGTTGGGCAACGTGTGTAGGGCAGGTGAGCGTAAACGTGCAATTGCGAAAAGAATATTTTATAATCCATACGGATTTGATGAAATAAATGTTGAGGGAGGATCGAGCCGAGGAGCTCTACGCTAATCGCCAGGTAATGAGGACGTGACGTGACGGGACGAAGCTAACGAAATCGTAGGAGAAGAATAATTGAAAGACACGGGTGGTCAAGCGCTTTTGTTCATAAATTAAGATTGGAGGACGCAGCTCAAGCTCAAGCTCAAGCTCAAGTGAGTGGAATTAGTTGGCGAGGCCGGGATCGAGGGACGGGCTTGTTCGAAAAAAAAACCAGACACGAGCGTAGTCGTAGCGTAGACGCACGTTTAAATACACTTTTGTCAGGAGAACGGTTATGGAAGTTATAAGTTATAAGTTATAAGTAAAGTTAGCCTCGCCAAACGTCAAACCGCGCCACTTATCAGCTACAATTTCTTCACCAGCTTTACACTCGACGCGATATCACTTTTTTTTTGCCATGTTTGCTGGATGCAACGTGCATCGCAACAAGTTCTGCAGTCGCATCGGCGTTCCCAGCTACACACTCTGAAATTTATAATTATCGCCGAGCGCATTCGTATACGTGTGCGTCTATCTCTCCGTCTCTCTCTCTCTCTCTCTCTCTGGTTCCACACCAGAAACACCGGTAAAGCTTTGGTAAAGCAAAGTAGCCGAGTGCGTGTCCTAGGTGGTATCGCGGTACACCCAGCCGTCACCGCAGTCTCCTCGCCTCGTATTACATAAGTCCACGCTCAGAGGTCGGTGTGATTTTCAAGCGACTGCTTACGAAAATGAAATGGCTGAATCGCATTTGTATCCCATTGCCCGAGCCCGGACGACCGAGCGCTGCACTCGACTGTAACCCGATATACTTATTACCGTATCTATTCTGCTCACCATCGGCCATAGTCGTTCGTTAGCGCGAGGCTCGCGACATACGCTACCGATCCGTAATCCCCGACAGGCGAACTAATTGGCCCGATTCATCCCCCGTTGCGTTCTATTTATATGCTGATAGCTAATAAACCCCAAAAAAGCTTCGCGTCGCAGCCGATCGAACGCTACTTTACGGACGTGACCTTGTGCGCCAAGTAAGGATTCCGTTGAGTAAGGAGGGGCGCGACAGGAGCCCCCGATCTTAACAGAGAGAGAGAGAGAGAGAGAGAACGCTCGAGAATGCTTAATATTTATTAAAAAAAAATTGTTAAACTACGGCGGCCGCGGTTCTCGGAACGTGGCCAAATTCTTTTCAAAGGAGAGATTATTTCCAAAGCCCGCGTACTTATGGTGCCACGCGTTGGATAATAACTCGTTTGGTCGAGCGGCCGAGGAACATTCGCTGGACCAAAGAACGCGCTTATTATTTATTGCCTTTTGACCGGCACGGCGATAGGACGGCGATTAGAGTCCTCCGTACCCGGACGCGCGTAGGCTGTCCACTGCGAATTCCAACGACAATGATAATGATAATGAGGACGGCGGGGCCGAGGCGTGGCCGGTGGGGTAGATTTGGAAAACGGCCGCTAGCTGGCGGGGCAGCGAGGGGGGGGGGTGCCCGAAATTACGGGAGAATTTTCATTGGCAGTAAAGTATTGGGCTGGAATAGAAACGGCTTTCCCAGAGCCGCCCGGGAGATTAATGGCCGAATGGGCCGGAAAAGTCGGGAAGGCTGTTGTGGAATGGTCCGAGCGACCGGGGGCTGATCCATCAAAAGGAAAAGGCACAAGACGCTGCTGCGGGCAGCCACTCTCGTGGCTCATATGAAATTCCGTCACACCAGACACACCTTCGCACCAGACACACCGTCACACCGTCACACCGTCACAACGTCACAACGTCACACCGACAATGGCCCAAGCCAGCGCGGGACCACACAATGCAAGTGCCACAGCGATGCACAAGGCCGTCGGTCACGGCAGATTGCGTTACCGATGACGGGGGCTCGCGCAACCTGTCGTTTTTAAGAAAGAAGGGACGCTTCTTCCCTCTTCCTTCCTGCCCCCGCTTCGCTGACATTACAACTCCCTCGTTGCACCGGTGCGCCGGAGGATGACGTGACGTACCGACACGGACAGGGGGGGGGGCCATGACGAAACGTCATCGGTGAAATCCTCGATTCCCCCCGCAGCTCCTTCAATTATCGACATTTTCGAAACGACGCTCGAAACTCTTTACGTCTTAAACAAACCAGTGTAAAACCCCTGCCTCCGCCACCGCCGACTCTCCCCCCCCCCCGGCGATCCACACAAAAGAAAGAACAAGAAAAGAAGAAAAATAAAACGAATCTCGTGTGCAAGTGTCGCGACGCTGTATATATATATATATATATATGCAGAGGTTGTGATGGACAGTGAAGAGAGAGAGAGAGAGAGAGGGAAAGAGAGACGTAACATCTTATGATAAAAAGTATTTGAAGAACAGGTTATAAAATCTCAAGGCCCGATGGTCACTCGAGCCAGCTACGAAAAGTTGGGGATTAATGATCGGAGCTGCTCCTTAAGCCGTTGAGTGAAGGGGGAAGGAGGCAGGCAGGCAGGCAGGGGGGGTAGGGTTGGGCGCTACAAAAGAAGCGGAGTCTCGAAGCGCTCCGCCGACTTTTTAACTCGATGAGAGCGCAGGTGGAAGGTGAATATTAACGGGCCGCATAGGAACCTCTCCCCCCTCTCTCCCCTCGCCACCCCCCTTCCCTGACGTTTTCCTTTACGCTTTGTTGGCCGGCTTAAGTAGACCCCATGCGTACATCCTCTGGCTTACGAACATGACGCCTGACCCACTGGCACGACTTTTCCCCTCACCGCGCGCTTTTTCCTGACGCTGCCACGCAAAGGAGACAGAGAGGCAGAGAGAGAGAGAGAGAGAGCGTCGAGCAGTCGCGATTTCGCACAAATTCCCATGCTGACGATGTGTTTGCAACTCTTAACTCTTCTTTGTGAGAGAGGGATCGGACGGTTCACGCGGCTCAATTAGCGCCTCTTCGACTGGCCTTTTATTCATTCATTTATTTATTTATTTATTTATTTTTTTCTTTTTGTATTATTATTATTATTATTATTATTATTATATATATACCGACTTTACCGCAGTGACGAAACCGTGAGTTAGTAATGGGGTTTTTTTTACACACCGAGAATCGCGCAATGTCGGTTATTGACATTTGTCTAGGTACGTTGATGGGGGGGGGAGAGGGTCAGGAGGGAGGGAGTGGGAAAGAGTCCTGTCGTAAGGAGCCGTCTCTCGGCTACGTGACCTCCGACGGTTGATTTTTCAGACAGATTAGCCGCGCGGTAAGCTAAGGGCGCCTCCCTCGGGGTTGTCGACATCGGCTTTCAAGCGGCGGGAGGCGGGGGAGAGTGAAGGGAAGAGAAGCGCTTATCGCGACAGGAACTCGGGTTAAGCTCGAGCTAGAGCTCCGGGACAATGTTCAGCCAGGTACGTGTAACAAACGGCTTTACAAAACGTTGCGCTTTTTCATTGCGGATTTTTTTTTTTTCCCCTCTTCTTTGTCCCCCCTCCCACCCTACCTCCCTACCTCCCACCCTCCCAAAGACGACACTGTTACCTTCAAGAGCCACGATTCTCTTACACTTACTGACGCCGAGGAGCGGAAAAAATTTATTACTTCTTCGCTCGGACAACGATCAACAACGCTCCCCCCGCCCCCCAATAACCCCAATAGCCTAGACCTATTCCCAAGTATTTAGGAGCTCGTTTCGAACGTTTAATGGCGTTGAAATTGATCGATCTCTTTAAACGTCACTTAATATCCGCTTTATTACTCACATAATATCAAGAGCTTCAGGCATTACATGCGCTCGCATAGCACAGTATTACTTTAATCAGGGAATCACCAAGACAAGGCGATCATTTTCATTTATTTATTTAAATTTTACACGCGATCGAATTATGCAGCAGTATATATGTATATATATATATATGCGTATCCGTTATTGACAATTCAAAGGATAATTACCAAAAAGCGTTAGATCGAGGTCATGTAAAAGTACGAAATCCATCTCGTTGGAGAAAAATGCATGCTGATTTATTGTTGGGCTAATGAAATTTGAGTCTCTTCGAAAGGCTGATACTTACCGAAATGACGTTAATATTACAATCTCTCAATAAATATCAGAGTAAGGGATTGATCTGAAACGAAACCGGTAAAAGGTTTTACGTATGCCATACAATACGTCTAGATTGTAACAGTACGGTGTACAAGTCGTACGACAGCTTTACAACTTCGATACTTTATTAATAGTAATTAATGCTTGAACAATACATTGTTGCATATTATTTAAAGCTCGAGCCTTTTTTTGTTCATTAAATTTACGTATCACGTAAATGAAATATATTAATTAGTGCTCTCGTTCTGGTTGTTATTATTGGGCCAATGCAAGTGCACGGCTGGTAAAAATCCCCAATTTATTGAAGAAGGTCTTTTCGTTAACGTTAAAGCACGAAATGGTAGAAAATAGTTTCATGCATATGAACGTATATAGTAACGTAACGAAGAGGCCGAGTAGCGTGAATTCGGTGCAAATCGTCGTTGCAAGCTTTTGCTTTGCAAATATACATAACCTAAAAAATCCCGAACGATCGGTACGTTAATTTTCGGACTTGGTTGTCATTTGTCGTGAAAGTTAATTTAATTGAACTCCGAATGATGTCCAATGATGCTCGAAAGAAACAATCTTCCGAATTCGAATGGCTCGCGGTTAAATGCACCGCTCGTGTCTGTCTGCCCATCGCAATTAACGTTTACAAGATCCCGTACAAGATAACCAGCGTGTTGCAAAGGTCCATAAAATGCTCGGTGCTTGTCAAATGAAATATGGAACGAACGGTGGTTCGAGAAAGGAAACAAAATAAGTCACGACGTCATCTTCACGCTCCTTGCCTCGGCCTATAAAACTCTTCTCTCTCTCTCTCTCTCGCTCGCTTTATTTTAGGATAAGAGAACAATGCCTGCAACATCGAGGTCCTCGAAGCCAACAAAGCCGGAGAAGAGCTTCTTTCGGTAATTAAGAAGCGACGCAGTGTGAGAGACAGGGAGAGAGAGAGAGAGAGACTTGGTTTTGTAAATATCAATGTCTACGTTACGATTGGCCATATTGTCACGTTTTGTTTGGCCAATTTCGTATGCGGAAACGCGATTACAATGCGAAGAGAGAGACAGGAGGGATAATGTAACCGGAGACGAGAGAGTGGGTATGGCCGATAAATTTCCTCCCGTAGGCTTGCTTTACGATTTCCCAGTCAACTCGTCTGTCTGTCTGCTTATACTAATTTATCTTTTCCCCTGCTCCGTAAATCAGAAAATCCGAGCATTAGCCGTTCGAATTTATAGAATATCTCCGAGGGTCCGGGACTTGCACCTTTTATCCTTTAATATCCTTTAGCCGAAAAGGGCCGCGGTGGTGGTGGTGGCGGTGGTCGCCGAGAAGAGGATAACGACCAGGACTTTGGACGGCAGTTGGTCTCGTCACCGTGCCAATGAAGAGCGCAGCCGTCCTCCAGACAATTTGTATAATTGTCGTCGTTGGTCTTGGGGATGGGTTTTCAGCGTTCGGTGCGCGTATAAAAGAATGTCAGATCCGAGGACCGATTACCATAGAAATTATTCATTGCCATAAAATATTGCCCAATTAATTAATGTAACGCGCCTCATTCGGATCCCTTATTCGGGCGTTTCCAAGGCTTGGCAGCGGCACATTGCAATCGCGAGCAGGTATTTAAACGGATATTGAAATCAAGGAAAATTTTACGACGATCCAGGAAATCGAAAAGGAAATCGAAAAGGACAAGAAAAAGAAATAAATTTACTGCCCCCTACTTTCTAATATATATATATATATATATAAGATACGTTGTTTTTGTCATTTCCGGACGTTTTCTTTCGTACTATGTTTCTGCAACGGTCGTGAAAAGAAAAGAAAAACAACAACAACAAAACAACGACAACGACAACAAGAAAAATTCACGTACATCGTTCGTTAAGAAAAATATTTTCATTTATTTACTCGCCGACTTCGGGGACTTTCGGAAATATTTCTTTATAGTTAAACACGCGAGATTATTATTCCCCCCGTGATCGACAGAATTTTCTACGTAATAAAGAAAACGAGTGTGATCTATACGTACGTTTTTCTTTCTCTTTGTTCGACTCGATTAATAATATTAATTACTATTGTTACATTACGCGCGTCCGCTACAATCGCAATTGATCTATTAAAATTCATTATTGCGGCTATACTGTAATTACAATAATGGAATCACTCGGTTAACTTCGTTTATTGTTTTTGTAGAATCGTGTTGGGTTCGCAACGTAACAAAAAAATATTAATAAAAGCCTTTGTATTTTGAATATTTACGGTAAATAGTTGGGAGAAATAATGGATTTTTGAAGATCTCGGATCATTCGAGCTCCTTCGAGGCTAAGATCTTTTTTTTTTGTAATTGTAAAAAGGTAATTGGAACAAATATTGGAAGAATGTCGCTATCCGGTATATATATATATACTATTTTCGAACGTTTATGATCTACTTTTTGCCTCCTTTCGATCCCCGGGACAGACTTTTCAGACTTTCCTGGAAATTTCCTGGTCCGGTCGAGGGTCTCGGTTCACCATACTCGAGGACAATCGTTCCTCGATAAACGCGCCCCTCGTCTCGTCTACGACTATCGCGTACTCGTATATCGCTTCAAGGAGTCGATCTAGGAGTCGATCTAGGAGTCGATCGTCTCTTCTCCGAAAGATCTAAATCTTTCCTCACCTCCAGCCTTCCTATCATTTGCTTCTTTATTTCTTATTCTTACGAACCGAATAGCCCGTATAATCACTTCGTACACAATTATTATTTCAACAACCCTTTTTTTTTTATCTATCTTTTCTAGTCCTAATGCCAGGCCAAAAAGAAACAAATATCGTTATCTTAATAAAGTCTCCAAGAACTTGTCGGTGTCGGTGTACTTTTAAGGACATAATACGTTTTCGTCTGCACGTTTAACGTTGACTGAAATTTATAATTCTAAACTATACTATTTTATTATTACTATTGTTATTGTTGTTGTTGTTGTTGTTGTTGTTGTTGTTGTTGTTGTTGTTATAGGGAAGAGTTATTATCGAGGACAAAGTTTCGCTCGATCGACGAATATTTTAGGAAGAGTATATCGTGGACTTGGTGCACTGCATTCGTTACGCATTGATGGGATTATTGAATATTGAATTACTTGTGGAACAATGTACCCTGCAGCAAAGAGACGCGAATGAATATTGACGTAACAATGAATTATTAAAGGACTCAAGCATACTACTTAAGCATTCCTTTTTTTTTTTTTATTTATTTATTATCTGCGAGTACCCTTTTTTCAATATTATTGATCTGTATTATTATCGTTGTTATATTTATTAACGTTGGCGTGGGATATTTTTTGGGGGGAGGGGGGAAGGACGCACTTTTTTTTTGCCTTTACGGAATCGTTGAATTATTATTAAGATGTATTATGGATGAGTCCCCGTGGTCTATGAATGTCGGCCCCTAAGAACCGTATAGTCGTAACGAACAATGTCCCCCCCCCCTTATGGAGGGTCTTCGTATAAAGCTCCACCTCGAGTCCGATTAAAGTTTAAAAGCTCGCCGTTCCCTCGCGCGGACCTCCTTCTACGGGGTTTATTCGTCGATTGACCCCGAGGCTCGTTCTGCCTCCGGCAGCTTCCGCCAGCAGCTTCCACCAGCTAAGAGATTATCAAATAAGCGGAAATCGTTGTCGCGGAAAACGTCGATACAATGCCAAATGATGGGCAGGGGAAGAGGACAGAGAGAGAGAGAGAGAGAGAGAGAGAGAGAGAGAGTTTCGATGCCGGACGAAAAAGTCAGAAACGATCGGATCCATTAGAAATAGAGTCCCCCCTCTCCTCCCCCGCCCCCACTGAGCTTCTACTCCACTCAATCTTGTTTGTAGCTCTTCTCTTTTGCTTTGTGGCTTGAATAAGACGCCACTGTCGGTCTGTCGGTCCCGAACGGAACCTTATCTCTAAGTAGGAGGGCAGGGCAGGGCAGGGCAGGGCAGGGCAGGGCAGTATTTCCCGCGGCGAGCATGAAAATTCCTACCGAGATAATGCCGTTCGTCTTCTCTCTCTCTCTCTCTCTCTCTCTCTCTTTGGCCGGTGTCATCGCTCCGAGGCTCGGTAACCTTATTCCAATCGCCTGAATCCGACGTCCAGCGCACCTGACCTGCCTCAATGCCCCCATCCCTCTCTCCTCTCTTCTTCTTCTTAAGTCCTCTTCGCTACAGGACGCGACGACTTCTCGGATCGTTATCTAATCATGGAGAAATATTTCCCAAGCCGCTTTTTACGTGCACGCATATCTCGCACTTTCTAACTCGACAGCTTCTTTTTCTTTTTCGCTTTTTCTCCAGTCCCCCTCCACCCGCCCCTCCCCCATGCCCCCCTAATAACGTAAATATGCGCTTTTGACATACGAGGTATAATATAAATAATTGAGTCGGCCGAGCTTTATAAGAAGAGGCTTCGCTTAACACTTCATTAGCCAGGATTCCAAAGCCGCTTTTTATATCCGCGGCTATACACGTCTCTCTGTACAAATTTATATATATATATATATGTATGTATATATTTTAAAATAGAATTTAGAGATTATATGGACACGGAGAAGATAAATTGATCCGCGATGCGATGGATTCCGCGGACTCGTGCAATTGTTTTATCGTCCGACGATAAAACGTTCAATGCTATAAGCTTACATGAGGGATGGGATGGCGGACGATGGGGTTATTGGGGGAGGGGGTTCCGTTCGCTACTTCTATTCTACCCAATGCAATATTTTTTCTAATAATAATAATGATAATAATAATTAATACGTCATAGTATGCTGCGATCCAATAGAATATATACGATCGGGTAATAAGATAAAATACCCTTTTAAATAATTATTATTTCAATATTATTTATATATTGAATTTTCGTTTGGTTTTTATATATTTCATTCGCTTCGCGCCTGAGTCTCGTCGCTAACTTCCCCAGTCGTCGTCAGCTTCGCGGGGTAATCCTCGCCGAACGCATAAAGAAACTATCCTTCATTGCGATGCATAGACGTGCATTACAGAGCACGTTGCGTATTACAACGGGACATAGAACGGCGGCCTATGATTTCTCTCGTATTTCCTATTTTCCATTAGCTCGTAACATTGAAACGTTATGCTTACCGAGCGCATTTACTATTTCTATTGTATTTTCGACCTAATGGCTGCCTAATGGAAATGTTTTTTTCTTCTTTCTTCTTCTTCTTCTTCTTCTTCTTCTTCTTCTTTTCGTTTTCGTTTTCGTTTTCGTTTTTGTTTTCAAATAAATAATCCGCGGGCAGATGCGAAAAGCAAGGGGATCGAGAGGCATTTTTGCAGAGAGCGAGCTTTGTAAAATTGATAGACGAAAGAGCCGATGCGCTTGCTGGAAGCGCAGCTTTAGAAACCAATGAATTGTCATTCAAACGCCAAAGATACTTTTGCAAACTCATCGAAATCCATTTGACGTATAAATTTTTTATCAACAAATGCTATAAATCGCTAAACAAACTTCCTTTATGATCCCTTTGATGAAATCCGCTCGCTACATCACTAGTAATAATAATAATAACAATAACAATAACAATAATAATAATAATAATAGTAATAACAACAATAATAAGTCTAGCGATCGTATTTTCGTCGGTATTTTTTTTTTTAGTTTTAACTTCATAATATTAGCAGCGCAAGTAAACAATTATTTTAGTAGACACGTTTTATTTATTTCTGATTTTAAAAAGTCATTCGTAATATCGGCAATGTCAGTTTTTTTTCTTTCTTTCTTTTATTTTTTTTTTTTTATTTAATCGCAAAAAATATGAAAATCCGCGATCGAGACTCGAGGAAAGGAAATTATTCCGTTTTATTACTACTTACGGTAATTCCGCATAACAACATATATTTTTACCGATATTATAAATTTGAGGTGCACCGAATACGCTAGCTAGCTACTCTTCATTAAGTGGGTCTATTTTTCGTTGAAACTTACAATTGTTGTTCGTTTACTCACATTTCTTTTACATTATCCTGATTTTCGTCATCTTATATATATTTCGTCATCATATATACAATCATTTCGTAATGATAAATTTCTTACTGCAAGTGTTGCCAAATTTATAACTGTAATTCGCCGGGCCTCGTTTCAATCTTATATCGATATTATCAATTCAACTTATTCGCAATGGATATAAATGTCCGGCTAATGTATCAATACATAATTGCATTTTACGTAATTATAAACTTATATTTAATCTGTTTAATCTAAATTTCATTATCTTTAGTCGGGATTTTTTTTTTTATTTTATTTGTTTTTTCTTTCGACCGACTCAACAATACGATTCTCGATTAAAATACAATAGAGTTCTTTACGTTTAGGAGACTTACTTTTAAGATAGAGGGACGCTGCTATAAAAAATTGCAAAGTCCAAGGATAGATTATTATGTTTTAACGAGGTAAAAATGTTCGCGGCATGATAATTTCGTATTCGGTATCTCAGCTCCGGCCGAGATGTGCAATAATTCCGATAGGTGGCAAAAAAAAAAAAAAAAAATGCAATGGCAATAAATTTGGAAAACCCGTATTTTTAGAAAATTACACGGTACATCGAGTAGAGATTTACATAATAATTACCCTTACGATACAATCGACAACGTTCACCCGTGAATTCCTTGACTTCGTGCGGCCGTGTATACGTGTGGAGTGACGGGCAGTGCACGTGTAGGGCGCGTACGGGGATACAGGGATGCGCGTAAGCTTTGAATTTTTGCGAATGCGATGTCGGGCAAAAAGGATCGATCGACGAACAACCCGCGTTTCGTCGTGTCGAAGGCCACGAAGTTTCGAGAGGTAAGAATGAGGTTAATGGAAAGGCGTTGGTGTGAACCTCATCGGCAGCTGCCCCGACGCGCAAATTGCACGTCACCGTCAGGCCATAATGGACGTGAGATCCGAAATGTAAAACCGACGAAATGGGAGGTGGGGAAAAGTAATAATCGGCTGTACGCGGACTAGAAGCGATATCCAGGACGTTAAACGCCCGAGGGAGCGAAGGTTTCGTGCCGACGTATAATGCTGAATAAGAACGCGGAGGTGCGCTAATTTAAGCGGGAGCTGCGCGATACCCGTAGCCGAGGGGTAAAGGGGGACAGAGGAGAGAGAGAGAAAAGGGGAAAAACGAAGGCACCCGGTTTCTCTGAAATTCTCTTTTAATGTCTCGGACGAACCGACCGGAAGCTGAAATTGTTTCCGTTCCTCCGCCTCTCGATCTCTCGCTCTCGATCCACAAGCGATCACGTCGATCACTCACCTTTCGTCCCCCAATAACCCCAATAATAACCGACAATAATAATACGAGAAGGTTATTGGGGCGATCGACTGCGAGCGCGCGACTCTTGAGACTTCCAACGTTAAAGTCAAGTCTGGATCATAGACCGCGTAGCCGAGAGCCTCTCCGACCATACCGTACTCTCACTGAAAATATTCATATTCCCAGTGCTTAATGTCCTTCCTTACTCGTGTCCCTACGTCCGATTATAATACCTTCGCGCCAAAGTATTACCGATCGGACGTTTCGTTGTTCCGTTACATGCCAAAGCCGAAGCTTTTGACCGCACACACACGCGTAACTTTAATCGTAATTTCCCGATTATCCATTCGCCTCGTTATCCAAGCCGACAAATACTACCAATTGTACGTGTGTCAAAGTCAAGTCTCTTTTCAACTGACATAAGGAATCCTGCAATTTATGCATAAATAAATTAATTTATTGCTCGCCGATTAAGATCCTTTTTTCCCCGATCCACGTTCAATCCAATGCTATTCTAACCTCATTCTGCGAATGTGACCCTTATCTTTGACCGCTTACCGTCCCATTATCGTAACGAGATCGTTAATCTTGACGTTACTCTTTCGTTCGGGGAGCTTGCGAACGGCCCTCCTCCTCCTCCTCCTCCGCGAGGTAATCTCGACTCCGAGGATTCGCACGTATTCGTATGGGGTTTGCGTTGGACAGCGATCGCAGCGTTCGTCCGACCACCGACTATATCATTATTTAAAATAATTCAATATTTATATGTATACGTATACGTATACGCGTGTATAAATGCAAGCGCAAACGTAGATGATTTGAAAGTCGGAGAGTACTAAACGTAGATTTTCGTCTCTTTATGCATAAAATCAATGGCGGCGTTTGAATGCATTGTAAATCTGCGTTTACGAAAGAAGGTTAAAGTCGTCGCGGGTCACGGGATTCGCCAGGTCCAGGTCGTAACGCAGTCAGTCGAGTCCTCGCGCGAGCTCGTATACTAAAAAGCGCGAATTATATTTTAATATCGAGAAGTGGTGGCCCGATGGTCACGGGGACTCGGGTCGTTAAGTCGGCACGTGTATGCGTGCGGCGGATTATTAGGCTTTGCGGGCCGACGGGCAGGTTCGCCGGAAGTCGAGGTGAGCCGCGAAGCCCTACGAAACAATCGTATCGCGGTGTAACGGATCGGTGCACCATACGATCCAGGTGCAGCGACACGAGGACGATGACGAACCTCCTTCACAGATAGTTCGTCGATGGAGAGAGGCGGCGGGAGCGGGAGCGGGGGGCAATTGAATATCAATCAGGTGATTGAAAGGGACGTCGTCCATTCGTAAATCGTTTCGTCTCAGTGATTAAGACAAAGTGGTCCTCGATGGGCAATGGACGGGAACGGTCCGCTCCGCTCGAGTACTGACCCGTGATATAACGAATAAGTCCGATTGAGCGACGGCGCCGAAGCCAATGAGAGATAGAGAGCGCCGCTTGACTTTTAACACCGTCGCGTTTTATTCTTAGCCTCTAATGCCGTAAGCGAGCCGCTTTTAATCGAACGTTCGCGTTAATCCAGCGCCAAATAGTAATCAGTCACAATTGACCTTTGAAATGTCCTTTCTGTTGCAGGTAATCTCCTTAGATCATTGTGGCCCGTTTACTACCGATCGCACGCTCAATAATGAAGCCACGCCCCCTAGCGGTACGTCGTCCCGTCCAAGTCCTTTTTTTTTGTTTTTACGATAGCCGGGAAGGAAGGCTATTATTGGCTGGTTGATTTTTTGAAAATTAATAATAGGCTAGGAGAGGATGGAAGGGTCGTTGCACGCGGGCAAAGTGATAAAACTCGCGGGACAAGGCTCGGCTCGAGAGCGGTCCCCGCATGACAATGAGCGAATTTTAATGGCCGAGAAGGGTATAGGAGCCGCCACCGCCGGTCTTATTGTCGCCGGTCGGATCCCGCGGAGTGGATATGGAAGGGGTGGGAGGGAGGACACTCGAGATTCATACGGGGGAGCGTCGCGCACCTTGACGCATAAGTAAGCGAACGGGGGCGGCCGAGCGATGACGAATATGAACACGATAAGCGTGGATGTATCCCGCCTCGTATGAAAATGTGGGTGTGACTCACCGGGGTGGTGTTCTGTTGGTCCCGTTTGCCCCGTTGCCCCCCCTTAGCAGCCGATCCCGTGTGGCTTTTCAACGGAGGAGGAGTAATGGACCTCGTCGCCGGCTCGGCTCGCGGGCACCGTACGTAACGCTCACCTCCATTACATTGAGCCCCGTGACACGGTTTGCTTTAATGGAGGCGAAAAGAGCTTTGGCGCTCGCTCGGCCATTACATTTACTCGGGCAACGCGAGTCTCGCGCATTGCCGACGACTGGCATATTACCACCGAGGCCGGGCACTTAATTTTTCCAGCCTCTTGCGGCAGAGTCCCTTTGTCAGTGCCCGTCTGCGCTCCCCGCTCCTCTCTCTCTCTCTCTCTCTCTCTCTCTCTCTCTGTGTGTGTCTCACTCGGGATAGTTGCGGGCCCTCGAGTCGGCGCGACCCACCGAATAACCGATTTTAATTTAAAAACAACAACCAAAACACCCCCGCAAAGGAAAGACAATTATTGCTCAATAGGGGTACAATTAGAGTATCCGAGATTGTCGTCGAGACCAGTGATTTGTTTTGTTTTGTTCCCGAGTTTACGAATTCTCCCCAATAACCCCGGCTCTCTAAACGCGGCTTTCGTACATGCCGCGTAACGCTATTCGCTCTCCACTAAAAACGTTTGATCCGGTAATTCGTAGGCCTCTGCCTCGGTCGGTAATTAAACTCGGTTACTCGCACAAACGATTTATAATTTATATAAATCGCTGGACCTCGGCCGACGGGACTTTATTCGATAAACGAGAAACATAGACAAATCCATCGATCCCAGTTCTATGGACGAGGACTTGTCCGCGATTTCGTAAGCTCTCGTACTCGCGCGCACAATATCATTAATTGTATCAACGATTAGAGATGGCCGATGCGCGATACTCATTGACGTTCGTTTCGGCTCTGCTCGCCGGGGAGCTAACGCGAACTCGGGAAATATCGGGCGATATCGACGTAAACGTGCCAAATACATCATCCAGCTTATCCGTCTCTTAGACATGCAATTCTCGTGACAAAACTCTTTATAGGATTCAGTAGGCCATTCGCCTACTAGAACGCGATTTCAAAACCGGCTTCTCTATGCCCCCCCTCTCTCTCTCTCTCTCTCACGCTCTTGTGCTTTGAAAATGTTTAAAAAGGCCCGCGACGAACGAGTTTAATTAGGAGAGCGGAACTGCTGCGGGCAACTTTACGGGCGAGCAATGATCGACGAAGGGAGAACTCGCGCGCGCGTTACGAGCGCGATACCTAAGGGGGGGTGGTGGCAAATGCCAGCTGGAAATGAAGAGCTTTGAGAGCACGTGGCTACCAAGGGCCAGTGTGTCAAGTTCCCCTCTATAGCAAAAAGGGGTGTTCTCTGGCCAATAACGCCGCCGCGGGTTTCTTTTTTTTTTTTTTTTTTTTCGTTGGCAATAGTTCCATCGAGTTGGAATTGTCCGCGAGGCCGATCGAGTGGACCTTAACCGATCCACGCGCTCGCTATCCGACTCGCCGGCAACCAATATCCCCAGCCGCTGTTGATAAACGCGGACGAGGGGGGCGGAGGGATGTTACTGCGGAGGGCTGCATCGCCGCGTATTGTACGTGATACGACGAAAGCATTGGAAGCCAAAGTGGCAACGTCTCTTCGTCCGAACTGGCAAGAGTCTCTCCTCTGGACTCATCCTCTATCATTATTGCGAGGAAAATTACGCGGCCGTCGGCGTCATTGCCCGACGAACCCGAACGAACTACGCGACTCGTATCCTTGCGCGCCATTACATGAGATGAAGCTTCACGAGATGAAACGAACGGGGAGCGTAATAAACAATGTCGAAGCCCGACCGATCTTCCTCGAACAAGAGTCATACCGATCTTTAAGCCGACGCTTAAAGCCCTTAAACCACCCCCCTCCCGCTACCCTCCCTTACACCCCGAGGATGACATTTCGCGGACAGTCGTAGCCGCGATATCCCCGCGATATCCCTTTCACCTGGGATATTTTTTAAACGCTTAGGTCGGTAAACATCTTATGTCCCGTAGTGGCGCGGGACGTTAACGCTGACGTTTCACGTTCCCTCTTGCACAGGCGACACGAATAACTTACTTTCCAGTCCTGGTAGTATCACTCCCGCCTCTCCTAACGTTTCGCCAGTCCTCCCTCACTCCCTAGTCGAAAGCTTCGTTATTTCTACTGTCCAATAAATCCTGGACTCGATCCTTTACTCTTTTTTGTTCACTCTCTCTCTCTCTCTCTCTCTACGTCTCCTTCTCGTAAGGCAAACGTAGCGTTTAATGCCCGACCTTCGACATTGGCCGCCCTGCAAAACTCCGTTGCGTGATAAGCACTGTGACGCTACACTAGGGCATAGCTGGCTGTAATCGGTACTCGATCGGGCCCGCGACTAATGAGTTCCACAGCTAAAAATTCCGACCTTAATACGCGATACGAGCCTTCCGCAGCGAGTACTACTCCGTACTCGAGCGGTACAATGCAGCGCTGCATATCATACATTTGACAATTTTTATTAAACGCTTTTCAAGTGGGCAGCGCCTTTAGATTGTTCGTATCTCCCCACCCCTCTCCCCCCACCAACAACCACCATGGCGCGCTACGCACACCGAGTGTCGGGCACACGCGCTCAAGCATGTATATGTGTATATAAAGTTATCTGATCCACATTCCATCGATCGATATGTGTGGACTATATGTATTGTAGTGTATCCAGCAGTCGAGTTCGTAGAGCCCAGTGACATATTTTCCGCTTACGTTGTCGCAACCAAAGTCCCCGCATTTTCTTTTAGGCTCTTTCTTCCTTTTTTTTTTTTTTATGTAGACCACGAGCTCGTTTTCCCTCTTTTCGCTCGTTTTCGCTCTTTTCGCTGTTCGGCAACGTTTCCTCTTCTTTTTCTTTTTCTCTTTTTTTTTTTCTTTTCTTACCTTACCTTCAATACAATAATACAGTAATATATATTAAACAATATAGGCTCTGTTACATGGATAAGTATCCGTGAGGCTTTTAATGCACTTGTCTGATTTTAATATCTTCACTGCCATTGTGTTTCCCTTACTGGCCGCTTAATTCCCTTGCTAGCCTTAATATTCGTATTTGATCTATAATGATGAGATTTAGATTACTACACATGAGTTATGGCGCGGAATTAAGAATATCTACGTCGATGCGCCTGATTATAAATCCAGATTTATAATATACCGCTCACTCGTATCTTATTTCCATTAGAACTGACTTTATTTAAAGATACTTTTTTTTTTTTTTTTTTTTTATTTAAATCAATCGTTGTCATCATTATTATCGATTAATTAATATCAAGATAATAAACAGCCATCTGCGCGCGCGTGTGTGTGTGTGTACCATTGACATTAAATTGTAAGTACTTTGGTGTAGATATTTCCCGATCAATTTACGAAGAATAAAGTCTAAACGTTAAGCGGTATATTTCAAAACCAACTAAAATCACGTTAACGAGCAAGAAATTTAAAGGGTCTTTAGTGAATCATGTGCCAATGACGCGTATATACGCGTATTTCGATACATAAATTATAATATTCGGCCGACGACTGGCGTTATTTCCATACAGAGATTAACATCCGATCAACGAGGAAACTAATCTCGTGTTGCTGGTTAGTAAACGTCCTTTTCCTCCCAAGCGAGAGAGAGAGAGAGAGAGACAGAGGAGCGGAGGGACTAATTTTCAGGCACAAGTCAATAAATATTTTTATGTTTAAATTTTTGAATTTTAATAACGTAAATAGAGTCGAGGGAAACGATAGACAAAGGGACTTTAGCACAAGGAGGATTACAGGCTTATATTACATTGTAAGATTGATTTTTAAAATTGCGAGCGAATTATCTTTAACGTTATAGCCACGTTGGATTAGTTTACTGAGCGGCCTAACCGTTACATATTTAAGCAGCCATTGAATGAAACGGCGCCATTCGACTTGTTATAAATTCACTGAAAAACTACGGCTTATCCATTAAGCCGTAAAACCGACATTACACAATACGTAGGGATTCTAAAAATATTTTACTCTACTTGTCATGTACAGTTCCTTAATTGCATTGCAAATAATTGCAATATTATTAGGGGTGAGATATTGTTAGCAAGAGCGGTAATGATAAAACGCGTTAAGGTTCATAAAAAAAGTGATACGGGCTCGTTACTTGATATGATTTTCGTTATCTTTTTAATTCGTGTAATTTTTATGTTAATTAAAAAGAAAAAGGTAAGTGAATAAAATCCGTAGCGTTAAGAGTATTTTATTCTGTGGGAGGGAGGGAGGGAGGGAGGGAGGGACACACACACACACGCGCGCGCGCGTAACCTTGAGTGAGTTTTATTATTCATTGTCAGGCAAAAGTAGTTCGCTTAACGTATGCGCCGCTTTAATGATATAAGCGTGATAAATATCTTTATTAGCATACGAGGAGAGCTCGAGTCAAAAATATAAATAAAAATTGTAAATTATAATTCCGTCGTTGTGTAGCAAACTGTGGAATGAAATAGCTACGAGCCCGGCTTCCCATAAAGAAAATCGGAGGGCAATTGATTGCGATGCGATAGTAAATGGATACAATAATATCGTTAATGGGCAATAAATAGTGCGAGGCATTTATACCGATAACTATATAATATATACAATATATATATATAATTAGTTTGAACATTGTTATTGCGAGAGATTCCCCATTGTATTCCATTTTGGTTAATAGTGTGATGTTTTCGTGTGAAATAGTTAGGAAAGAAGGCAACGAACGGTTCCAGCATTTCGCAACATTCGGCCGTGATATAATTAATATTTAGACTACGTTGTCGTTCTTTAAAAATTGTAAAACGAAGTCGCGTCAAGTCTCGTTACGTATACAATAAGAATTTGCTATCTCGGGCTGAATTGGTGAAAAAAAAAAAAAAAAAAACAACAACGTGCACAATTATTACGTAGAATTAGAATTCCCCAATAACCCCAATAAGCCCAATAAGCCCAATAAGCCCAATATCCGAAATAAGCGAGGTAACATTGGCTTAGCAGCCTTATTATTCTAGCAGCAATTCCAATAAGATACGACAAGACGGATACGATTGAGAAAGCGTAACAGTAAATTATATAAATTATCAAAGGAAACCTCGCGGTTCGTGGTAAATGTCGAAAGAATGCGCGTGAACACAGTGAATAATTATTAGGAAAGCGCTTACGGTAAGCCCAATGTAACCATAATAATACCAATAACCAATACCAATGGCTCCGGCTAGTCACCGATACTTTTATTATTCATTGCCCATTGGGCAGGTACGGAAAGAGAAAAGGACGTAAAAACAGAGACACTCGTATAAGAACAGAGACAGCATCGGTCATTGAATATTCTAAGGGGAGGAAGAGGGAGAAGAGGAGACGGTTGAGATAGATTCACAAGATCATCGTCATTGTACGACCTTGTAAGCGTAATGGTTTAAGTGGCATTCAAAGTCTCGTATAAAGAATTCGATTGGTCGTACGGGTCCGGTAATTTCGGAGGTAATCGAAGCTCCGCAGCCTCGATCATTACTAATCCTCCTAAGAGTGTCCAGTCCCATAAACAAAATGCCGTCTGCGCGTTCTTACGATAACTCGACATTCGTCCCGGAACGAGAGGAGACGCGCGGAGTCTGGATGGGACGGATCGGCTCGTACACGTCGATGTTCCGGATGTCGAACGAGTACCGCGACCGACTCCACTCACTATGACTTTATAAATTCGTTATCGACGGGGCTGTAATCGAGTTGACGGTTAGCTGGCACTTTCGAGGGCAATTTAACCGCGATACGATTAGGGTGTACGCGGGTGTACCGGGCAAGCGGAACAAGTGCTCTCGGTCCTCGGGAGCAGCCCTCTCCTGCCCAAGCGGCTAATCCAACGACTGAGTGACATTGCGCAAGCGGTTCTTTTTTCTTTTTCTCTTTTTCTTTTGTTTTCGACAGGTGTACTGTCGACACGAGGGTGGGGGGGGAGGAGGACCAGTCGGGTTTACGCGCTAAGTGCGACTCTCGGACGCGGGTGGACTGGGAGGAAGCCGTTCAAGGGGTTATTGGGGTCATCGAAGTGGCAATGGTGGCTGCGGTAGTAGCGGTTGCACCCAGTGACGGTCCACGACAATCCGCAATGGGGAAAAATAATTGTACGCGTAATCGCTTTAAGCGTATCTCTGCGGGGGCGTAAACGGATTCGGGACTCGCGTCTAGAGAGAGAGAGAGAGAGAGAGCGGCGACGCTTCCACGTGATCGAGTCAATCAATGTCCTAGGCGTCAATCGCGATTAGGTAGAACTCGCAGCGGTTCCCTCGGCCTCGTCGACCGGCATGATCGCCCTCATTTCTATTGCATTATACGGAGCGACGGCCGCTTCCGACGATCCGCTCTGCTCCGAGATCCCCGGACATTTTTACTGTCGCAACTAGCTAGAGTGCTAGCGAGCGCGAGAGAGAGAGAGAGAGAGAGAGATGGAGAACGAGCCGGTGATGATAATATCGTGGAGACGATCGGAGCTGAGGTTGAATTGCAAATCCAGTGCGGCTACGTTGCGTGAAAGAAACTCGTTACGCGAGTGTGCATCATCGGCATTGTGTTGCCGGTGGGCGTGATTGCGACGGCCGATGCAGGGCCGTGTGAAAAAAAAGGTTGCGAGGCTCGATAAAGTTCTGGCGGCTACGCTACCGCTACGGGATGGCCGCTCCATGCCGCTCTAATCCGGCAATCAATAAGTGCAATACCGACGAGTCCACCGTCAACCCCTGAATCCATCCACGAGAAACGCTAAATTTTTCCATAGATCCCGTCCGATCCGAGGAGTGGCGTAAATAAAGCTCATCGCGCCACATTATCTGAATCAAAGCATCCTCTTCTCCCTTATTTCTTATTACAGGGATTCAACTCGCGAACGAAACGCGAGCCATCTTTCCACCTTTCCCTCGACAAGTTTGCTCCCCCATACTTTTACTGTCATTATCATTATCGTTATCATTATCATTCTTGTTGTTATTCTTGTTGTTATTAAATTAAAAACTCGAGCTCCACCCCTCTCCCCCCCCCACCGCCGCGATCCCTTTTAAAACACGAATCTCAAAAATAATGAATAATAGATTCCTCGGCTGCGATTTATTTACGATTTCCTCTATATAAGCCATTATTTTTATAATATTTCATTGGAGGAGAGCTTGAATGCAAACGCCGGCAGTCAATCGCCGAACAAACAATACATCATTCATTTTTCTCACTCGTAACGTAGATTATTAATTAGTTAATAACCTCGTTTATTGTCTCCGATTCGTTACACGGGCATATTTATATATTTGTCCTCTCTCTCTCCTCGCAGCACTTAGTTCTGCAATTAAAATTAAAATAAAAATCCAACATTATTTGGCTTTAGAGCCCGCGCGAATGCAATAACCTTCGTAAAGATGTAAATTATATTTCATTAATTTAGCTTAGCCGGGGAATAATAGACGCCGAGCGTCGAGCCGGCTTTGATTACATGAAAATTTCCATAAATTATTATTACGCGCCTCGAATACTCGAATTGCATTGCATTGCCGAGCCGCTTGTCGAGAAGTGAAAATACACGAGAGCGATTATTTAACGACAGGATAATTTTAATAATCAAGGACAAGCCGCTGCCACGTTTAATAGTTAAATCTCCCTCCTTTGGACACGAGTCCGCCCTTTCTTATATATATATATGCGAATCTTTCTTTAATCGTTTATTTTCACAAGTCGCTTGGGTAAAAAGCACGTCACGGCCTTTTTCCGCTATCGAAAGCACCTTCGGCTCATTACGAATAGAAAAAGTCCGGCTAAAGGAAGTGCATAACCGTTACTTACTTTTTAGTAGAAAGAGCGAGATAGAGCGAGATAGAGCAAGAAAGAGCAAGAAGGAAGGAAAGAAAAGAAAAGGACGTTACCGATAGAGTTTGAAAACACCTGCTTCTAATACGGTAAAAACTTTCGGAGCTTTATAATTGTCGTTAACTTGTACTTAATATATTATAGGTAAAACGAGTTGTAATAACGAACGTCGTCGACGATACGATGTCATCAACTGTAAATGTATGAATCAGTGCTTAGGACGAGTTGAGCCGCAAGTTTAGTTGCAAGTCGATTTATAAATCGTCGTCCCCCCCCCCTCTTTTTTTTTTTCTTTCACATTCGTAACTCTAAGGTCAGAAGTATTCGTGAAACCGTTAGGATTAAGCGAGCACGTAGTAAGTAATCTTGGCTAATTATAAAATAATGAATCAGCCTGGGGATCGGATATAATGGGGACGCGCGTTCAAATAATGTCTGCCATGCTTATTGAATTGAAGGAAAGCGCATGTTACGTGGGCGGTATTATTCTGTCTCTGGCGTCCGATCGAAGCCGGGCCGTGCCGAAGCTCTTTTATCTAAACAAATAACGCGACAGACGCTAAAAGCTCTCTCTCGCGCTAACTAACTAGCAACGCTCGAAGCGTATCCACCCTTTGACCTCCGAGGTAACTAACGGGTTACCTCCGCCTCATGCATCAGCGGAGAGGATCCTTTATTTATTTATCCCGTGGCATCGGCTCTCCTCGCCGTACCCCGTCTCCGTTCATGCATCGGCACCCCCCCCCCCCCTACCGCCCAAAGAAAATGCAGTTACGCGCCATTATCGCGAGCAATTGGCTTTGCGGTACTCCTCCCCCCCTCCCCGATCTCCCAGGCGTCCTCTCCAGGCCAGCTCTCCCACGAGATTCCCGGCCCACCTTCCCGGCCTCTCGTCTCGGCATCCTCGCTCGCTCGCTTCTTCTTCTTCTTCTTCTTCTTCTTCTTCATCCCTGGCTCGTACAAGCTTTCTCCTCCCGTCGCGCTCCTTTTCTCCCCCCCCTCCCAATTACAAAGGCCGTACCCGGGGTGCTTTCGATTTCTTTTCCGACCTCCCCTGAGCTACGATTACGTCTAGTCCACGACCGCGCCAATCAATTAACATTCGCGCTTATTTATATTTTTTTTTTGCGCGGACATTTTTTGCCCCCAATGCCGTAAATTAAAGTCTAATGTAAAGTTAAAGCTTCATCGGGCGTTACGTGAACGGATGAAAATTCTCATAGGCTCACCGTACTAATTATCACTCGATATCGTTTCCGTTCGGTCTCGCCTCCTCCCTTTCACCTCTTCTTCTATCATTAATTTATTGATGCGAAAATGCCCCCTTTTCATGTCAAAGTCATCATTATTGTCGTAGTCGTGGTCGTTGTCGTGGTCGTTGTCGTCGTTGTTGTTGTTGTTATTTAACGCGGATGGCAAGGTAAGGAGAATTATGTAAGCCAGCCCCGTTAAGAGATACGCGTAGAGCCGGATAAGTGTGCGTCAACACGAAATCCCGACTTATCGACTCACGAAGCCCGCTGTTTATCATTCTGACGATACGACGCGTACGTGTTACAAAAAAAAGAAATCAAAATATAATAAGCGAAAGGAATAATAAGAAGCAGATGGGAGTACGAGGGGGTATGTATCCACATAGCATTATCGAAAGTGAAGTTTATCTTCGATAAATATTGCTTGAATAAAGTAACCACGTTGTATCGTTGCGTATCATTTGGACGAGGTTGACAGGGTTGAGCCTAATCGTATCGGTAGTATAAGTGAAAATTTAAATTAAAAGCATAACATTACTCACGTCGATTACATGTACGTTGTTGGTTTTTGTTTTTTATTTTTATTTTTTTTTTATTTTTAGCCGCTATACGGAGATATGTCCTTACGGAAGCTCAAAGCGAGCGCAATTTAATAATCTCTCTCTCTCTCTCCCTTTGGGAATAAGCGATAACAAAGGGTGGCGGGTGGGGGGGAAGGAGGCAAGCGAAGGAAAGCCAGGCGGTAGGCCGAGTAGTACGGCAGGCTTTTCGATATTACAAAATCAGCCGTTAATGAGAGAGATTGGAAAAATGCCATTAGGCCGAGGAGTGTCGACGGTGAAAATCAATGAAACGAAGGGTCCGCGCGTAGCTCGGCGAGAGAACGAAGTAAATCGCGAACGAAATGTGAGGTGATTTTGCAATTCCATTGCGAATCAGCGGCAAATTATTACGCGTATCGCGCGAACCGTAGGACGGGGCGAGAGGGTCGGATATCGAATAGAGAAAAGAAAATGAGATCTTGTCCCGATATGCTTGGCAGCCTCCACGGGAGAACGATCTCTTGCTAGAGGGGAGGGTGGGCGGAGGTGGTGCTCGGGGCTGCCGTCGCACGATGAATTAGACCCATTCACCGATCCCCAGGACGGGGACGACGTCTGTTTGTGAAAACCGGCTTCGGCTGCTATATACCGTAATTCAATTGGAATGCATTTCCCTGTGCCCGAGTGGCAAGCCACCGACGTATCTCCTCCTCCTCCTCCTTCCCTACTCCTCCTCCACCTCCTCCACCTCCTCTACCTCCTCCACCTCCTCCACCTCCTCTACCTCCTTCTATACCTTCGTCGCCAGCAACAGCGCCGACCGTTAGCGCACACGCGCGCTTTGTCTCCGTAACCTCCTGCTCTACCCCCCTACTCCCCCACCGTGACCTATCGATTCCCCGCTGTTCCAGGTCTGGCTGCGTTGATGGCAGAAAACGGGAAAGAGATAATGCAGCCGATACTCGCCGTTTGTAAGGACCACGTGCAAACCCACCGGGTTGTCGGTCTGCGTCCAGACAAAGATCTCTTTTCCATTTCTCTCGTACGATCCTCTATTTTTCATTGCCTCTCTCTCTCTCTCTCTCTCTCTCTCTCTCTCTCTGCTCTCAACTCCTTACGAATTGGCGGAATAGGCCTCGCGGGCGCTATTCCTGCCCGATCGATACGAAATATCATTCCTTCGACTGGGCCTTCGGTTCTTTTTCTTTTTTTCTTTTTTTCTTTTTTCTTTTTGTTTCACAAGCCCTTATTTATATTATATACCTACGGAATATACGTCGACTGGAGAGCGAAGGTTATTGTAGGATGAGTGGGAAGAACCGTTGTCGGGCGCACGTGTGTACACGACGCGCGGAGAGAGACGAGCGCCCGTCCGAGGGGATCGGAATAAAATGGTCCGTGGAACAAAAGGACGTAATTGATTGACGAGGCTGCAGGTCATCGAGATGAGGATTCGTGCTCGTGCTCGTCCTCGTGCTCGTGCTCGTGCTCGTCCATCAGAGCGTCGAGTGCCGAGGACGGGCGCGGGTCGCGAGCGTTGAACCTGAGGTCGAACGTATGCAGCAGCGAGCGGCGATAGGTGGAGAGCCGGTCTGGGGGTCGTCGATACCGTGGTCCGCCTAATGCTCTTTCGCCCCCTCCCAACCCCACCTCGACCCCTTCCCCCCCAGCCAGCCATTCCTTTTATACCCGTGTATATTTAATCGGCGAACTTTCGTGCCGCGGATTATTTAGCGGCCCGGCAAACAGTATTTATTGGCTCGTATTAAATCCTTGCCGATAAGCCGGCTCGTTTTATTTCCTAGACGAATTAGCTGCTGCTCCCCCCGCCCCCCATTCGCACTTTGGCCGCATATTTTATCGGGGTTATTGGACCGAGCACCTCAATAATAAAGCTGCTGCTGCTGCTGCTGCTGCTGCTACGCGCTCCTCTCGAGCTCCGGTTTATCCTCTCTCTCTCTCTCTCTCTCTCTCTCGTTTAGCCTCGTGCGCTGTACGAAGCGGAAGCCCAAACGATCACGGGCCCAAATGGTCCGAGCTGTAAGACAAGACGATCAATGTGGAAGATCGAGGACACGAGTTGTTGTTTTGATCGTAAGCGTTGGCGGGCGCGACTGAGCATAGAAGTGCCGAGGTGGCAGTGCCGAGCGTCAAAACGTCGATGCGTTATGTAAAAAAAAAAAAAAAAAAAAAAAAAAAGAAGGCGAGGACGACGCTCGTTAATTACTACATCCGGAGTACTTACGGGTTGCCGATTCAGCGCGCGAGGCAGAACCGTCGCGTACACGTAAAATAAAGGTGGTAAAAAACAGGGGGGGGGGGGGACGAATAGAAGTCTCCGATCCACGAGAGAGTGGCGTCGGGTTCGGGAAGGCACGTCGTCGTCGTCGTCGTCGTCGCGCTCTCGCGTTACCACGCGAACGATTTGTCACACGCCGATGATATGACGAAGGCGACCCCGCGTCTGCCTGGCAGGAGTCCGTGCTGTAAAAAAAAAAAAAAAAAAAAAAACAGAGGAAAATAAGATCGATAGATAGATAGATGGAGAGAGAGAGAGAGAGAGGGGGTGATGGGGAGGATGGGGGGAAAGGGATACAGAGATGAAGTAAGAATGAAAAAAAAGTAGGCCAGCGGAGTCCAGGCGGGGAAGGGGCTCCGAGCGACGGCACGACACGTGTTATTTCGTAAAGCGCGTATCTCGAATGATTCGTTGAATGAAATAGTCCCGGGATCGACGCCGCTCCTGCGTAATAACAATGACGATAATGAGGATGCCGGTGACGATCGACAGTCGGTTGAGGCCAATTAACCTCGGAGCCCAACCGCCCCAGAGTCGATACATTCCCTTCAGCAGCAGCAGCAGCAGCAGCAGGCCTTTCAAACATCAGCGGGGATTATTAATCGATCGGCTCAAGTCGACGTCAATTATTATTACGTAAGTCTCGAGGAGTCGAGTGAGAGAGAGAGAGAGAGAGAGAGTTACGGGCGAGAGGGAAGGTTATTGGGGGACTTTTACAATACGCCAGGAGCAGCGGTCAGTCGGTTAATGAGATCGTTGAGACGTGTGTGTGTGTGTGTGTGTGACTTACGGAACGGGAGGGGGATTTCGGCCCCATTAGCCTTTTATGCGAGTGGAAGCGCGAGTGGAAAAAGTTGTCGCGTCTCGGTTAAATATAGCGACGGGAGCCGCGTAAGCGGCGAGTAGTGTCAAGAGTCTCGGTAAAAAAGCCCGCGACGTCTCAATGGCCGGTCGAACGTAGGAGAAATTAACGAGTAGTTGGTGGGGGAGGAATTATCCTCGGCGAGGAAAATTGTCAAAGCAACGGAGAGGGAGGATAGGATGGGTATCCGGGGTGGAGGGGGTGGTGGCCGTAGTAGCGGCTACGGTATCGAGCGAGAGCCTGCGGGCCCCTTTACGGTTTTTCTGACGTCGAGAGGGGAGCGGGAGAGGGGCGCCGAGCGCTCGCTCGTAAATCCCGGCAAGTCGTAGCGCCTCCCGCGAAATTGGATCGGCTCGGCCGTTAAGAAAGAAAGAGAGAGCGCGCGCGCGAGAGAGAGAGAGAGAGAGAGAGAGAGAATACGTCTCGGGGGGGGGGGGATACGCAACGAACCTCGAGGGCGTAAGCCGCGGCACCGGAGAACTTCTCGCGTGGGAATGAGACATTTTCCCGTTTAATTATCCTATCCCCCCCACCCCACCCGCCCCCCGTCGACCCCCAACGTCGGGTATAAAGTTGTTAATCAGCGGCCGAGGCTCGGAGCTCTCGAACGCTTTCCCCCGCGCAATTAATAACAATAGCGCCGTTGATTATGACGTGGGGGCAGGGGGGGTTCCCGGTAAAAAGGCCATTGGCTCGTGAAAAAGGTGCGTGAGAGCGATTAGGATTGCGTTAGGCTTCGGCCACTAAGAAATCAATCTCGCGTCTCTCGTCGAGTAACCGAGGCCCGCGCCACGCGTAACGACAGCGTCAACGACAACGACAGCGACAGCAATAATAATAAGAGTTCGTGGGCAGAGGGGCGGTGAAGAGGACACGAAGGTGTCAAGGAGTCCCATCGGCTAATTCTATAGATCCGATCGTGTCCGTGTGGATAAGCATACAATCACCCTCCCGTTCTCCGATACCGCGAACCTCGGCGTTCTCCACCCCCACCCCAATAACCCCAATAACCCCCAATAACCCCCAATAACCCCAATAATCGAGCCCTCAACACATTATTTTATAGACATTTTCTCTTCAGCCAGTCTCGGCTAATAATCTCTGTGGAATTTCCGTAAACGGCTAGGGCGCTATTAGGACCGAGAGGATTCGAGGAGCCGTTAACCGGGCCACGATGATCGCGTGTCGGCGGAGAATAGGAAGAGCCCGGCCCGCGGCAGTCTCACGGCCGCGAATCGCCGCACGTGGTGTATCGACCGCGTGGGAACCGCAGACTGAGTCGTCCGGTGATTCGGCGATGGGGTTATTGGGTCGCGGTGGTGGTCGCGGTGGTGGTCGGGGTGGTGGTCGGGGTGGTGGTCGGGGTGGTGGTCACAATACGCGCGAGGGGTCGCGTTTATGACACGTCATCGGGAAAACAATGGCCGGTCGTATCGTAGGCTAGCGGGGTCTCGCGCCTCCTCGTCCACGCGACATTATTCCACGGCTGGTTTTACGAATCAGTGGCGGCCGATGGCCTAATCCGAGCCCCCGGACGCCCGGGGAGCAGCAAATTATGCGCGGCACGATATTTTATACTCTAGACATTTTTTTTTTTTTTGCCGAACCCGGACAATGGACAACGCTTCGCTCTTCAATCCCTACAACAATAACCCTCCTCCTCCTCCTCCTACTCCTGCTCCACACGCCTTGTACGGCAGTACCACAATACCGCGAGAATACAACGGGAATGCCTAGTTGTTATTTGCTCTGGAGTCGGGCCCCCCCCCGCCCCCCGTTCGAGACTCCGGTCTCGAGCTTCCGACCGGAGGTAGGGACGACCTCGTCTCGTTGCTCCAATGCCAAGTAAAATCCAAGCTGGATCTTTAAGGATCGAAAGAATCTCCGGCAAAATGTGAGAAACCCTAGGTTTTTCTTTTTCCCTGACCCACCCCCGCCCCCGCACTTTTACCTCATTGACGCGCTTTTCTTTCTCTTTCTTTTTTCTTTTTTTCTTTTTCTTTTCTTTTTAAACGAATAATTGACGACCGAGTGAGTGGATTCTCTAGTCGCTCTCGTTAAGGCTTTGAAAAGAAAGGGAATTTATGAGCCGCTGTTCCTTTGCTAGTTGCTACTTAATGAAGTACTCATCTGTAAGTAAGTCCTAGATAAACTAGTCTACGTACGCGAAACCTTGCATAGGATCGAAGACCAATCTTTTACGCTCTATCCGTACGCGAATTACACTCCCGTAGCTTAGGATCAATTAATCCCTGTTCCTCTACCTCCTTTTTTTTTTTAAAAAATAACGTACTTTTACGTGGTCTTCTTACTCGTTGAGTGAATAATTAATTACGCGACGGCGTTACGATTGTTTACGATTATCATTGGCATTTACAATCCCGTTTTATGCCTATAACGTGCCTTACGGTGTTCCCCCCACCACCTCTTCATCTTCCTTGTCGTAAGAGAAACCAATCTCCATCCAATTTTTTAATTACTCCATTTTTGAATCAATAGCCTTGCTAATTAATATCTGTGAATTCTGGCCACTTGGTATTTTGTCGATACGTAAAGGCTTATTAGCATTACAGGGAAATTTATCTAGAAAAAGGTTGACAATATAAGGAATGTTTAACGCGCAAATGGAATAATGGAATAATGGAAGCTTTCGAATACCTCTTTTGTGAAATACAATAGATCTTAATAATGTAATTAGCCACGTTTAAGAATAACATAAAAGATCGTCGACTTGATTAAAGGAAAATGTGCATACTTACTTATTTACTTTCTTTTGGGAAATTAGAGTCGGTATCACCTTTACGATACGAATAGATTTCACTTGCTCGAGAGGAGGGTACGTTGCTCGTGAAATCCAGTGCTCGAAATAACCTCCTACGAGCTTCTGCTTTCTGCTTTCTTTGTGCCCCGCCATGAGTGCACCGTAACGTACCTTGTCAGCCCATGGGAACATATTTAATCGAGAGCGTCAATTCTGTCTATTATACTCAATCATATATATCTAGTCTGGCCTTTCTTCTTACCTTCAATTTCACCTTTAATGCTACGCATTCGGATCCCCCACGTGGCAATTGTTACTCTAATGGCAATGTTCTCTCGATTACGTTTAGAAATTTTGTCCCCTGTACTTACGAATGCCTTTAAGGGTGACGCCGAGGATATTTTCCAAGTGAACAATTTTCTCTTCTCTTCAACCTCTCCCCCATGAACTTTCTTCTTCTTCTTGCGGAATATTATTACCGTTTAACTGAAGGCTCAATGATTTGGGATTGAGATTTATAAAAGAGAGCTTGAATTTATTCTTCCAATGTAAATAGTCGTTTGGATTCGTATTGGATTATAAGTACTCATTACCGGCTGTAATAAAGATACTTTACTTTTCGAGCTGTTGAGGCTTAGTGGGGTTATTAAAACGGATACAAAGTACCAACGGATACCAAGTGCCAAGCTCGTCGAAGCAGAACTTCAGAATCATCAAAGCGGCGCTATTTCATTAAGATTTTGATATTTCTCTGTTGCTGGTGGATCTGTTAACGGGAGTCACGAGTCCAGAACAATCGAAGCCTATCGTTATATTATATTTATCTCAACCGGTCACCTTACCGTTCCAGCAAGTGAGCATTTCTTTTTTTTTTTCCTCGATCGTTTAAGACTGAATTGAACTGACTTCGACCGGATGGAATTGAAGTGCGAGGAGGGGGCATTAGTTTTACATCGACAATCGACATTGTAACTCACGCGTAATTACATGAATTAATGAATTAAAGGAGACCCTCGCTGATAGTCGCGGGGAATAAAGTTGGCAGGAGGTCGGCGGTAAATACGACCTGCCGGCGACGCACAGGTATCGGCTACTACGAATGGTCCCGAGTTCCTGGGGAACCCGGGGGAAGCTTAAGGCGCGTAACTGAATCCTCCACAGACCGCGAGGGCTTCTGCAATTACGTGGATTATATAAATTGAGGATTTAATGAGCAAAGGAGGAGGAGGAGGAGGAGGAGGAGGAGGAGGAGGGAACGAGCTCGTAAAAGGCTTAATGGAGGAGTTAAGAGCTTGGCTCTTAAAACCACGGAATCGTTAGAGAGCTATGTATATAGAGCGAGAGGAGGGCGTTTAAGGGGCCGAATCTTCTTCATTCGTACGTAATTAGCGAACGAACTCTCCGAGGTTATTGGGGCGATTGGGGTTATTGGGGTTATTGGGGTTACTGGAGCGAGTCGCGGGCAATTCGCCCGATTCCGGCGACACCAGCGATTACAGCGATTGTCTTGGGACCCCGTCGGTCGCCACAAAGGCACGCGCATGCGCTTACTACGCAGACGCGCAATAATAACGTGCAATTGCGATACCGGCTTAGCCGTACAGTCGGCGCCGCCCCTCGATGTCCGCCGACTGCGTTCGTCGTCCCGACCAGTACCGACGTTTCCCGTAATTTATACCGCCGCTAACGAGATCCGAGCGAACGCTTTGAGCCGCGGCGGGGCGGGGCGGGGGGCGGGGGGGTCGCAGCTTCCAGGATGCGCACGCCAAGGCCTACGTGTACGTTATCGTGCACGAGCAGCCGGGATCATTAGTACGCCGCCCGTGGTTATTGGTGAACGTGGTGGTGATGGAGAGAGAGAGAGAGAGAGAGAGAGAGAAAAAATATTAGTCAGCAGTCGTGAAACGAAGAGGACGAGGCTCGTCACCTACAATAATCGTAAATAAGCGGGCGCGCGATTACATGATCCATTATGGCCGAGACGAGGGATTGCGTAAGAAGGTGGATAGAGATCGTTTCCGCGAGATCAACGAAAATCGAATGGAATACGAGGCCGAGCTCTACGGAAAAAACTCTACGGGCGTGCGAGCTTTCCAGGTGTTTCCCGGGCCCCTGCAGACCCAGACCGCCCCTTCATTTCAGATCCGAGGCCCGATGACGGAGTCCGGAGTCGGCGGAGGACCACGAGGAGGAGGAGGAGGAGGAGGAGGAGGAGGAGGAGCGTGATAGAGATGCGTCTCCAAGATAAGACTGAGTGGATCCCGGAGCGGCTCCTCTCCTCGATAATTAAAAGAAAAAGAAAAAGATAAAGATAAAGAAAAAAGGGACCGTCGTCGGCCTTCTCTCTCTCTCTGCCACGTCAGCTAATCCATGTAAATTGGCTGTTTTTAATTTTCGTAGAGAGTCGGATCATGACTTTCCACGCGGGACGTGCCCGGATCGGGGTAGCGGTACAATTGATTATTATTTCGACGGGACCGCAGATGCGATATCCTTGGCTATTTGCATACAAGCAACAAGCTCCGTTCGAGGTCATCGCGCCCGCGTGTATTGGCGGGAAGAATTAAGGGCTCCGGAGCCGGATTTCGATGAGGGGCTACGGTAGCACGTATTACGGTAGTAATTAGGAAAGGGTTGGGAGCAACGAGTACAAACTGTAATAATCGGAAGGAGTGAGAAGGAGCGCGTACTTTGCCGGTATTTTGCGTGCGTGCGTGCGTGCGCGCGTCTCGGGTACGAAGAAAGGAGTTCCGGCTCGATAGTCCGGTCCGCGTCCGCGGTCGGCCCGCTCGACATTGTAAAGGTCTCGCACGGGAGCAAGGAGAGAAGAGCCGCGGGGTCAGGAATAATATTTTTCACCGCTCTCCGTGCAAAGTGACTTTTATGCGCCGAGGAGATGATACGGTGCCCGGGGCCTTATCCTTCCGAGTTGATCAGGAGCCGTTCTTCTGCGCTCGACGCGGCCCCTCTTCCTCCTTTCCTACGTTTACGCGCTCGCCCCCGTCGTCTTGCCTTCCCCTCCCCTCCCCTCCCGCCCTAACCCACCTCCGCCGACATCAGCACGGCGCGGCTCGGCACGGCACGGCTCCGCTACGCTCGGCTCCGCTCCGCTCCACCATCACCAAAGATTTATGGTAATTTATGCATGGCTCGCCGAGCGAAAGAACGAGGGAGAAGAGATTGCGTATAATAATAATAATAATAATAATAATACGTGCGTTGTCTAGAGCCGCGGTGGCGGTGGCGGTGGCGGTGGAGGGAGGAGGGAGGGAGGAGGGGGGTAGGGGGCCCAGGCGACAGGAAATGATAATTCTGTATTTCTTGGAAGAATAATTCTAGCCTCAGGAAGCGAGTGAGTGAGATTGTATTATTTATTGTTTCCAAAGGGAACTTTGGAGGTAAGTTTTCGTACGAAGCCGTATGCAGGCGCCCGAAACCGAACCGGAGCTTCACGCGAGCTTCGGCCGAGATCGCCTGGCGATCTTAACGACAAGGACACCGAACCAACCACCCACCCACCCACGCTCCCCTGCGATCCCTCGTACACATTCGCCGTACGCGTGAACTCTTCCGAATTTCCTTGTCGTTTTCCAGCTCGGCTGAGAGATCGCGTGGGAATCGTGGATGGGTGTAGGGGGGGGAGCCGCGCGCAATACGAGCCGAGCCGAGCCGAGCCGAGGCGATAAAACGTTGTCGTTGTCGAACGGACGCTCGAAAGTGGGATCGAAATGAAAGCGCCGAAGGATGCGAAGATCGGTCTCAAGGTTGCCCCGAGACACTCGCAGCTTACGTAACCTACTTGAGCCATTAATTAACGAAGCTTTATTATCTTTGTCGCAAATTATCGGATCAGTACTGGGTAAAGCGACCGTGCCTTCTTCGCCTTCTCCGATATTCGCGATAATAATAATTGCTTGAAAAAAAGGAAAATCCCGCTTGGCCACGTTAATCAATATATACCCTAGCTAAGGATCAGCGCGTCACTTCGAGCCTACCCGTATAAGGTAAACGAATTAATTGCTTACCTTACGTTCCCCCCCCCCGCTAGGTATATAAAAATAACATTCGACAGCATTGGCTATCCGATTTGCTTTAAACAACAATTTGTAACCTACGTAGGGACTCACGTGCACCAAGGCAATGGAATTATGAAATGCCGAGAGATAGCTAGTCAGGTACGTTAGGATCTTATAATAATAAGACTCCTTGTCATTTTGCCGGCGCACCGTTACTTTGGGCCTGCGCTCGGAATGCCGCCGACAGCGCATGCACGCGCGCACGGCCATACGTATTAAGCGCCTGGTTATTTTCCGCGAAACTTATGGTTTACGGAGCCGAAGCTCGACGAGCCGTTCGTTAAAAAAAAAAACCTTTTGACTCAACACGTATTCGTATAATGACTTTGAAACAACGAGAGAGCAGCGCTCTTACGAAACATTCGCGTATTTACCGTACTCGGCCCACTCTCTCTCTCTCTCTCTCTCTCTACGCAAACTCTACGCAAACTCAAAGGAACGTCGCGCGCGCGCAGCCCGATGTTATTCGCGTCGAGCCGAAGAGATGCCGAGGATTTTACCTTCAGGTAAAAGAACGTAATCGGCCCGGACTCTTGGTGCACTGCACTCGGTACACGTTGTAGGTGAAAATTCACGGGGACTACATGAAAATTCATGTAGGGGTGCGCGAGCCAGGACAGAAGACAAGTCAAGTCCCGCTTTTAGTTGTTTAGCGTAATCGTTGAAAGGAAGGAGAAAAAATTTACGGAGCGGCGGATGAGAGAAGGATATAATGAGAGTGGGTCCTTCGTTTCCTTTTTTTTTTTATTTACGGTAAGGGGCCCGAACGCGAAAGCTAAATGCGTGGGAAAGCGTCGGCGCGCTCGTGAAAACTCGACGGGAGATCCGACGGGGCTTTTCATCGAGCGTCGGCACGAGTACGCGCGCACCTACCCGGCTCGTAAATACCAGTGGTGGGGGCGGGGGGGATGCGGACCGTCCGCTTACGCGTAACGTACCCTTAAGGTTGCATGGGATTTCCCGACCTCGGCTTCTTGGCCGATTCTCCTGACTGCTGACCGCGCTCACTCGCTTACTACGGCTCGACGATATTTCCCTGATTTCCATAAGTGCGTTGCGGCTACGCTTGCCGATAAAAACAACAACAACAACAACAACAAAAAAAACAACATAATACAACTGCTCGACTACGAGGCACTCTTCTGGTCGGTAACCTGGTATTTTCCGGGAGGCTGCTTTTGAAAATTGCCCAGAATGCCCGACGCTTTTTAAACGAATGCCAGAGCGAGCCGCCTTTGTCCCGAGCGAGGCCTATAAGGAATTTTCGCGGACGAGAGGGGCCTTTTCCACTTTTCCCCGTCGTGTTTGTTCAACGCCAAGGGCATGAGCTCCGGTCGACGCGCTCGCGCAATCCATTAATTCACGGCACTGACGTTGTTTCTATCCGTACGTTCGTGGATCCGTCGTCGGGCATCGCTGGCGACGGCTACGGGAGCTGGATACAAAACAAGTCAAAACCAATAAAAGAAGAAGAAGAAGAGAGAGAGAGAGAGAGAGAGAGGGGGGGGCCAAGTATTATTTTTTTTTGTATCGACGTATAATAATTATTAGCCCAATTAGCCGCGTAGTTTTTACCAATTGCGCGAAAGTGTTGGGTGCCCGAGGTAAATAATACTCGTCGTCGGGTACGTGATCCAGCGACCGCGTATTTTTTCTTTCAATTTAGACAATTTGTCGGTGGTGACTCAACGGCATGTGTTTTTAGTAGAAAGCTGGTCACTCCGGTTACTCGACGATTATTTCCAAAAAATCCTCGTTATGCCCGCCGAGCTCCGACCGGGGTCTGAAATTTAAACGAATCCAGAGTAGCGTGAAAACAACATTCCTACCCCCCCACCACCACCACCACCACACCGCGTGATAATTATGAGATTTGAAAATCTTCAATAAGACGGGCTCATTGTATAAACGAGCGCTTAACTAATTTTACGCTCGTAAAGTCGGCCCGTAAAGGAGTAGTTTGTTTTGATAATAAAAAAAAAAAAAAAAAAAAACAAAAGTAAAAGAAAGGAAAAACTGTAAATGAAGAAGAAGAAGGAGAAGAAGAAAGGGAAGTACGTGGGCTGTTTACGGGAAAGGTGTTGTACTCGTAAGAGTGTCCCCTTTTCTCTCTCCCCCCCGCCCATGTACCCCCTTAGCCATGATCCGATGGAGCGAGGCTGAGACTCGTTTTCAGTGACGCGCGGGTTCGAGGGCGTGGGCGAGTGCCGGCGGAGCAGGGCAGTGGCGGGGGGGAGGGGGTCAGAGGAGGAAGAAACCGATTGATAGGCCCGGAGACTTCGATGCCGGAGACTCTGTCGTGGATGAGACAGATGCCTCTGTAGACAAATGTCGTCATTGGTCATCGATGAATGAATATGAAGTGCCAATACTTCATAATTCACGTTTCAATTAAAATATTAACGATGTCAACGTTGAGGCATAAAAATAGGCTGAAAACGTTGCGATCGTCATTGCTACGTACAGTTAGTAGTTGTATTACGTATGTATTCGCAAGGATTCTTCCTTTAAATAACACCCTCGTCCGGGTCGCGGCTCACCGTCTAATACAACATTTCGTGGTACCCGAGGCTTCGTACAGGTTTCCGTGCGAGTTTACGTTAATGGGCCGTTTATCGATATAATACAGAATAACGGCGAAATTGTAAATCGCGAATCCGTAAATCCGCATTACGTGCCAATTCTTAAGGCTAAGGACGACGACGACGACGACGACGACGACGACTGTAGAAAGAACTAAGAATCATTGGCCGCTGCTGACTTTTGAGCATTACGCGCAGTACGCGCACAGTACACTCGGCTCAAGGTGTTAACCTCGCCATTGTCTATGTATCGTACACAAGCCGTAGACGCAAGTCCGCAAGCGTGCGCTCGTACTGCTCAAAAGTCAGCAGCGGCCCTTAAATGAAGACTTACGAGCCAAGGAGCGGCGACGCTCTTGTCATTTTGTTTTCCCCTTCGGGTACGCCTTCCCGACATGCCTGGACACGTCAACCGCAGCCAATGCGAGCTTCCCGACGTCCCGAGAGCACCCGATAACTCCCGGTTGCCCTCCCCCTAAACGGATCATTGTCCACTGGTTTTTCGACGCGCCCTCGACGTAATTATCCCCCCCCCCCACCCCATCCTGAGCTCGGTCGCGAAAAAAAAAAACCCCCACGTATCTTGATTACAAAGTTATCCTGCCTCAGCCCAGTACCCCAGTACAACCAGCTAATCAGCCGTTCGCTGCCCCCCCTCTCCCCCTCTCTATCTCTCTCTCTCTCTCTGTCACTTGGCCCCTCTGACCGTCGAGCCTTTAACACGTGCGTAAGGAAAGGCCGGGAAGGATAATTCATTGGGACCCCCTTTTGCCTCGACGGCTGCAACGCACGCCGTTTATTGCCGAGACTGCGCGTGGCACTTTTTGCAAACTTCGCACAATAGTGAAAGCGATCTACGAACGAGTATTAATTTAGATCGACACCCTACTTTTCGTCACAAGAACTGCAGTTCATTGTAAACGCTTGAAAAAACAAAAAAAAAACAAAAACAAAAAAAAACTCACAATAGGCCATAATTATAAAAGAAACTCACTCGAGAGTGAGTGTGTTATACAACAATTTTCCCCTTTCCCTCCCGCCCCCAATAAGCCCGCCGTAGTCTTTATCACCGAGCTATCATCTACTTAGCACTTGCGTACGAAACATTTTTCCTCCCGTCGCTCGAACTTTCTTAACTAGGATTTGCTTAACAATCCTATCAAATGGCCTTATGCACATTGATAGATTAGCACACACACACGCGTGTGCAGCGTACACTGATACGTAAAAGATGAAGAGAGAGAGAGAAAAAAAAACCCCAGTTCGCAACGAAAATTCGATGCACTGCAGTTGTAATTTATTGCCAAGTAAGTGAGGCATCGCGTAGGAGTGAGAGGGAATCGTTGATAATTGAGGTTTCGGGTATTTATGATTTATGGTCCCAGTTCAGTGAACCTTTCGAGTACACGGACGATGACTTTTATTGCAGGACCTCAAGGATTTTCCCCGACATTTCTCTAGTAGTGGGGATTCTTGAGCACAAGTGTAAGAGGGGACTAAGTGTATGGGAGGCTTAACGATAATCTATGAGCTTGGATTACTTTTTGGATTTATTTATTTATTTATTTATTTATTTATTTATTTATCGGCTACTCGTCTCTTTCAAATCCTCACTTGGATCATCACGCTCGGACTTGATCAACTCAATTATACCCCAATAACACTTCGATCGCGTGCGTAACGTTGTTTATACTTATCCGACAGCTGCTACGTTACTTTAATGCAGTACTTATTTATTCTCTCTCTCTCTCTCTCTCTCTCTGCTCGAATTCGTAAAGGTTCTGCAACAAAGAAAGGTATGGCGTAAAAAATTACTCTCTATCCGTGTAATACGTATTGGTTTATCGAGACTGGCGTCGATCTTACCCATGTAACGCGTTTTATCCTTCCTTCTTTTTTCAACGTTAACCCAATTAACCTAATATTTACCTAATACGTGCCACACGTAACGTATACTCGCATCGACTGGCACCGAGACGCGAATAAATATTCGTATTGTTTTCCCTCGTTATAGAAATGATAGAATTTCGCTGTAAGGAGGAGCATTGAGACACGAGACACGGTAGTGTGTCGAACAGGACATTTTCGAATGAAAAAAAATGTTTAAAAACAGATATTTATACATTACCTGACAAAGAGACGAATACGTTATAAAAAGTCTTGTTTATCTGTTTTATTACGACGTTTATTCACGACTTTAACGACGTTGGCTCCGTCGAACGTAGACGAGCTACGGGATATAAACAATAACAATCATAATGTCTGAATATTCGTCCTCTTAGTTCGTACGATCCCGTTCCGGCGAGCGGAAACTCAACATCCGCCATTCCTTGGACACGTTCGCCGCATACCTGCACAGCATACGCGCTGCTCATCCTGCTCGTCAAGCGAAAGAAATAAAAAAATATATATATATATAAAAAATAAGCCGGCCCACCGACTCCGTAATACGTCCGAGAACGAGTACGGCGACGTAATTTGATTTTGTCGAGCCGCTCCCCTCCCCCTCGCTCGCTTTAACGAATGTGAATAAACTCCGTTCGGGAAGCTTTGATGATTTTATAGCCATGCGTACGGGCGACGTAAGGTGAATTCGGAATAAGATCGGAATAAGCCATGGGAATGGATTGATGGCCGGTCATGACATGTTCGTCTTAACCGACGCCGAATTCAGGTTTCTCTAGGCGAAAGTAGTACGCTCGCGCCTCGCATTTACCTTCCCCCGCCCCCTCCACGAGGCTTTTAACGCGAGACGTAAACGTCCCTATGGAATGCCCTATTATCGAAGCTTTGTATTACTTAATTAATAATAACATCTATAGAGATCATAGTGCAAAAGTCCATTCGACGTTGAGATCGTTAAAAGCTATTGAAATTGCCATTGAAAGCTAATGCTTTTGATCGACTTAGTCTTACTTGCTTTTCATAAAGACCTTTTTACTGCGCGTACGCGTCCGTTTATCCGCAGATGAGGTGCAAATTATACGAGTAGCCCAGTTCGACTCCTACCTTAATTAGAGGCGAATGAATAAATTACTTATGCATTTTCAAACGAATACGAAAAGAGGCATTTAATTTCATTCTTACGTAATTACACGATTTACGTGGACGTGAAAAGGGATGGGAGGAAGGGTTGGGAGGAGGAGAACGTTTCCTCTGGGCAGGATTGAGACGTAACCGATAGCTTAACAATTACGGAATAAACAAACAAACAAACAAACAAACAAACAAACAAAGGAAGAAAGAAAGAAAACGTGATATAAAATAACGTTTGGGTTATGAAATGGAGATGATAAACTTTGGCGGTGAGACAAAGCCATGAATCACGTGACGAAGCAATCATTATACAGGCAGTTGATTGTTTATGTGATCTGCGCTTGGATAGGGATTTATCCAGTCGGGGGATATAAGGATCGCTTAATCGCATTAACGCATAGGCGAGTCTATAGGGGGATAAATTAAAGAGAATAGGCTCCCGATGATACGACGATGATACGAAGGCATTTCGTATTTGATATTATTTACCGCTCGTAATTATAAATCTCGTGATTACGACGCTCGGCGGGTTCTCGCGCTTTTTTTTTTTTTTTTTTTTTTTCACGCATAAAGCTACGCGCGCTTTCCCATCGGTCCCGCGCAAAAACTCATTGGTTACGCAACGTCGGCCGCGTCCTCCTTAAAGCGTATCAGGGCTGTCGGTGCGGGTACCGAGACTTACGCACTTACGATAAAGAGAGGCAGGAGATAAGGATTTCGTCGATAACGAGAGCCGAGAGAGTCGAGGAGAGTCGAGAAAGCGAAAAGGCGAGAAAGCGAGCGAGCGCTCTCTCTCTCTCTCTCTCTCTCGACTTTACAGGCCTTTAGAGGGTGGGGATGGCGAGTTATTGGGGCAATGGGTGGGGGGGGGGGGGAGTAGTTGATAAATATGAACAGGTTTTGTTGAAAAAAAAAATCGCTTATTCGAGGGAGGATAAGTAGAGGGGGTGGGGTGGGGTGGAGGGAGCGCGTGCCTCCCGAACGAAGCACCGAGAGGGGGAAGAGGACAGGAAGCGGACGCACGGGACCGTTTCCAGCCCCTCAGCAGACCCTCGCTGGCCATCACCGATGCATAATTGATTGGCTCGTGCACGGTCACGAACTCGTCGGCCGCGAGTCCGCCCACACCTGCGACGAACCATTTGATGAGGGGGGAGGGGAGGGAGGGAGGGGCGATTATTGGGGGTTATTGGGGGTTATTGGTGTTCGGCTGGGCTTCTGGGCTCCTCGTAGCGAGAACCCTTCATGAATTCCGGGTTTCCGCGTGCCGGTCACGGGCTTGCCATTCGATTCGGTGTTTACACGCTAATGCAATCGATATCGGCGATAAGCGCGCAATGGATTTCATATCGACGAGTCGAATGAAAACTTTCGTATCTGATGCCTCGTCGTCGTCGTCGTCGTCGTCGTCGTCGTCGTCGTCGTCGTACGCGATACAACCATCGACATTCTTTGGAGCGAATTTTATTTTCCCGCGCGATAAAGCTTTTTAGCCTCTCTCTCTGTGTCTCTGTGTCTCTGTCCGTGTCTCGCTGTATAGCCACCCTATCGTTCGAAGCTTCGTTCCGATAAGCGCGCGTGACCGCATTCTTTTACACAATACTTTCGAATTCAATACAAAACATTATCCCGTCTAATACAAAACGTGAAATTTCGATGTTTGAGCTGTTCTTCTCTCTCTCCCACTCTCCCACTCTTATTTGTACGTCGAAGATACAAAAGATACAAAAGACAGTGTAGAAGACTTGTTTTCTGGATACGGTTCGTCGCTCTTACCGCGGCTGTTTATCGTTTATCGGTAAATTGTAATTCATACCCAGTGACAATAATTGTATTTGCCCGACGGCAATCGATAAATCCATCGACGATCAAAAAACGAATTTCTCCCAATTCGTAACCTTTCCGAACGGTTTAACTAAATATTTCCCAACGGATCCGAGCACCGCTTATCCATCATCGATCTTATCTAAAAACCAAACAAAGTCCACAAACAAGGAATCCATTCGCTCCTACGGCTAATTCAATAATTCTCTATTACCATTGAGTTTCGTAACCGTACATATTAATTTCGCTAAATAATACAATTGGTATAGGATAATCGCAATTGGGGTTATTGGGGTTATTGGGGGGGTGGAGCTCGAAGTAGATGGTAGGAGTAAGCGAACCCGTGCTGGTATCGATCGATTAATCGACGGTATTAAATGTCCCGTTGGTCGTATTTAGAGTCGAGTCGTAAGTTTTTAAAACCCTTGTCGTACGGGAAATCGCGTGCGTGTATTTGAGAAAGCGAATAGCCGAGGGGGGGAAGGTTGCCGAGCATAGTCACGGCAATTATTAATAACCATGAATTTTAGACGATTTTAACGCTCGCTATTGTCGCTGCCTCCTTCTCGTATTATGTAATTGATGATGGAGCGAGCGAGCGAGCGAACCGTAATATTACCGAATGAAGTCGAGACCGATCAAATATGCGGACGACGAGTAATGACTGCGTAAGTTTGGCTGGTGAATTCATGAACGGGTCTCGCTAATAGAGCGGGTACGTACGTACGACCATCTCCGACGCCGATGATAATACTTATCATAGTCGGAAATAGTCGGGAAGAGCAGAGAGGTTATTGGGGTAAAATTATGACGGGGTGGTAAGGGTGGTAAGGGTGGTAAGGGTGGTAAGGGAAGGGAGCGCACGCGTTTGGGAGTTTTGGTCGGTGAGTAGCAGCAGCAGCAGCAGCAGCGGAATCGACGACCGTCGACAATGATAAATGATTATTATGTACGTCATTGTGCCCATACGATTCGTGTATAATGAACGTCAAAGGCCACCGGAGTAAAATACCGTATCGAGGATAATTTGTTTTCGGAATCGTCCGCATTCCGATCGAAGCACGCAGCTCGTTATCTCGAATGGCAGAGGGAGGGGCCCTCCCGTAGTACAACCAACGCTAAAAAGCCAAATTGTCTATTGGAACGACGTAGCCAGACAGACGGACGGACAGAGAGAGATAGTGTGTGAGAGAGAGAGAGTGAGAGTGAGAGGGGGGAGGCTAAAATATCGAGTACCTGGTATCGTTAACGCACTTGCTGGAATCGCTTTCGTTCCCAGAGTCGCCCGCCCGCGGGTAGGGGAACTTACATAGTAAGCAAGTCCTGCCACAGACGCGAGTCGACGATGAACAACGCGTGGGCGTTGTTGTCCACGATAACGCACCCGAGACCCTTGCACCCACCACCCCCTATCGATTTCCTAATGATTTCTCTCTCTCTTTTCTGTTATGTCGGGTACCCTGTGCCCGTGTATTGCCCAGTCGTTAACGCCGCTTTGAGATTATTGCTGATAGCTTTGTCACTCCCCCCCACCCTCCCACCGCCCTCGTCACCCTCGTCCCCTCGTCGCCCCGACGACAACGACGACGACGACGACGACGCCCGGTCTGCCAGGTAATTAGACACGCGACTACGATGGGCCGAGCGACTCGATACCGATCTCCCAATAAGCCCCAATGACCTTCGATTATCGTCCGATGCATCGCTCATCCGAACCCGTCCTCCGAACCTTAAATGCCCACCACTGGGTAATTACGGAGCGGGTAAAGGCGGTGCGGGGCCGGGCGGGGGGTAGCCCGAGCGAAAAAGCAAAATCTTTAAATGCCTAACTTTGCTCCGCTTCGATGTTTTCAGTGCTGGCGACGCTGCTGGCGACGAGCGGCGGCTACGGAGCGCCCCAGGAACGCTCACCCGGCGATGATCTGGCTGGCGGATCGTCGCCCCGGGAGGCGTATTTCGACGGCTCGGCTCAGCTGCGGCTCCGGTCCTTCGTCTCGGTTCACCGGCACAGCGGTCTCAGCTTCCGCGCCTGCGAGCCCGGTCGACTATTCGAGCAGCGCTACGAGCCCGGCGTCTCCGTCAGCCTCCAGGTCGACCACGAGGGCCTCGTCTTCGTCGCCCGGCTCCAACAGCGCCAGCTCGAGGCCCGGCTCAACGGCCGGCTCCTGGACAACGCCTGGCACAACGTCAACCTCTTCTTCCGGCTGGGCAATCTCACTCTCAACTCCGCCGGCCACTCACAGGTCAGTCCGGCTCCTCGACCCCCCCCAATTACTTACTTACTTACTTACTTACTTACTACTTGCGTACCCCCCACCTTGCGTTACCCCGAAAGAAAGAAAGTAAGAAAGAACGTAGAAACACGCGCGCGTGTAATTTAATGTCCATGGTCGCACAATGCCTCAGGTCGTGGCGAACGTGACCTTCAACCCGGAGATCCTCGGGCTGCCAGACTACAGTACGAACGGGACCCTCGTCGTCGGCGATGGCTTCCGGGGCTGCATCCTCCAGGGTCCAGGGATCCTCTTCAACGATAGCTACAACAGCAACGCCGTCTTCGGGCCATGTCCCCTCGACACGAAAGGATGTAAGCGACCGTGGCGTTGTCGGAAGCCCTTAGTTTTGAAAACATTATCACGATACGATTGTCCTTATCAAAGCCCTCGCACCTCCTCTTATCCTCGTCCCCCCCCCACCTCTCAGCCGATTGTTGCTTAACTCTCTCTCTCTCTCTCTCTCACACACTCTCTCTCTCTCTTAAGAGGGACAGAGTGTCGCGTGATTATTATACGTGCCCCGAGCCTTTGCCCATCCTTGTCTCTACTTTTTATCATTACGAGCGCTTACGTATTCTTCTTACGCCTCTTCGCGAGTCTCCGGTACCACGACCAACAACTACGGTACGTACGTACCGTGCCCACGTACGCGGACGGACAGTCGACCCTTGTGAATTTATATACGCGTGCATGTATACACGTATGTATGCGCGAGCGCTACTACAATGGCCGTCATGCGGATTCTTAGCTCTTTACTCGTACCATCTCTATTTGTCTTACGAATCGGCAACAATTCGTAAGGGTTCGATCCCTTTGCTCGATACATACAAACAGCATAGCCAATCTAACGGCAAGACTTAAAAGAGAGCCCTTCTTTGTCTTTTTTAAACAAAATTTCCAGCCACTTCCTACGGAGAAGACATTTTTCTCTTCCACCTCTGCAACGCAATTGCCCGCCTCTCTCTCTCTCTCTCTCTCTCTCTCTCTCACCCTCACTCACACAGTCGCTCGCTCGGCCGTCGAGCCCTCCGACTATTACCATTTGTTTCTTAGGCGGAGGCGGAGGCGGAGAGCCTTCCCCCCGCGATCCTCGTCGTCTTTTCCTTCTTTTTACCTTCTCTTCCGCATATACCTCTCTCTCTCCCTCTCTCTCTCTCTCTCTCGATACGCGATCCCGACAACTCCGATCCTTCTTCATTTTTATTTATTATATTCTTCTTCTTCTTCTACTTCTTCCTCTTCCTCTTCTTCTTCCTCTTCTTCTTCTGTTTATTTATTTCTTGGCTCGATTTTCTTCACGGAGCCGAGCTCGAGGTCCGTTCCTTCTCTAGGAAGTGATGCGCATACGCGCATTCAAAGCATCGAGTAATCGTTTCTCCGCTTTTTTCTTTTTCTTTAGCTTCTTTATAATAGCTGTCTGTAGCTGGCTCTCCCTCTCCCCCTCCCCTCCCCTCTCTCTCCATCTCTCTCTCCATCTCTCTATCTCTTGCTCAGACGTTCTCGACGGCCCTTTTATTTTTATTTTTATTTTTTTTTTTTTTTTTCTTTTTCTTTTTGGAAAGAAGCGAATTTTCATTCTCACTCGAGCGAGCGTTAAATCGTTCAACGCGCGAAAACGCTCCAGAACGACGAAATATATTTATTACGACTCTCAACAATGTAATACAACGTACTACCCGGCTTTGTCTCTGTCTTTGTTGAGTAGCATTTTTTTCACAAGAGGAAATTGCGAGTGTAAGACAATACAAATGGAGAGGGGCGGGAGGTGTGGGCGTGTGTCTGTGTAGGCTGTGTATGTGTGGGCGTGTGCGAGTATTGGGAGAGAGTATTGGAAAGTATTTGATACTGTTTTTTTGTTGTGTGTGTGTGGCACCTGTTCGGAAGTGTTAAATGATAGAGAGGCGGTGGGGGGGAGGGATGGAGGGATGGAGGGAGGAATTCGAGTAAATTTAGAGTAGAGCCGTTGTTTATGAATTGAATCTATTGATAAAGTTGATTAGAAATCCCTTGGCTACACAATAGACCACAAAATTTTAAGTAGAAGTTGAATATACGTAATATAGATTATTCGTTAATTTTAAACAGCTACACGTGTGTGATGCACCGTTTGAGTTTTGAGTTTGACAATTGCATTTACCCTTACATTTACCTTTACATTTACGTTTACGTTTACGTTTACGTTTGTAAATCACGTACCGAAAGCTTGTACATTCCCGTAAGATTTGTAAACTTAGACGAGAGTGCGGGTAACGTCGGTGGAAATTGCGCTTCGCAGCCTCTGACGCGCACTGAGAAGACCGTTGAAACGTCCCAGGCGGCCCAGGGTGAATCCAAGGTGAGGCCGAAGCGCAATCTCCACACGTGCGTACGCACGGACGTTCGTCGTTCAGAGGGTATTCGTATGGGACACGGGATCGGGGGGTGGGGTGGGCCGCGAAGGCTTTTCGCGGTGGTTATTGGGATTGATGGAGGAGTTGGGGGGTGGGGAGGGAAGGGGGTCACGGGCTAACAGCGCCTGGATGTGCGTGGCGACGGGGGAGAGCTCGTCGATCGCCAGGCCGAATTAACCGAGACGTTCGCAGGTGGAGGAAGCGGCGCGGCCCAGCCAATGACCCAGCCGGCGAGCGCCCAGGCAGCCTCGAGCACGGATTTCTGCCAGCACTCGCCCTGCATGATGCGCGGCAAGTGCGTGTCCAGGCTGGACCGCTACGAGTGCCACTGTTACGCCCGATACTCCGGCAACAACTGCCAGATCGATCATGGTAGATCAGAGTCCAGAGCACCCGACCACACGCACCGAACCACGTATCGAATCACGCGCACCCACGCACCCACGCACCCAACTACGCACGCACGCACCCACGCACGCACGCAAGCACGCACGCAAGCACTCAATCACCCACCAACCCACCCCAATAACCTATGCACCCACGCAAGCAAGCACGCACGCACGCACGCAAGATATCTTTTACATCGCTGATCATTTGTTTTTACTTTACCCTTTGCGCATCGCACCCCCCCTCCCTCCCTCCGCCCGCCCGCCCGCACCCCGAGCCACGGAAACTCCCCTAGGCGCCAGCTCTTGAAAGGCTTCGGTTACTCGGTTGGTTACTTAAGGTTGCATAAGGCCTCCTCCCCCCCCCCCCCGACTGCTCTTCCTCCAACAACCCCAATAACCCCCCAATACGTCCCAGTCGTTTCTCGCTCATTTTATTTATTCGCTTGGAATTTTGAACGCCGACACGTTGGCGTGAAGACTTTTCCTCGTCCTCCCTTCGCTATCATCTCAATTAACGACTCGCTCCGTCTCGCTCCGTCTCGCTCCTCGGTCAGTGCTGGCAGAGTGCACTCCGTGTGTGCCCGATCTCGATTTATCTTCCGTCCTCTTTCATCTCATCCGAGAGAATTCATGCGCAAGGGGACAAGTAATTGATCCGAGTAATTCAGAGCTCTTTCAATTCAATGATACCGAGTCCATCGTATTGCGGCTTTGATTATCCGGCCCATTTTAAGCTGCGCCAATGACGTTGCGCCGCTCAGCCTCCGATCACGACGCTTCTTTTCTTTTTTCTTTCTTTTTTCTTTTTTTCTTTTTTTCTTACTGCATGACTATTAATTACTAGCAATTAATACTACTCCGTATGGTGTTTCTTTATCGCTTTGGTACTTTCACGTCCGTATGCCTGTCTTATCTATGAACCCTATTACGTACTTTATTTATCCTTACGATTAGATTTACGTATTCGTCGCTCATTTGCTCGACTCTACGCAAGCAGCGTGATGTCTGCGCGTGTATATGTATATGCATGTAGATGGCTATAACCGTACGACATAATCAATCTATAGCAGTGATCGAATAAATAACAAAGAAAATGCATCGTAGAGGCCTCGATTGTATATCGGGAAGATGATAAAGTGCACTTCCGGCTACCGTTATTTCGCCTCGGCCTTCCGATCGATGATGATGATGATGATGACGAAAGAAAGAAAGAAAGAAAGAAAGAAGAGTAGTGAAAAGTCATCGGTTCAATCACGACGGCCCGTTACTTTTACAAAACCAGAAGATCCGACTTTCTCTGACAATGAGGCTCGATCGCCTTGACTCCTTGAGCTTCAATATTATGATTTGTCGATCATATGTGGTGCGGATCCATTGGATCTATTATATACTCACGGTCGACTCCACAGGTCGGAGCGGATTAATTCCGAGTGCAGCGCTCGAGGTCAATGATCTCCGTCTCCGGTCGGCCTCGACTCCTCCCCCACGACGACTTTTCGGCATTATAACGTTATTTACACTGACTAGACCCTCGCTATCGCTCTCGCCGCACCTCCCCCCCCTCTCTCTCTCTCTCTCTCTCAGGGGATACCGCAGCTCGAAACTCCCGAGTGCACCTGAGCCTTGTGTTCATTATATTTCTTTACACCATATCAAAAGACGATCTTTAATCTTCTTCTTATACTTAATAATCTTCCTCTCCTTCTTCTTCTTCTTCTTCTTATTCACCTTTCTCTTTCTTCTTATTCTCATTCATCGGCATCGTCATTGGCGTTTTGCATGATTTTCTGCCAGACCGTCGTTGTCAGGTTTCGCTCTCGCCTTGGTTAACTAAAAACCATTATCTGAAACCTCTCAGCCTCGTAATAGGAATATTCAATGTTTCCCATTACTTTATCTCATGGCACATGTCGCTTAACTGGACTTTTATTCTAGATTAAGTGAAAGAATCACGCCCCCCTTATCTAGCCTCTCATTATTTTCAACGAAAAACCGTTGTTGCTACGTTTTACATTTGAAACAAAACAAAAAAACCGCTTCTCCTTTTCTATTATATTTTTTTATTTAATTTTGCTCCTCTTTCCACTTAAAAGTAAGTGCTTTGCTCGGAAGGAATGATAAAAAGCTACCGCTCGCTCACTTCATTAATTTTAAATACTCAATATTTGCGGGAATATCTTATGTTTTTATTATTTATTATTATTATTACGTTAGTATATCCTTTAATGTTATCCGATGTATTAACGTGGTACAGATATTGCGTATATTTATTAGTATTCCCTACTAAAATATCACCGTTACGGATTAGAGAATTTCCCTATATTAACTATGTATATTTTTTATTTTTATTTTTTTTTTAAATTAGATTAATTCTAATTCCCTTCTCTCTTTACATTAATTATGGATCATACGTCTGGTAGTGCGAATCCCAATTATGCAAACGTTACGTTTATTCTTGTAGGTATTAATTTTACGTAATTTTTGTTTAATATTAGCTATACGTTGACACTTGTATACTTACATATTATTTTTTAGAGGCAGGCAATGTACTTCTAACTCATTATTATTACTATTATTATCATTATCACGTATTATTATTGTTGTTGTTGTTGTTGTTACTATTATTACTACTATTATTACTACTACTATTATTATGATTATTGTTGTTGTTTGTTGTTGTTGTTGTTGTTGTTATTATATTAATTGTTGTTTGTTTTTGTTTCCGCTGCTGCTGCTATTATTATTATTATTACTTATTACTTATTACTTATTACTTATTACTTATTACTTGTTATCCTTGGCATGGTGCTGGGACAAGGGGATTTTGTCGATTAGAAAAAATTCGTATATTTAGTTTGAAAATGTGAATAACTTTAAGAATACTTCATTCGTGAATATTCCATTCCGTAGAAGAAAGAATAATTACGCAAAGCGAAATGTTGCACTTTTAGGGACCGCTTTGCTTATAAGAAATTCTCTCTCTCTCTCTCTCTCTCTCTCTCTCTGAGATTTATATCTACGTAAGGTTTAATCACTGTGTTTCATTAAGTATTCAAGCAATCACAGTCGTATTGTTCGAAAAATAATATAATATCGTTGAATAATCATTGAATTAATGCCGATGCGACGATCAATACGCGAGAAACGTTTATTTCCCGAATGGAAAAAAAAACAAAAATACACCGCCAATCATCCGGTAACATTGAAAATATTAAAAATAGAATATCGTTTAAAATATTTTTCGAAAAATATTACTACTATACTTTGCCTTAGCGAATGATGTCATACGAAAACTATTCAGTGATTGAGCGTTATAACTCTTCTATAAATTACTTGGAGTATACGTGGAGGGTAAGAATTTATTAACAATATAACCTAAGTAGCGAAGATTTTCTTTGTAAATTACGTCACGTTTACTCGAAACGTAGACGTAACTCAGACTGAACGCACGCAAAGAAACGTGTAACAAGTTGTGCTATATTCTCTTGTACTCATAAAAAAAGTCATATTCCAAGAAATTTAAAGATCTACGTATACGTCCTATTTGGACGTATTTACTTGTTTTTTCTTATACGTAGTCGGTGAAAAATTTCAATAAAACAATAAACCCGATGAAAAAACGGTTTAGCCAAAGGCTATATATACATATACATATACATATATATATATGTATATATATATAAAAGTTATTGATGCACTCTCAGGTACCCAGGACATGTATTATACAACGATCACATTGTGCACAAGCCCAAGTAAACAATTAATCGAACGATATATTATTTATTATGGGAGCTTATATTTTAATAATGCTTCTGAGCTCTGTAAATATGAAAGAGTCGTCTCGGAAACGGTTATTTATTAATCGGTCGGCCTAATGATAAACGATACGGGCGAGATCGGCTCTCCCGTATTCGGGGCCGGAATCGAGCCAACCTTGATAATACGAGTTGACAAATAAAGCCAATCCAGTCCTTTCTATCCGTACATGATAAAACAATTTATATATATATATATAAAAAAAAAACCAAAGCCTCTTTCAAATTTAAAGAGTAGACGGAATAACTTTTTACACGGCACCGTTAATACCATTCAATTGGAGTTTCGTGATCGAGGCGCGACTCGGACTCGGACTCGGACTCGGACTCGGACTCGGGTACGAGTCGCGCCTCGAGGATTCGAAATTTCGAGCCCCCGGTGCCAATGTCTACGGTCTACGGGTCCTAGAGCCTCGACAATTGGGTGGGTGGGTGGGGGCGAGACCGGGCCGGGGATGGGGATGGGCAGGTCAGATAAAATCAAGTAAATTCATCGGCGATTCAGGGGCGACGGAGACGGCCCTAGCGAGTGGCTCACGGGGGCTAGTCACGGAGGTGCAGGATGTCCCCTTGGGACATTGCTACGATCGCCTACTGAGCTCAGTGGGGCTAATGTCGCGCCTCGCGCGCCCTCGCCAACAGGTTCCGCGTGTCTGAGTAACCCCTGCCGGAACGGCGGCACCTGCGCCGAGGACCAGCACGGGGACGTCAGCTGCCAGTGCGGCCCGGGCTTCGTCGGCCAGCGGTGCGAGTTCGCTGCGGGCGCGCGCCTCTGCGAGACCAGCGACCCCTGCCACAACGACGCGGCCTGCGTCGAGCTGCCCGAGGGCGACTACAGGTGCGACTGCAGACCCGGCTGGTCCGGCAGGTACTGCGAGATCAACGTGGACGAGTGCGCCTCGCATCCCTGCAAAAACAAGGGCAACTGCAGCGACACCGTCAACGGCTACACCTGCAACTGCGACCGCACCGGGTAAGCCGGGGTCAGGCCAGGCCTGACAAATCGTCTGCCTTACGTTCACGTCCCTTAGCCACGATGCCTTAACCTTTTTTTATCGTCGTCAGGTACAAGGGCCAGAACTGCGAGGTCGACATCGACGAATGCGGCGACAATCCCTGCCTGAACGAGGGCACCTGCTACAACATCTACGGGGGCTACGTATGCGTCTGCCCGCGTGGCTTCGAGGGCCAGAACTGCGAGCTCAATATAAACGAGTGCCTGGCCCGGCCCTGCCGCAACGGGGCCCAGTGCCTCGACGAGGTCGGCGGCTACCGCTGCAACTGCACGGGCACCGGCTTCCACGGCGAGCACTGCGACCAGTCGATACGGGGCCCCGGCTGCGAGGGCCTCGTCTGCCCGGCAAATAGCTTCTGCATCAAGGACATACACGGGCCCCAGTGCGTCTGCAAGCTCGGCTTCGTCGGCGAGCCGCCCAACTGCACCATCAACTTCTGCGCGAGCGGACCCTGCGGCAGCGGGGCCACCTGCACCAACCTCAGGGACAGATTCGAGTGCCTCTGCCCCCCCGGCTGGAAAGGTAACTCGTCCCGCGTCCCGCGTCCCCCGTCCCCCCTTTTCGTCGCTTTATCTTCGGATCTTCTGTTCGATTATACAGGACATTTTCTTAAGCCTAACATAACCCCAATAACCCCAATAACCATCGGTAATATCGCTAATTCAGCCCGTTTAACCGTGCCGTTAACCAATAATACGATCGCGAGCAATAAACGCACGCCTTATCTCTATATATATATTAAATCATAATAAATCATAACCTTTTCTCTATCCTTATCCTCCCGCAATTTATTGAGCGCCACTAAATACATTACGTTTATACTCGTAAATGTTTATACGCGATTTTTTTTTTTTTTTTTTTTTTTTTGTCACTCGCTAAGAGACTTTATAAACTGACTTCCTCGATGAGAAGCTACGGAAAAAAACAGATCCTTATACCGTCATTAGTAAGAATTTATAATAAATTTATTCGGCCGAGAGAGAGAGAGAGAGAGAGATTCTTCTTAATTCGCATATTAATGACTATTTATAGTATTGGAATTCAGTTTTATATCGAAAATGAGTCGACGAAAGACTAGTTAAACGTAAATTACTAATAAATCACGAAAGAGTATTTATTTTTTTTTTTTTTAAAAAAAAAAGGTGGAAAAAAAAGTAGGAGGAAAAATAATGGAAAATGGTTGGGAGAGGTAAGCGATCGTTGTTAGATCAATGTCAATAATATATTCCTGAGGTGAAATAGTCTTTCGGAATGTCTCGGTCTCCCGGTCCCTTACGGCTCCGTCGCCAGAACTACGCACCTGCGCCGTATTTACACGCCGTACCTGTACACCGTAGCCATGCCCTTTCGACCCCCGCGACAGCTTCCCCCCTCCTTCGCATTCATTAAGCTCGGCGACTTATCAAACAGGCAAGAACTGCCAGATAAACGTCGACGAGTGCCAGTCGCAGCCCTGCCAGAACGGCGGCACCTGCGTCGACCGGGCCAACGGCTACAGCTGCAACTGCACCCGGGACTTTATCGGGGAAAACTGCGAGCGCGAGTACGACGCCTGCGCCTCGAGGCCGTGCTCCAACAACGGGAGCTGCATCCTCGGCGGCAAGTCCCGCCGGGACTTTAGCTGCGAGTGCCAACCGGGCTTCGAGGGCAAGTTCTGCGAGACGAACGTCGACGAGTGCGTAGGCGTCGCCTGCCCCGACGGTCGCGTCTGCGTCGACGGCCTCGCCGGCTACGAGTGCAAGTGCAGGGACGGATACAAGGAGCCCAACTGCTCCCTCGCCATACACCCCTGCGCCTCCAAACCTTGCGGCGAGCGCACCTGCATACCGCTCCCCGACGACGGCTACAAGTGCGAGTGCCCACCAGGCTATACAGGTAACCGACTCCGTTGCGACAACGACGACGACCACGACGACGACCCGGTCGCTTACGATACGTGGCCGAGAAGGCTCCTCGCGTTAAGTAAAGCCACCCCCTCTACGAATGCCCGTTATTAGGTCCGAACTGCGACGAGGACGTGGACGAGTGCAAGGTCGGCGGTAGCTCCCTCTGCAACAAGGGCATCTGCGTCAACAGTCTCGGTAGCTACGACTGCTTCTGCAGGCCCGGCTTCTCCGGCGACCACTGCGACTTTGACATAAACGAGTGCCTGTGCGGGCCCTGCAAGAACAACGCCACCTGCATCGACAAGATAAACACCTTCGAGTGCCAGTGCCCGCCAGGTTACGCGGGCAAGACCTGCGACCAGGACGTCGACGAGTGCGAGAGCTCGCCGTGCAAGAACGGGGCGACCTGCATCGACGAGATCGCCAGGTGACTGTTATCATCCATTTATCTACGTCCCTCCCCCCCCCCTCCGCCTTTAACGCACGCCTTACCCAGCCCGCGATCCTGTGCCGACTGACCGTTGATGTAATATAATCCAGGTACGCGTGCTTCTGCTCGCCCGGATTCACGGGCCTCAACTGCGAGACGAACGTCGACGACTGCGAGTCCCAGCCATGCCAGAACCGGGGCAAGTGCCTCGACGAGGTCAACGCTTACGCCTGCGACTGCTCGGACACGGGCTTCGAAGGCGACCACTGCGAGACCAACATCGACGACTGCCTATCGGATCCCTGCGTGAACGGGGCCGTCTGCATCGACGAGATCAAGGACTACAGGTGCAGCTGCTACGAGGGCTACGCCGGGAAGAACTGCCAGATCGACGTGAACGAGTGCGAGAGCTCGCCCTGCCAGTTCAACGGCACCTGCCTCGAGAGATCCAACGAGAACCTCTACAAGGAGGACGTAATGAACAAGCCGGCGATCTTCATGCAGGAGTTCAGCTACGCGAACGCCAGCGGGTCAGTTGGTTTATAGGTCACGAGACCCCAGGGCCTGGGGACTTACGAAAGTATTAGGACTTACGTATGGTAAATTGGTAATGCGGTACTTTTGGTAATGCGACAGGTACGAGTGCATCTGCGTGCCGGGCGTCACGGGTAAGAACTGCGAGACGAATATAAACGAGTGCGAGAGCAATCCGTGCTTCGAGGGCGTGTGCATGGACCGGATAGGCGGCTACACCTGCGAGTGCGACGAGGGCTTCGAGGGCGAGAAGTGCGAGATCGACATAGACGAGTGCAAGCGGTACGCGCCCTGCGAGCACGGGACCTGCTTCGACCGACGGGCCGACTACGTGTGCAGCTGCGAGACCCTCTACGGGGGCAAGAACTGCTCGGTGCCGCTTACCGGCTGCCAGGGCAACGCGTGCATGAACAACGGCACCTGCTGGCCGTACCTCGTCGACGAGACCGAGCACAAGTTCAACTGTACCTGTCCCAACGGCTTCCACGGGGAGATTTGCAACCACGTGAGTATCCTCCTCGTCCTCGTCCTCGTCCTCGTCCTCGTCGTCGTCGTCGTCGTCGTCGAGCCCCTCTCCGCCTCCCGCCAAACGCACGGCAACGGCATCGAACGACGACGAACGAATGCACCACAGCAAACCCCAATAACCAGTCGCCAATGCTTATTGGATTATTCATCCACCCCTCCGAGCCTCCACCTCCCCACCCCCCCCCCTCTCTCTCTGTGCGCACATGTAGTACGTGTGTGCAGTCTTGCAATAAGCACAAAGCGCTCAGTCGCTGGCCTGCACACACACACACACACACACACACACGAATGCCCCTATCCTTATTACTAAAAAAAAAATATTAACCAAGCATTGAGGGATGGACAGGAGAAAGCTTCGCCGTCGAAAGCTTACGAGCTAAAATACGTTAAAGTGGAGTTAGACCCGAGGAGATTAAGAGTCAGACTCGAGTTATACAGACGAACGCTCATTATTCGGCCTCAAGCGGAGGAGCTTTCGAGTGTCACAATCACGCATCCTGCCATTGTGTTGTAACCCAGCCAATTCATCCAATTCACCGCACTTACTTATTATTATTATTATTATAACAATATCAATAATATCAATATTAATATGAATAATAATATGAATAATAAATATGAGAGGAAGCCTGCACGAGTAATGGTGATTGCACTTAACCGCCTATATTTTTTAACTGCCCGCATGCTTTCCGTTAACCGTGTATTAACCACGAGAACCAGGAAAAGGTGGGTACTCTCTCTCTCTCTCTCTCTCCTTAGCCCTTTTAACCTACGTAACCTCGAAATAAAGAGGGGCGGGGGGGGGTTATTGGGGTTAAATCCTAGTAACGGTATGTGGCTTGGTCGCGCGCAGGTGACGACGATGTCGCTGAGCGGCAGCTCTCTCGTGACGGTTAACACGAGCCGTGAGGAGGGCTACGACATACAGTTCCGCTTCCGGACGACCCTGCCGAATGGCCTGCTGGCCATGGGCAAGGGCCCGACCTATTACATGCTCGAGCTCGTCGGCGGCAAGCTCAACCTGCACTCGAGCCTACTCAACAAATGGAACGGCGTCTTCATCGGCAGCGGCTTAAACGACTCGAGCTGGCAGAAGGTCTTCGTCGCGATAAACGCCACCCACCTCGTGCTCTCGGCCAACGAGGAACAAACCATATACCCGATCAATTTGAACGAGGGCGCCAACGCGACCTACACCTCCTTCTCGACGACCTACATAGGCAGTACCGTCAGCTACCTGAGGAAGCTGCCCCACGGGCCTCCGTTCTTCGTCGGCTGCACCGAGGACGTCATCATCAACGGCGAATGGGTGAGTCTCGCAAGGCCTATATACGTATATATATATATGTATAAAAATTACCGATCGCCAGTACATTCCTCTACACGTATCGTCTATTATAAACAGATCTACTCGGGCACGTCGTCGAAGCACGTGGAGATGCAGAACGTCGAGTCAGGATGCCCACGGGAGGCCCAATGCTCGCCGAACCCATGCAAGAACAACGGCCACTGCACGGACCGTTGGCGGGACTTTTCATGCAAGTGCGAACGGCCGTACCTGGGCTACACCTGCCAGTACAACATGACCGCGGCGACCTTCGGCTACGAGAACATCACCAACGGCTACGTGAGCGTGAAGGTGTCGGACGCCGCGCGCCGGGCCGTACGCTCGATCGTCGACATATCCATGTTCATAAGGACCCGGGAGGAGCGTGGTGACGTATTTTACCTGGGTAGCGAGCCGAGCCTGCCCTCCGCCGACGCCAAAGAGAAGACGTACATAGCCGCACAGCTCGAGGGCGGCGAGCTCCTCGTGCGCATACAGTTCAACGGGACGGAGGCCTACACCGTCGGCGGCGTCAAGCTCAACGACGGCAACAGCCACCTCATACAAATTATAAGGAACGTCACCCTCGTCCAGGTGAAGATCAACGGGACCGAGTACTTTAGGAAGACGATAAGCGCGAGCGGACAGCTGAACGTGACCGTCCTCTACCTCGGCGGCTTGCCCCAGGTCTCGAGGTTTATTAGACAGGTCGACAGCAGGCTCATGGAGGTCACCCACGTGCCACAGATCAACTTCAAGGGCATCATACAGGACGTGCAGATATCGAACGGCGTCGAGACCATGGTCGTTGAGTTCTATCCCCTCAAGGTCGGTGGTTTTATTTATTATTTATTATTATTATTATTATTATTAGCGCCTCGTCGCAGTTATAATTATAGTCGCGTCAGCGAATTGTATGAATGCTGAGTGTACGTGATTGCGTCCGCAGGCCAAAGGTATTCTGGCCCTCGTTCAGTTCGGTAAGGTGAGCTTCGACCCGGAGAAGGTACTCGAGGGTGTCGTCTCGGACAACGTGTGCGCGTCCAACCCGTGCTTTCACAATGGCACCTGTCACGTGAGCTGGAACGACTTCTGGTGCCAGTGCCCGCGCGGCTACACCGGCAAAACCTGCCAGGAGATGGAGTTCTGCCAATTGCAGGACTGCCCGAGCGGCTCGAGATGCCAGAACCTCGACGACGGCTACGAGTGCGTGGCTAACGCGACCTTCGACGGCCTCGGGACCTCCTCCTTTACCTACGCGTACAATCACCCGGACCCGATCAACCTCACGGAATCGACGATCGACAGGGTCGTCAAGATAACGTACAGGTCGAAGACCGGCGGCACCCTCATGCACATGGTCCCCAGGTCCGGCAATACCTACTTCACCGTATCCGTCTTCGAGGACAAGATCACCGTAGCCTGGAAGTTCGGTTACGAGAACACGGGCCTGTTGAGCTTTGGTAAGCCAGAGGCAGACGGCAACTGGACAACGATCATCATCAAGCTGAGCAATAACTCGATCGAGTGCGGTTTCGACGACCCGAGCGACGAGGCCGTCTCCCAGGTCAGTCCGAACTTCAGCTTCGGCGACTGGTACGAGCTCCTCGTCGCGGGCAGCGTCACCCTCGGCGGCCTTGGCAATCCCCTATCCGACAGGCACACCTACATGACCATCGGCACGGAGAGGCACATCGAGAGCAGGGAGCCCGTATCCGGGAACTCTGTCGAGCTGACCGACCGGAAGCTTACGACCGCCATGCCGCCCCACAGTATGCTTGCCGGTGAGCTGCCGCGCTTACTTATTACCTGCACGTGCACGTGCACGCGCGCGCAGGTTAACAGTCCGGGCGAAATAACGAATAAAGTCGTCGTAACATTGCAGGCGAGGCGTTCAAGGGATGCCTGGGCGAGGTGCGCATCGGCAGTATGCTTCTCCATTACTTTACGTACGAGGAAGTCTACCAGAACGCGAACTTCACGCCCCTGGAGTTCCTGTCGCTGCAGCAGGACAACGCCTCGAGCCGGGAGACCGTCGGCTGCCGGCTCTGCTTCGAGAGCGGCTGCAAGAACAACGGCCACTGCCTCGACCGGCTCAACAGCTACGTGTGCGACTGTCCCCCCGGCTACGCCGAAGACGACTGCTCCGTCGACATCGACGAGTGCGAGACCAACAAGTGCGAGAACAACTCGACCTGCTTCGACGGCATCGCCAATTACACCTGCCTCTGCAAGACCGGCTGGCAAGGATGGCTGTAAGTCACCAACCATAAAAAGACTAATCGCCTTCGGTACATTCGTACCGAAAACCGACACGATAACGCCCGGCCAACCGTCCGACTGACAAAAAAAAAAAAAAAAAAAAAAAAATACTGAACGACTAAGAAAGAATTAAACGAGGCGCCGCTAACGTTAAAGACCGTGTAGCGGGAGGGGGGGGGGGAGAGCGCGCGTTTGTTAGGAGAGTGCCGCGAGGCACGAGGTAGGTCGATCGACGAGGTTGATCGATGACTGGGGTTATTGGGGGGGAATGGGGGGCGGGGAGATGGGATGCGCGACGGAGTTTCTTATCTTATCTCGTGGCTCCCGCTGCTCTCGATAATCGTCGGCCCGATGCTTCCGCAGGTGCGAGGAAGACGTGAACGAGTGCGTGAACGTGAGGCCCTGCCAGCACGACGGGGTCTGCGTGAACCTGCCGGGCTCCTTTCACTGCGAGTGCCCGGAACAGTACACCGGTGAGCTCTGCGAGCACTTCCGGCTGATAACCTGCGCCGACGAGCCCTGCGGCAACGGCTCGACCTGCCAGGATCTCGCCAACCCGAGGACCGGGGACAACTTCACCTGCAGCTGCATGCCCGGCTACGAGGGAGCGCTCTGCGATACGCCCTACTGCATGCTCAGGAACTGCCAGAACGACGGCAAGTGCGTCTTCCTCTACCAGGTGAGCCGAGCTCTCTCTCTCTCTCTCTCTACCTCTCTGCCCCCCCCCAACTCCGCCCTATTATTTGCCGATAATCTAGATCTTATGCAACGTTTGCGCGACCCCGTTACGATCTTTGCAAGATAAAGAGAGTTTGCCTTATCAGACGACAACTGCTTATTTAACCTACTGCCGTATGGACTCTCCTCCTCCACCTCCGCCTCCACCTCCTCCTCCTCCACCTCCTCCTCCTTCTCATCGTCAACATCATCGTCAACGTCGTCGTCGTCGTCGATATCCTGTCGCTCGGCAGTCCCGTTACCCACCATCGACTAGAGTTCATTATTCATCCGGACCTTCAACGCGTGTGACCTTGGCTCTTGAAAATACATATTAATACCTAGCTCCCCGACTGACTTCGTATCAGAGATTAAAGCGATTAAACGTACGCGGTCTCTCGACCTTCTGTATAATCTAATGGCAATAAAATAATTATAAGACGACTCGTTGGAGTAGTGTAAATCCAAGGGTGGAGTCGAGCGACGTGGTGAGCTTACGGTGGGTAATACTTTTACGGTTGTGTTGTCTGGTACAGCCGCCCCAGTGTTCCTGTCCACCGGGCTTCGCGGGCCTCTACTGCGAGACGAACATCGACGACTGCGCGGCTGACTCTGAGAGCAACCTGCCCTGCAAGAACGAGGGCAGGTGCCTCGACGAGGTGAACAACTACACGTGCGACTGCACGGGCACCGGCTACACGGGCCCGGACTGCTCCTATGACATAAACGAGTGCTTCGAGCCGCTCATCGACTGCGGCTTCGGCAAGTGCGAGAACCTACCCGGGAGCTACAGGTGCATCTGCGAGCCCGGCTACTGCGGCTACAACTGCAAGATGGAGGACCCCTGCAAGGACAGCGACTACTGCAAGAACGGCGGGACCTGCGAGTGCGTCGAGGACAAGGGCTACACGTGCCACTGTCCGCCCGACTACACCGGCCAGAACTGCACCGACGTAAGTACCCCCCCCGTCTCGGCCTGTCTGCCACCCCGATACCCGATCCCCCTCACCGCCCCCTCACCGCTGCTCGCCGTATTATCATCGGGGCTTATTGTCGTGCACAGTCGGAGCACTTCTTGGGCAGCCAAGCCTTGGACATAGCCGTCATCGTGGGCCCGATCGTCGGGATCCTCTTCCTCGTGGCAGCTGGCTCCTTGATCGCCCTATTCATGATGGCGCGTAAGAAGCGAGCGACCCGGGGCACTTACAGCCCTTCGGCACAGGAGTTCAGCAATCCCAGGGTCGAGATGGACAACGTGATGAAGCCACCGCCGGAGGAGAGGCTCATTTAATACCTACCTGGCCCACCCTGGCCCGTGTCTCTTCCTTCCTACCTATCCTAGTCCCGTCCATTAAGGAAATACGAGCGAACGAGGAGGAGCTCTTGGCCCCGACCTTGACGAGCCCATTTTACTACCTACTCCCCCCAACTATCCCCAATAACCCCCCCAATCCACGAGATCGTCTTTTACGAGCGGCTCCGTAGGAGGGTAGCGGGTGACGGGAGGAGATGCATTTGACGCGTCGCCGTCTATTGGGGATGATTAATCGAGTCGCGGATAGATATACTCTATATATGTATATGTATATACGTATGCATTCATTGCCTGCATGTGAGTACTGAAGCGTTAATGACGACGTCGGCCTTGGGCTCGTTGTCCGTCGAACGCAGACTCCGGACCAGGACTCCGGTTCTTCCCATCCCCCGGTACGAATGCGCGGCCGCTCCTCCCGACAGACGAATCTTGCATCCCGCCCGCGTACTCGAAAGGTCCTGCTGGACAATGTCTTCCAGCCTCGGCCGGACTGACGAATTCACGTCGGTCCTCTACATACGCCTACATTGTCCTTCTCTTGACTCGACTCCCAATTTGGGAACGTAATTCGTAATTACGTAATTATATCGATAACGGACAATGCCACTTTCTGCCTTTGCAAGCTCATTAATCATCCATTCCAAGTGTACTTAACCGACGATGTTCGTACGAACGTAACCTCATACATAGCTCGTTGCTAAAAAAAACATTATACGTATACGTGTATACGTATACGTGTATGTATACGTGTATGTAAAGGAAAAGGAAGAATAAGAAATGAACAAAACCCGTCCACTTAATGCCTAAAATATACTCGATTTCAAAAATGTTTTATTTATTCGTAACGCCAATGGCGTGCGGAGGAAAGGGTTATTGGGATCGCGCGCGCGCGCGCGCGCATACGTTGTCCGGCTCGCTACGATCCGAGATCTCAACGCGATCCGAGCCCGTATTTATTACCAAGCGAACAATGTACGATGGTTTTTTTCTTTGCACGCTGTTATTATTCTGGTATACTTATGGGCGGTATAAAATAGGCCGCGGGAGTCCCGGCTGATCCATCCGCAAGTAGTCTTTTTTTTTTTGTATGTTAATTTTGTAAATAGATTAGTACCTAAGCCCTACGTGTTAAGAAATTTATTAAATTTAGCGCTTCTGTCGATAAGATTTTCCTTCTTCTTTCTTCCTCCTCCTCTTCTTCTTCTTCTTCGTCTTCTTTTTGTTTATAAAAAAACTGGATATGCTGTCGCTAGATATTTGAAAGAAAGTAATGCGGTTGGCTTTAAACGTACTGTGTATGTATAATAATAATAATAATACCTCCTTGTGCGACTGACCGTGTGCGATATGCGTTTACAATAAACGTGTGCTTGTCTACTACGTTTGTCTACACCGACACGACCAAAGTACCTTGTTCATTTAACAGCTGATACGCGCAACCATCATCATCACCGTCATCATCATCATCATTACCGTCATCACCGTCATCACCGTCATCACCGTCATCATCGTTATTATCATTATTAATTATTATGAATTATTATTATTAATTATTAATTATTGATTATTATGATTATTATGATTATTATTATTATGCATCATTATTATGCATCATTATTATTATTATTATTATTGTTGCGCCTTCGCTGATTATTACCAATTATTAATTCAATAATAAAAAGAAGAGTATGCGTATGTGTTGAGAGATTTTTATTAAATCACGAATCATAATGATGCGTCGAGTATAGCGAATTTTAGATAAATTTTAGACTGTTTATCGACGATTTTAAAAGTTAAATATATAATTATATTATATTATATTATATATATATATGTCGCGGGAGCAAGTGCGCCAATGATTTTAAGATTTTAGCAAGACTGACATTCAGGTAAGAGTATTTTTTTTGCTAAAGAAATTCAACTGCTCATAATAATTATTATTGAATAATTGTTTCTTTTTCAATACCAATCGACTGCGAGATTGTTTATTTATAGGAGATACACGTGTACAAGCAATAAATACGAATCTTAATTCATCATTTACCCCTCGTTATTTTATTACAATAACCTTATATATTTACAGTACGACCCTAAATGACTTACACGTTTCTGCTTGATAATTTAACAGCTTGTCCGAGCGATAAAATTCCTTTATATACATGACATTTATTGTTCGCATCTTCCTTCTGCTATCGAATGTGAAGAAAACAAAAACACAAAAAAAACAAAAACGTCTCTTATTGCACATTGTTCAGAAATTTTTCACATCTTGCTGTTGCTGTTTTGCGTTACTTTATGCACTTCCCGTTGATTTTATGCAATTTATTCCTTGAAAGCTTATCAAAAAATAGCAAACCCGCAGCCCTCTCGATGCTCTCTGGTGGAACCTTCAAATAATATATGCAGCATACATATTACGCTTAAATGTGAGAGAGAAAAAAAAAAAGAAGAAAAAAGGTAATGACATGAGGATATCTCTTACTTGGAAATTCGTTAATGGCGCATTGTCGTCAATCGGTGCATTCGGCATTACAAAAGCCTCCATCTCCAATTTCGAGTCTTTCGTTTCACCGACGATGATTTTGTAAAAGTGCGTAGGAACTGCAACGTGATTTGAGCCGATAACTTCGTAGCGGACGTACTTTTTACCGTCAGCCTCGATCCTGAAACGAATGCAATTTATGCACAGGACTGACTACGTACTGACTATCTGCTAACAATCATAATAATGTTCAATGCTCGCACTTTGGCAAATACAATGGTCCCGTGCACACGTAAACGTCCTTATAAATGTTTGTTAAATTCCGCACGTAAATTTCTAATCTATTCCATGAGCTTCTGTTGAAGCCGGCCCCCACTTGGGGTGCCATGTTTGTTAGAAGAAAGGTTTGCTGCACGTGATTCTGATGCATTCTGTGATTACCAGCGGCAGCCATGTGTCCTCTGTCGTAGCCACTCTTTTTATAATCTGTATTCAGCGACCTTGAATACACGGAATGTTCAACGTTAACGATAATCTTCCATTTACATTTTATTCATCAATTTAAGTGATTTATTTTTTTTTGTGGTTTAATACCTAAAAAATGGATGAATACTTGTATCGGGTGTAAACTCACATTTAGAGCGATCAATATTACTGTTCTTTTGCAATCTTTCTTTGGTCAGGTGCTCGAAAACCCAATGAGCTACTCGATTTCTTTTATCGTAGGAGAGAACAAAATCATCGTAAGATCTAATGTTGTCTAATCCTGGAAAGCCATATTTCATGATCTGCGGACGATGACAGCAGAACCACTTTGTATTAATGATCATAGTAAGAATATTATTATAAGAGACTCTGTTTCTGGAGCTTAATGCAAAAGAAGCGTTAAATGGAATTGATAAATAAAAGCAAATTTCATAAATTAATTAAACGGGTGATTAATTAAGCACAGAGTGATAAAATAAAATAAAAACAAAGAAAAAGAAAGAAAATAGAAGAGATAACGTACAAGTAATAAGATGACTCAGTATATTATTATTGAGGCTTTTAGCTTTTTAGTACAATATGTATTGATACAAATTTTAAATCGCAATGGTATTTACAAATACACTGTGAGGGGGGGTTAAATTTAAATTGGCAAAGTTATCGCTGAGCTGAACCACAATTGCATTGAAAATGTAGTAAAAGCTGTCGGGCTTTGACATTGAATATCGCAATGAAAGGTTGTATGAAAAAAATAAAATGATAAGAAACGTGAGATGTTGACAATTAATAACGGCAACAATTATAATAAATAATAATATCAAAGGCTGAGTCAAAAGAATTATGAAAATTTGGAGACAGAGAGAAAAGTTATACGTATATATATATATATATATTTATAGGTTAATGTCACTATCACTCATGGAGCTTCTTTAGCGCTGACGTACTTGGCTTATCCTGGATTCAGCCACGGATAATTTAGGGCCCATCTCGTATTCATCGGTCGGCTGAGTCGGCGAGGCGGCCGAGACCGTCCCGAAGATAGGCAGCCCAGGAAAACTTTTGACACTCGTCCCAGACAGAAAAGTCCGGCGGCCGTCATTTTCCCGGGCCCGGCCGCTCCAGTGCCGCTCGTAATGCTTACCAGCGAACCAACCGGCCAAACTTGCCCCCGTGACCGACGACAGCTTCACAACGCTTTTCCACGGGCCCGACATTGTCCTCTACCCCGTCGTATCAGGCCCGTAATTACGCTTGCCAACGCAGGAGCTAATCGACCGACCCACTTTACCTCGCTCTCTCTATCTCTCTCTCTCTGTATCTCTATCTCTACGTAACAGCGCTCACGAAAGCTTCCGTTCGACCGACCATTAGACCCCTACCGCTAGTGGAAACTGGGCGAACAACAAATTACTAGGGCATCCCCGTGATACTCCTCGACCACCTCACCGAGCCTGACGCGCTCCCCCCAATGCATGCCTTTTATTAAATATTATTAAATATCATTGTTTCATTGAAGCTTCGAGTCCAATAGAAATAAAAAGGGGTGCACGAGGCCATTTTTTACTGTCAATTTGGTTTAATATTAATTTTACGGGCATTTTCATACGTCCCCGGGCAATCAATAAAAAAAAAAAACAATACTTAATTAACTCCGTTCGAGCATTTTAAATAAAGCTCTTCGTCCCCCAAAGCTTTAAACGATATTTACGCTCGACCTCGGCATCTTATCCAATGGGGCTTTACAAACAAATTCACGATTAATTACATCACCGGTTACGGACATACAATTAGGATTTGTAAATATCTTACCGCAACGTCTTTGTACAAATCTTCCGACAAAAAATACCTTAAATCGATTATTAATAAAGTTTATTATAAAGTAAATTAATTATTTTTATTTACAATTGCAATCCTTTATACTGACTGCAGCATCAAATACGAGTAATTCCATGGCTTTACAAATTATATTCCATACAAATGGACAATTTATACGTATTATTATTATTATTATTATAAAAGTAATCATTACATGATTTCATTATATCCACCAGGTATATATAAATATATATTTATAATTAAAAAAAAGAGTATAGTCTTCGTTATGATAGATTGAGGGTTGGGCGGTTGTTAACTTTTTTTATATTCAATTCGTTCGACCTTTACTTCGTCACCGATTAACTGATAAACGTATGTGACTACCGTTGAACTTTGAATGTCCATTAAAACGAACGAAGGAATGACTGACCTAAAAAATTGTTATTTTACATATACATATATATATATATTTTTTTTTCTTTTATATACACACGCGCGCACGCACACGCACACGCACACGCTGTTAGAAATAATTATACAAAATAATAATGTGCTATTTATTCTTACGTATCCAGTGGATTGTATGCTCCAGTTGCTGACCCAGGGTTAATATAAAACTTATTCTCGTGTTCATAAGCTTCGAACTTGTGTGTATGGCCAGTTATTAATATATCGACATCTAATTGTCGCTGAATCAAAGCTAATGCTTCTGGATCTCCCCAAGGAACAACTTGATGGCCATGAGATAAACCTATTCTAAATTGTCCGACGGTCACTACCTTTTGTTCTGGATAATTTAGATTCTGAAATCAAAGAATATAAAAATATCGTTAAGTTTTATTTTTTAAAAAAAAAAAAAAAAGAAATAACGTCAAGAAAAAAATGTATATATGTATGTATATGTATATACCTCATCAAAATCTCCCCTAACTATGTGAACATCACTAGCCAAAGTTTTCAAATAATCATAAGACTCCTTTGTACAAAGATTTCCTGTGCACAGTATATGCTGTATCCTTCCAGGGACAAGGAGCTTCTTAAATTTACTTGGTAAACTGCTGCATCGGTGCGGAATGTGTAAATCACCCAAAACTAACACAAGCTAAAAGTTAAATAACACGTTTATTAATGATAATACAATTCCTATGACAATATTTAGCTTTGTATAATTATAATATTATATTTAAATATTAAGTAATACGTGTACTTTTGATTTAATTGCAATTATAAAGCCGTTAGAATTAAAATTTATACGACAACTATAAGAATATTTAAAACGTTCGACTATATAGGATAATGAATTCGCGAGAGGATAACTCGAGAGATAAATCTTAATAAAGATAAAGAAAAACTTAATAAACAGCTATTAGTTTATCCGATAAATTTATACGTATATACGTATATATGTATAATCTAACAAATGTAATAATTTGTTAATAATCAAATAACGAAATAAATAAACAGAGTATCTAGGTTATGCTCAACACTTTGTAATGGCTCGGTCTTTAATACAGATTTAATCCCAATCACATTGAATTTACCATGATTTAATGTATGTAATGCACTTATTTCTGTAGGAGGCCACTCTATACTCAATGCACTTTAACCAGCTGAAGACTTACGTAGTTTTATATAAAAAAAAATCATTTAATATTTTGTCAAAAGGTTCTCAAGTGGGAGTGACAACATGACAACTCTATACCTAACCGAATCTCAGAAACGTCCACACGGCCGTCCATGTCTTTATTTTTCCGGTTCCACGGCAAGCGGGAAACAAGAGTATTGAAAATGATTAAGGATATTAATTTATGATTAAACAAATACTTTAATTGCTGTAATATAACTTCGCGTCTGGAGAGATTTTTCAAAAACAATAGCCGATAAACATGAAATGTGTCGTGTCCGGTACGAATGTAAAAAGTGAGTTGAATTTGCTTTTTAAACAGGTTATCTTTCCACATCCTTCCCACTTCAATGCACCAGCATCCTAAATATATATATATATATATATATTGAAGTCGTAACGCTCGCGTGCACCCTTTAACGTTGACTGACTTTTTTTTTTTACTAGTTAAAGTATGATTTAAGAAAACGTGTTTATTAGTTTTAGCACGAGCGATTCAAATGCTCTCGAAAATTGGGGAAGAAATGTTTGTACAGCCACAAGAAGACTCCCTGTCCTTTCGATCAGTCAATGGATCCAATTCTTCATTCGCAGATATTACATTCCATGAAAATTATTTCTCCTATTACGCTTTCGAAGATTTAGATGAAAATGATAGCCTTAAATGTAAAATACTCATTAGAGTGAGTTTTAAGCTATATTAATGTTAATTACACATCGCTTTCCTAATAATGTAATTCACTTTCACCTTCATTTTTTAGAGTGCGTTGGTAGTGTTTAAGACGTCTAATTTAATTAATAAGCAAGTTGAATCTTGTCACATACAACTAGATACAAACTCTGAGAATCTATGCTTTATTGTCAGATATAAAAATAATATTATAAAAACTCACTTACTGCCAATATTGGATTGCGAAACGATTAGAGTACGTTTGTTTGTTTATAACTTATCACATTAATTCACTTATTATTTAGTCTAAACGCTTGAAACGTACTTAATTTTTCTTCATTATGTTCATTTTTTTTTTTTTTTCTTTAAGGCTAATTATAAAAAAGAAGGGACAATCAATCATTTGTGTATTAAGCCTCAAGTACTGAATGACGTTGTGTCCAATTTCCAACAAAATTTATTAGAAATCACCATAGAAGTTTTGGAGGACAGGGTTCTTTTAAGAAATTATATCGATGAAACTAGTAGTACGTAATTTAACAAGTTAAATCAAAACTTTTCATTTTATTAATTGATATTGTATTATTGATTGAAAAAAGTATTAACAATCCTTAGATTTGTCAAATGAAACGCGGACGCAGCTTGTATTTGGAATGGGAGAATTCGAGGAATACAAGGTCGATGCAACTACAACGATCACATTTTGTTTAAGGGAATTGCGAGCCATTTTGCATTTCGCAGAAGCGCTACAACAATCTATTCATATGTATTTTGATCGGGCAGGGAGGTAAGGAGGAAGGCTAATAAATGGCATTCGTATATATTTCATTATCAACACTTACTGACGGTGCAATTTTTTTCAGACCGATCGTATTTGTGTGTAAGTCGTCAGGGGTAGAAGGTAATTTAGTTCTTGCTACTTTAAATCCAGATGACGATTCGGGATCGCAAAGTACGAATTTCACGCGTACAAATTCTATAAGAAATACAGCTAAACAACGAAATGCTACGAAAAAAGGCAAAAAAAAGTCAAATGCATTAAATAAGAAAGCATTTGGTAATTTGACAGGGAATGTAAATAAAAATTCGACAAGTACGGATATTGGGAATACCGAGTCGTTTGGTAAAATTAGCGACATCACTCAAACGCCCAACGATGATAATAGTAACGAGCCGGATGCGGATTGTTTTTCGAAAATAAATTCTCTGAAAATGACCGAGCCGAAACGTAATGCGATTAAGGACGATGATAAGAGAAGTAATTTAACTAAAACTCCCTTCTCGTCGTTATTGAAACGAAAGTCTGATCAAGAAATGCCGAACCGAAGCCCCAACGGAGATAAGGATGAATTCGTTCAAAATTCACCGCCGAAGCAGCCATCGAAGAAAGCGAAATTAATATTTCAAAAGTGTTTTCAGACGACTTTCAATCCAGAGTCCATACTCGGTTATAATAAAGTTGAGGTCGAAGATTCCGATGAAAGCGATTGAATCAACGAGTCGCTTGCTTACCTTAGTCTTGTACAAAATCCGCCAAATAATGTTTATGATGCGCTTAAGAGATGCAGCAACGACGTGCAAAACGTTTGTAGATTAAACAGTGTGTCGATACAACTGTTGTTACATGGAAGAAATTGTTAATATACATATTTTTTATACGTACATAAAGGAATTATAAAGATCCACCACGTATAATGAAACTGTTTACGTTTCTTGTAATTGTTTTAAATTTAAGCGCGATTATTTATGAAAAAAAAAAGATGGAGAAATTTAAGTTTGTTTTTTTTTTTTTTTTTTTTTTTACAATTTACGAGCTGTTCGAACATATCACACATTTAATGCAAAACGATATGCTTTAAATTGAAATTATAAGAAGTGTAACCGTAATTAATACGATCGTAATAAATTGCACATGTAATACTCTGTGATATCATAAGATTATAATAATGTTAACAAATAATTTTAGTTTATACCATTCTTATCTGTGTATTTTCTTTTGTTATCGCATAATGATTATAGTATAAATGATTGTAAAGATATAGTAAAACGAACAATAGACTTGGCACAAGTCTAGAAATTATTTTTATAACACGATAACTGATTCTCTTCTTAAAGCTTGTATTGATTATTATCCATTGTTTGTAATTTTATTGAAAAAAAAAAAAAAAAAAAAAAATTATAATTTAATTATTTATCTAATGAATTTGACTACGTCGTTAACGATATTAAAAAAAAAAAGAAAGAAAGAAAATAGATAGATAGCATACAATTAGAAAATAAAACGATTTAAAAAATTCAACTTGTTTTAGGGGTAACATTGACCTTTACACTTGTATTTCAACTAACGAATTCATCTAATTAGTAAATACGGATGGACGTGATGTTGTTGTTTTTTTTTTTTTATCGCTTTACGAAATATTATTTCTTTCAAAGACTCGTTAGCAAAGACGTCGATGATATTAAAATCTATTTACCATGAATGAGCTTAATTCGTGTACATGCATATCTTTATGTTAATTAAATTGTCAAATATAATAACATCGTCTCTATATTATTGGCAAAAACAAATCAATCAAATTTGCTTAGAAAGTGCAGAATTATATATAAATGTAATAAACTTGGTAGAATTTTTTGTTTTTGTTTTTGTTTTAATCAATTCTTATCAGTTGATGTCGTCGTTATAATGTTTAAGACACTTTTATCAAATTTTGATTTCGTTAAGAAAACGGAGCACGTACTCGTAATGTACCGGAAATAAATGCGAATAATCTAACGGTTGATAAACGTGCCTCTAGAAAATAATCTCTCGCAAATTAATTATTTTATATAAATAATATAATATTTAAAGAAAGAATTTCCCACGACTATGACTATGACTTGATATAATCAATCCTACGATGTATTATTATCAGCATATATATATATATTTTATTATATTTCATTACAATCCATGAAAAATCGGCATCGTCCGATCAGAACTTCAATTTAATTAGATAATTGTTGGATAACAAGTCCAATCGCTCCTCCGCATCGCCAATGTGCGGTGGTGTTCTTAATAATAAGGAGTTTTCTTCGGCAAGTAACGCAACGAGCCTATTCTTATGTATTGCATTCCTATGTATGAGCGCCACCGTGCAAAAAGTATTCGTAATCATTGTTAATAATAGATCGCGCGCGCGTGTGAATTTACAAACGTAGCCGTGCGGATGGATGTAAGTTTTACAACGTAAGGAAAAACGGAAGCTTTCCTCATTTTCCTCACCGTAATTAAGTCTCGCGAGTCTCACACCGACGCTGAAACATCTGACGAAGATAATTAATTAAAACGGGTCGACTTGAAATAAGATAATAACGGCGGCGGGGGGGGGCTTTAATAATATATATATACAAGGCATAAGGGATACGCCGTACTCCTTGTACTTGTTGTGATAATGATATTTTCATTTATCATTTCTGAAATAAGATAAAACCTAATTTATCTGCCCTACGCGAATTAAAGTCGATTTTTTTCACCGTAAACGATACGTTGGGGGTTTTACGTAATAAGTAACTTCTATTAATATGACTCTGCTTCTTTTTTTTTTTTTTATCGTACATCCTGTCGCACTGGCACAGGAAATCTTTAAAAGGAAACTTCTTCGTTTATATGTATACATATGTATATATATATGTATATATGTATATAAACGCTTTACGTTCCATTATTCTTTAAAATATTTATAGGAAAGGAATGCTCTAATGATTCGTAAGTAGGAAATTTTGTAAAAACGCGTGCCATTTCTATTTGTTTGTTAATGTTAAGTGACGGAAATTTACGAATCACAAAAACTCTTTACTTGGGTAATGAGCAATCTAATTTGCAACGTTAACGAACGAACACGAGATCGAACGAAAGATCTAAAGCTCAATATTAGAGTATCATTATAACTCAATTCGTGTAAAGTAATAATATTGCCGTTAAAGCGTTTTGCTAAAACCAAAGCATATTTGAATGCCGATTATAATTTCAGGCTTTGTTCTCTGAAGTGTAAAAGGTAGCATTCGATAATCATACCCATAACGATTCTGGCATAATTTTTAGCAATTTTTCACAATTCCCTTGCTTATACTTAAAAACGCAAGCAACTTCATTTATTTATTTATTTATTTATTTATTTGTTTATACTTGTACGTGTCAAGTATTACGGGTTTACTGGTGCGTAGAGATGATATATTTTCATTGACGATGCAAAAATCTCTTGACAAACCGCTTTCTCTTTTCTGATTCGTTTTAACACACGCACGCACACGCACAACAACACACTCTCTCTCTCTCTCTCTCTGCCCCGCAATCGTTCACCTTTTGGTATATTTACATTTTTTGTTGTGGGCATACTTTTGGAAGCAATGCGCATGTTCAGTTTTACAACATGTCAATATTGGCTTCAATTTGCATTTGAGATTAGTTTACAAACAATGAGAGTGTAATTATTATAATAAATATTCGCCTTTGTAAACAAAAAAAAAAATATCCATTATATATATGCACGTTGTATTTGTGTATTTATACAATCGATTGTTATATAATAATAAACGTATTTGTTATTGTCGGATTATTGAGAAAATTGCAATTTATGTTTTACCAGCGTTTTCAACGTGCGGCTTACTTACACGAGTAATATAGTAATGATTCAACCGAAGCAAATGCACGAGCAATTTAAATATTATTGTTAAATAATAGAATACTGTTGCCAGATGATGAAGTTTCCTATTCCAACGACAAGAATGATACTTACGTTCTCCTTTATTGAATATGTGCTCGCCTACAGCTGCAACGCCAGAGAGAGATTTCGAAATATTTATAAAATAATAATTACAGGCATGCAATTGAAGGTAATTGATGATTGCTATTGATTAGTATTGTCACTGCCTATAACGACGTGATATAATAAATAAATAAAAAAAAAAAAAAAAAACCTTTTTGCATATAGTAATAATTTGCTTTCAGATATAAAACAACTAATTCACTTCAAAGTGACTACTTTTTCCAGTCAGTCAGTCAGTCAGTCAGTCATTCACACCTTTCACTTACGCTATTTGTATTTATACATTCCTGTGAATGCACTTGTGCAATAATAATTTTCTTCAAAATACATTGAACATTACAAACTTTAGAAGGATTTTTGTAAATCTGCATTTACAAAACGGTACAAATATGTTGAGAGATAAACGTTTCTGTGATATTATATAACTAAAGTAAGTGTCGTTCTAAATTCTATATAAAAATAATATTTAATTTAGATTAATCACTTGACAACACTCATTGTACTTCATTTTATCAGTTCAATATCTTTAGAATAATCTTACAGACTAATGAATCAGCATAACCTCAAAATTATTTAGTACTACCTTCTTATAGTATAGTATACATTGTTTTTATTATAAAAAAAAACATATATTTATTAATTAATTTTAATACACAGTACTTGTGAAATTGTTAAATATTTCGATACACTGTTTGTAATAAGTTGTGCTTCTTTCCAGAAATGCATATGTTCTTTTGGTTCGGAACTAAGATACAAAATTTTTTATTCTACGGCTACAATATAATCACTTCATATGGCCTAATATCGACATGCTTGGGTCTATCGACGTTAGCAATAATATACGAAGCCATGAAGTTGATACAAATTAAATTGCGCGAAATTACAAGAAGGCAAAACCAAGCAGCAAACCCAGCACAGAACAATACAGACAGTTCTTCATTGATTTCTGGATTATCCGATAGATCAGCAAAAATTTATAGTTTATTTCATTGGTAATGATGATTCTCAATGTCGTTTCTCATTAATTTTTTTTTGCACTTACCAAGGTGTAATGTACGGCAATGTTAATTTCAGTTGTACGTGGATGAAATGGCTTTTAGAGCTTTTTCATAAATGTATTCACGTTACGTTGGGATATGTCCTCATGCTCGCCATAATGACATTCAACGGGTATATAAGTATTGCAGTCGTGTTGGGCAGCGGCATTGGCTATTACATATTTGGCCTAATACTGCTAAAATTAAACGTTGCCAAGTTAAAAAAAGGCCACAAATTGGCCCGATGTAATCCAGTTTGTGCAGGTAAGAAGAACACATTGATGTCATCAAAACGATACAAGTACTATACCCTTTTTTCTTTTCTTTTTTTTTTTTTTTTATGTAGATGCGATAGTGGGTGACAGAAGAGAGTCGGAAATATCGATAATTTCCGAGCACATAGAGCCAGAAATTAATGTCAATATCGATATCGATGTCCACTGTAAAGCCGAATCTTAGAAACTTGGTTCGTATACGGGACAACTGACAACTGAAACGTATTGTGATACACTTAGTCGATTGTAAAATATTATACGAAGATAGATAATGATACAAATATACGTATATCCGTCGAATGGACACATATACAAATATATATATAAAACTGTTTGAAACCGTACTACCAATGTATATACTAATTATAAATATTAATGATCATGAATATGTATAGAACGCATGCTTAAATGAAATACCTTTTAAGAAAGATTTTTAACTTTACACAATAAGGCAAGGAAATCTTCGTCTTCCGCGATACATGTAATGTCATTGTCGACAATGGGCCATTTATTATGCGAATGATTATTTGCGAATAACGATTTTCACGAGAACCTTCAGATAGTATTTTATGATTCAAGAGAGCAATGAGCGTTATTGTACTGAAACGATGTATTTACAGTTATTAAAGCATATTTTTAAAATACCTCCCAGCCTATGAGATTATTCCATACGATGTGGCGATTCACCACACACCCTCGCCATATTATCGCGTACCACATATACATATATAAATTATGCATTTAACAATTTATCACAATGACTTGGTAATAAGCTTAACATTTTTCTACCGAGCGCATTTAACTTTTAAACGATAATCGTTAAGGGATGAAAGTCAAGTCAAGTCAAGTCTTTAAATCGAAACAGGACGTTGTTTTATTTATTTATTTATCATTTTATCGGCTAATGATTGATTATTTGTGCCAACGATGCCCTGCGAAGGTCTTTTTATAAATTTCAATCGATTCCCTTCTTTATAACAATACTGTATTTTACAATAACAATTTGTCGTAAACATATAAGATGCGAACGATTAATTTGTTTTCCAAAATAAATAAATAAATAAACTAACTAGCTAACAGAGGCTAAAATTTCTTATTGTTAACTCAAGTCTTTATTTATTTGTCGGCATTATTTAAATATCATTGATTTATCGAAGGCAAAGGAATTGTTAATACGTGCCTGTAATGAAATGCATTTGAAAAAAGTGTGTAAATAAAATATAAAAGCCATACATTTAAATACGTATCGCGCGTGTTTTAAAATATTATCGTCCTCCCTTTGTTCTGCTTAGTTGGGAGAGTTTTTTCTCCTCCCCTCCCCCCGCCCACTCCCCCACCCAAGCGTAATCTTGTTTGAAACGAATAATGAGGTAAACTTGTGGTTGAGATTGATAAATTTTAAGCTTATTTATTTGACGACGTGATCGACGGTAAAAATTTTCGAGTACCGAGGCATACAAAAATCAATAGCGTACATTACAACGAATTGAAAATTAAATATAATCAAACGATTGACATAGGTACGGAAACAATTTTTCATTATAAGCGTATTTTGTAACGGCGATGTTGTTGCCGAACTATAAATTACTTATTTTCTTATTCTGTCTTCTTAAACATATTGTAAGTATCAAAAATAAAGTAGTTACGGAGAATTCTTCAAACTGTATCGTTTTGAAATATAAGGAGAAAAACTAGATAAAAAAAAATTAAATAAATAAATAAAGTAAACTCGTAGTCTACCGCAATACTGTTCATATAAATACTTAAATTTAACGGATACTTTTTATTTACTCGGTAAGAAAAAGTAATTTCATCCCTATTTACAAGCGATTGCAAGACGCTTATTTATACATACGATTATCTTTTGTATATCTAATTTTGTTGCATACCTAAGTGAAACATTTGGTTTGTATTGTATGCTGTATAAATAATGCTAATCGATGCATAGAAGTTTATCTAGTCATCTTTCTTAAATTAATTTAAATTAATAACGTAATATATATTGAATATTCAAGATTTTAAGCTACTAAGAGCAGCTCGTACATGACAATCGTTACACACAACCTTTTATTAAAATAATACTTTGTTTTAATTAATACATTAGAACTTTTTTTTTTTTTAAATATAACGTTAATACTTCGCCGTATGCTAATAATCATTTATAAGCATTTTTATAAAATAATATCATACAAAATATATATTTTACACTTGTGAAGTCAATAATTTAATTAAAAATAATTTATTTTCTTAATTATAAATAATATAAATAACAATGGTAAGATTTATTATAATAAAGAGCGAATACACTAAAAACATATATAACTATAAATAATTATTGTATATAAAAACGTAGATTATAAACAAGAGTATTCGAAGGCACTTTTCTTTTTTTTTCTTTCAACTATTCGACACCTTTTCTAACAATTTAATTTCCTATATCTCTTATTAGTATGCTTTACCAATTGCTTCTATCTAGTAGCTTATCGAGCTCAACACTCGTGTAAACTGTAAGAAAATAGATTGTAACAATAAACTACATTATGATAATGAAAATACAATCATGAATAAAAAAAAATTGCCGTCCGTTACCTTTGAAGTCAACGGCCTTAAAGGTATTATTGTCAAGAAGTTCTTTTAATTCCTTAATCTCTTCCTTCTTAAATATATTCTTCTTCCCTGAAATAATAACTTTCTCCAAAAAGCGCTTGGCATTAGCGCGATTAAGTATAAGCTCGTCAATAGTACCTTTGTTCACAAGCCTATAAACAGCCACTGTTTTAGTCTGCCCGATTCTGTGACAGCGAGCCATGGCTTGAAGATCATTTTGAGGATTCTAAAATAAAAGAATCCTTTAGTTATCCCAAGTGACCCTACTACGACTATAGACTATACGAACGATTCTTATAAAAAAAAAAAATCTAATTCCTAACAACGCACCCAATCGCTGTCATAAATAATAACAGTATCTGCTGCAGTAAGATTCAGGCCGACGCCTCCAGCTTTCGTAGTGAGTAAAAATATAAATATATCTGGATTTTCATTGAATTCACTAATGCAATGTTTACGGGCTTCGTTCGATGTAGTCCCGTCTAATCTGACATACTGATACTTTTTCCACAACAAAAAGTCTTCCAAAATATCTAATACGCAAGTCATTGTTGAAAAAATGAGGATTTTATGGTTTTCTGCTTTGAGCTTTTCCAGCATCATTTCAAGTACAATCATTTTACCGGAATCCGTAACTAAACCGTCAATACAATTTCTATTTAAATACGTTGGATTATAAACTATGTACGGATGATTCACTAAATGTTTATAAAGTACATCTGCAACACAATAAGGCATTGATTACTTAATAAAATGAATCTTTACATTACAGGTAAGAAGCGTGTACAAACGAGCTTACGGTAACACAAATGCTTCATTTTCGATAAATAATTGATATTCTTTTCAGTAACGTTTGTAAATTTACTCCACTCGACAACGACTTTGGACTCGGCATCTGTATCGCCAATTGTTTTCGTCGGAGGCGCAACGTGTTCTCTAGTCTTTTGATTGTAATTCATAAGATCCCATTTATTGGTGCACTTTCTCTTCGGTCGTACACCGTCAACGTCAACAACTGCGGACGGCACGTCTTTCGAGATCTGTATACTCAAATGCCTATTGAGAACCGCCGAATACAGATCGTACTGGAGCTCGGTCAACGGTGCATATATTATAATTTCCTTAGTCTCCGGGATGTCATTACAAACGTCCTCTTTCAATCGTCGCAACATAAAAGGCTGCAATATTTCACGTAACGACGACAAAATGTGTTTTTCCTGCTCCTGCTGAAATAATTTTCTCTTTTCATTTTCATCTTGTATTCGTTTTGGATCGAACCACGCTTCGAATACGTCCAAGTCGTTAAATATTTCTGGTAGAAGAAAATTCAACAAACTATACAGTTCGGATAAATTATTCTGTAATGGTGTACCCGTTAACAGTAGACGATTCGATGCTCTAATATTCTTCAAACATCTAATAACAAAAGGAAAAATAATAATAAAAAAAAAATAGCTACTAATTGATAATTAATTATTAATTCAGTAAAGACTGGTTTATTTAGGGTTTTTAATGTTCTAAGAGCATAGCCTACCTGTGCAGTTGAGATTTGCGATTCTTTATTCGTTGAGCTTCATCGACAATAAGATATTTAAATTGCAATGTACTGAGGAAAGCTTCGTTATTAAGAACCGTTTCATACGTCGTCACCACAATGGGATACGCCGCACACGTTGGAGATATACTTTTTTTTTTTAATATCTTCTTAGCAATTTGTTTATTTGTTTCCTCTTTGCCGTAATATTGTATTATAGGAATGTCGGGGGCGAAGCGTTCACATTCCGATATCCAATTACCAAGCAAAGATAACGGTATAATAATTAAAAATGGTCCAGCTACTTGTTTCTCTATTAGAAAGCATATAAAACCAATGACTTGTATAGTTTTTCCCAATCCCATCTCGTCGGCCAATATCCCATTCAGTCCATTTTCGTACAAGACTTTAAGCCATTTGACACCTTCCTCTTGATAAGGCCGCAACTTCCCTTTAAAATATTTAAGCTCAGAGCAATCGAATGCCTTATCGTCATTTTCTTTATCGCTAGATTCTTCATCCGACAGAGATGCCAGGTCATCTATTATATCTTGTTCCTTGAGCTTGCCTTTTACCGTTTTATTTTCAAAATCCTTTAATAAATACAGTACAAGTTGATTTATTTTTATAAGTTCAGAATTTGTAAATCTTTAGTAAATCACTACTTTTTTAAAAGAAAAAAAAAAAACCATAATATTCATATACGTAAATTGAAAAAACTAATTACATTCTTGTCTTAAAGAGGTACTATTAAAGTAGATACTAACTAAACTGGTTTATTAATTATCGAATATATATATATATATATGAAATATATGAAAAATATGTATCAACGACTTACATTATTATTGGAAATGTCGTTGAATTTTTCTTTTTTTGGCACAGACGAGTCGGTAGGTGGTAAAGTTGACTTTCGCTTAGCAGCTTTCTTTGGCTTAGATTTAAACTCTTCGCTGCATTTGAGGACCATGAAATTAGTAAAGGCTTTGCTCTTCTTCAATAAATGCATCAACCTTATGTACTGCTTTTCCTGTATTTCCCGTTTGAACTCCTCTCGCTTAATCTTCATGGAGGCTATGTGCTTCTCTGAATTTCTCCTCTTGCTCGTCGACTCGTTATTTTCCGTTACGAACTCCGGGTCGTAGAACTTAAAGTTCTCCCTCGCCGAGTTGACGTTGTTACCGTCCGTCACCAAGGGAGCGGCTTCTACGAGATAGACAACGAGATAGACAACGAGATAGACATTGAAATTGACAAAACGGGTAAATGGTAAGGAAGTATCGAAAGGCTTTCTCGATTTTCAATATCATTTCCTAACGATCCGGAATAATGTCCCGGGAATAAAGACGAAAAAGAAAAAGAAAAAAAGAAAAACAAAGAAAGAAAAAAAAAACAATGGCTTAATTACCAGAATTGACGGAGCCATCGGATATGCTGGAGAATCCCGAGTCCTCGGATACGTTGTTTACCTCGGTGTTGATGCGCTGCAATTGCACGACAGCCCTTTTCTCGCAGACGTTCGAGCTTTTGTTCAATGTCGAATTCATGCTTTTTTTTTTGTGAAAGGGAACTTTTTTCAATACGTCAAAGCCACGGGCAATAAACCCGATAAATACGCGACCTTTACTTATATTATCGCCACGTAAAATCTAATTTATATATGTATGTATGTATATATTAAAAATAATATGCCGTAGAAATTGGTCGACGTGACGAGCACAGCCCCTATCTACCATCAGCCCCTCATCCAGCGCGTATATCAATTTATCTCCGCACGCGTAAATCCTATGTATTTTAACATCTCAGAATGGCGGACATTATTTCATCGTCTTCCCGCGTAATCAAGCAGCCTAACCTGACCTTACGTACGTAACCCTCGACACCTCGCCGTTTTCAAATTCAAAATGCTTCGGAACGTCGAGAATGGGGGAAGTTATCAGTAATCGGACGAATTGAGACGATTCTCTTGTATTCGATTGCACGTCATATATCGCAAAGAATCCGCGCTTGCGTTAAATAAATCCTGCATTCCTTATTATTTCCGTCACAGATTCAAATAAATACAATTCATTTCTTTCTTTCTTTGTTTTTTTTTTTTTTTTTTTTTTTTTTTTTTTTTTTTTTTTTTTTGATTTCCGACAAAATTGATTTTGTCTCGACTCTCGATCTGAATTTTTTGTGGGAGGATAAAATAATAAATGGTTGGTAATGTCATTGTCAATGTTATATTAATACTCGATTACGTATTTCAGATGACCGAGGTGGGGAAACGAAAAAGAAATTTTGTTCCCTGCTAATATTGTCGCAACAACGAGTCAGCACTCACAATACGTTTTGCCATACTTTCCTTATTAGATTTAATTATGCAGAAAGTCAATAAATAGTCTGGCGACATGGCCGATGATTGTACTCAGAGGCCACAATTAAAGGTATTATAAACGATATTTATAACAAAGGCTTTGCACGAATATTCAATACGTAAATCCCGATATTCCCTTTTATTAAATAATACGAATACCATATGTACATATATATATATATGTACGTATACATACGGCACTTGTGCAAATTGGGCAAATGGAGCAAGTAATTGGACACAGCCGTATACGTCTAATTGATTATTAATTACAGTCAAGTACAATTATGAAAAACAGAACAAAAAAGAAAGAAGGAAGGAAGGAAAGAAAGAAAGAAAGAAAGAAAAACGGAAAAAATACGTTACTGTACATTTTATTTGAAATGCGTGGCATTGAAATTTGAAATTAGTACGCTACAGTGTAATAAAGGAGGAAATAATCTTTTTTCGCCTCCCCCCCCACCACCACCACCACCACCATAAATTACGACATTCGCTTTAATTTGTTCTTGTTAAACGTTAGCCATTAATTGTTATAAATAATGAGAGGAGCAGTAAATAATTATCGAAGTAATGTGAGTATGGAGGGAGGCAGCACGGGATGACGAGGTTCCAGATGAGGTAGGGAACTGCCGGATAATTTAAGGTTGTGCGAAACGTCGGCAAAGTATGGAAAATTAAGATTATACAAATGCTCCAGTCATATATTCCTTTCCCCACGGGTTTTCCCAATAATTAATGCGCTGCCCAAGCGTAACCTTCCCCATCGCCACACTTTACCCTACACGGAATTTCGCTCGATTTTAAATCTCTACCCGAGAAAGACGTGTCCGTCGTCCGCCCAATTGAACACACAAGACTAGGCGGTACAACAGGTATACACTTGTTTACGCACACATAAAACCTCGGAAAGAAATATAATTTCGACTGCAGGTACTGGCTACCTGAAGGATTATGAAATTACTTCAAATATTAGATTTCTTCTTTCTTTCTTTTTTTTTTTCATTCCTTTTTTTTTTTTTTTTCTTTTTCCTTTTCACTTCTTTCTTTCTTTCTTTCTTACGGTTGTTAACGCACGAAAACTCCGATATTCATCAATTAATCCGGAAAATCAAAGATAATTTATCGTAATTTTTTTTTTTTAATGCTATTTTGTATGAGTTTAAAAAAAAAAGAGAAAAGAAAAGAGAGAGTGATTAGGCACATGGAGCAATTATAAAACGGGGTACCGAGTGAAAAGTTTTCGAATAACGCGCATACATATACAAGTGAACGGTTACAAATGTCTTCGTCATTTGTTTACGAGTAATATCGAGGATCCCCGTACGAGATAACTTTATGAAAAAGTAAATTAAATTATATGAAATGACAATCGATGCAGTTATTTAATCTGCGAGAATCCACTAATCGCTCTAGTCGTATTGTAAGTACGTTTACTGCACGAAAACTGACTGTTACCGGTTCTAAAATCTTTCATCTACTCGGATGAAATATGGATGAATCGTAAGAGCCACACGAAAACAGAAAATAATAACGCCAAATGTTTTGAAAATTCCAAGAATCACGCGTAGGTTGAAAGTCTCCTTAATTCTCAAGTACTTCCGCGTAAAGGCAGGGGCTAAAGGTACTAATAGCGTTGGTTAAATAGATAAGGAAGGGACGGGGACGTGTAGTGCCGTAGTGGTGGTGGGGGGTGGGGGGATGGTGGGCAAGGTTAGGGAAAAGGATGCAAATTTTCTCCGTGCTTTTTCAATTTAGTCTTGGTAAGTGCACTGGTGCCAGTCGAATGATCGTATGAGCCGAGCGTGATCTACGGATGTGCCATTCGACTGGATCTTGATTTTTGCCGAAAGATAAATCTACGTAACACCGAGTGATAAATTTAAGAAGTTTTCCTTAATCCTGGACTTTTTATTCCACTTCGTCGGGGTAAGTGTTTCAATTATAAGCAGATTATAAAAAAAAAAAAAAAAAAATAACGAGAAAAGAAGAAGAAGAAGTAGATCGTGAATTGGAAGTAGTACGTATTTTCTGTTGGAAATAAATATTAAGAATTCAACTATTCGACTTGGGGCTAAATTATTATCTTCTTATCGCTCGAGTTATATACGATATACGTAAGGATCGCGAGGTAATTTTGTGCAATACCGAAGCGACGGACGGCACAAGAAATCGTTCCATCCATCCATCCGTACGAAAAAAGATAATGGCCTCGCTCGGTAAACAATGTTTAAATAATTATTAATTTTAAAAATTATCGTTTTAAACAAAAAAAACGATAAGGTTCGTCTTGGGTCGACCCACCCCACCGGCCGTATATTATATATATAGCCTTACCGTGGCTACGTTAACCAAGTGCGATAAGGTGTCCCCCATGTGCCGGCCCATTTAGGCTTCCCCTCCTTAGGTGGTGCGATGCTTTTGAATTTCCCCGACGAAACAATAGTTTTTAGTACAGGTCTATACAAGTCGAGAGTGTGTACTCCCTTCCCACCAGCTTAATCTTTTTTAATCGCCGGTGCTGGTGGTGGTGGTGGTGGTGGTGGTGGTGGTGGTCCAAGGCTCGTCTACCCTAACTTTTCCATCCATCCATCCATCCATCCATCCAACGGCGGTCCTGCCGTTTATTTATAGCCGCTTCGTTTATTTATATTCGAAATAACGCCAAGTTAACGTTCGTTTATTCGTTTATTTCATCGTTATTGCCTCTTTATATAGATTTTGAATTTCTCTTCCATCGAGAACGACACTTTCTTTCCTTCCCTCCCCCCTTCTTTTCTCTTCTTCTATTTACAAGTATTCCGGTAATATCGAATACTTGTAATTTTCAACTAACGTACTAATTGCCAAAACTTCACGTGTACGTATATATATGTATATATATATGTATATAGGTACTTGTAGGGCGCGTAAATTCGTAATGCTTTGAAGGTAAAAATACAATAATCGGCACGTAATCTGAACTTTCAGAAAAGCTTAACGGTAATATCAATTAACGTAAATATTATTATTATTATTATTAAATAGGACGGCCGGGTCTGGCATTAACAACAAGTATTCTGTATATTTTATAGATAGAAATGCAAGGAAAGCTTACGAAAGCTGCAATTAAACAAAATCTTTGTCCTCGGTCCTCGGTATCGGCACGACCACCAAGTAAATTCGCAAGTAAATTCGCAGTTCGTTCCGGCTCGATACTAACAACCCGCTTCTTTTATTTTTTTCTATCAAGGATATAATTATAAACGATCCTTGTCGATCGACGTGAAGCAGAATACTTGGTAATTATTGTACGTATTGCTTTGTTAGGCGCGTAAAATCGTAAGCTAAAGAGCGGGAGACTCGGTGCCGAGCTGCCGTGACCACCATGCACGGCGCGCAATCTAATACCATATAGATTTTGGAATTATCGACTCGATGTACTCGAACTCGTTACGTAATTCGTACCCCGAACTAATGATCCTGACAAATTTTCAGACGCGAGCGTATCGTCGGCCGACAATGACGTCACTGGCATTACGATTGGGCCTCCTCCTCCTCCTCCTGGTTCCTTGTCTGAGTCTGCACGCGGCCAAGGCCACGGCCACGGGGATCGATTGCCCGGAGAATCTTCAATGCGGCTGCTCTCCGAGGGGCAGCGACGAGCTGGAGATCATTTGCATGAGCGGGGTCGTATCGAGCTTCCAGCTCAACGTCCGACCGAATGACCTGAGCCGACTTCGTTGCCGGGGCAGCCCGAGATGGTCGGATTTCCTGCCCGCGGCGCCCCTCACAACCAGCCGGCCGAGGAGTCTCGTCATGGCCTCGTGCGCACCGCCGGAGCTCATGTATACCGAGAGGATGGTCGAGCTACTGGGGGCGCGGGACCTCGAGTATCTGTCCTTCGAAGCGCTCCAGGCGAGTCCGAGCGCCGCTAGCCTCGGCGCCTTTCCCCAGCTCCGCTACCTCGTTCTCTCGAACAACCGCATCGGCTCCGTAGCGCCCGATCTCATTACAGGTAACCACTGCTCGTCCTCACGAGCTCCTCCTTCTCCTTCCCCTTCCATTGCAAACTCCGATGACTCATTATTACCGCGATTTCCGATTGCCAGGTCTTCCGAGATTGATGCAGCTCGAGCTACGGAATACGAATATTCGCATACCCCCCGATTTCTTCAAGAAGTCCAGCAGCTTGAGGACGTTGGAGCTCAGCAGCAACGGCATGAGAAGGCTCAGGCCAGGAGTCTTTGACGGCTTAAGGTCCATTCAGCTGCTGAATCTCTGGAAAAATGAGCTGACGGAACTGCACGCGGGGGTCTTTCGCAATCTGAGCTCGCTCGTGTCGCTCGATCTTCACCAGAATAAGCTCAACTACGTGTCAGACGACGTATTCGACGATCTCGCCCGGCTCGAGGTCATCAATCTGAGCTCGAACAATTTCACGGACTTTCCCGATCGATTATTTCGAAACAATCGCCGGCTCAAAGTCGCCAAGATTACGTACAACAAGGCCAATCTCACCACCCTGCCGCGTAAATTCTTTGGAAACCTCGACAACCTCAGGATCGTATCCTTAGCCCGCTCTGGATTACTGCGACTACCCGAGGATTTAATTTGGGGCTCGATAAACATCGCGGATCTTAATTTGAACAGGAACTACTTGACGACACTGCCCGCCAAGCTCTTAAAGGATGCCGTGGAGCTGAGTACCCTGACCGCCTCCTTCAACGATATCAGGAAATTACCTGATCGACTGTTCGTTAATACCGGAAAATTGACAAAACTTGATCTCTCGAGGAATCACCTCACGTCCATCAGAGAGTGAGTTCTCATTGTCCTATTTCATCCTACCACTTACTACTTACAAACTACTTAAACGTTAAAAAATTACAATATACAATGAAGATAAGATTTACTTAAAATTACGTCCTCTTTGTCATAGGAATACGTTCGAAGGGCTGGGCTCGTTGCAAGAGCTCGATTTGGAAGACAACGAGCTGTCTTACATACATATTAACGCCTTCAGCTCTCTCGGAGAGCTGAAAATTGCGAAATTCAGCAACAACAAGCTGACTCTACGCACGGGCGTATTCGATATATTCGGGCACCTTTCCCCCTTCCAGCCTTGCACGTTACTCGAAGAGCTTCACCTTGCCAATAACAATATTACCGAAATATTCAGCGACTGGATTGCCAGTAATACTCGATTGCGCGAACTCGATCTCTCCTACAATCTATTCGATTACTTGCAGGTGAGCTGTTTACCTAATTGAATTTAATTCGCCCGACGAGCGACGAACATCGACATCGAAATACAAAACCCTTTGTCTCATTTGCAGACGGAGGATTTGCAATTTACGTCACGCAGCGTTAACGTGGACTTGCGGCACAACTCGATCGCCCAAATAAACCTGGAGCGTCTGGAGTACGTGTCCGCGAATTCGAGCAACGACGAGCCTCACTACGTCAAAGTCCGCCTCGAGGACAACCCCATCCAGTGCGACTGCGACCTCTATTCTCTATTGCGTTACACGAACAAGGAGATGTCGACCGCGGCCCTGCAGTACGTGCGCCTCGAGCTCGGCGACGCGCGCTGCTCAGGGCCCGATTACATGGCCGGTCTCAAGCTGGCCAAGCTCAAGGCGAAGGAACTCAAGTGCCTCATCGAGAGCTCGTATCCACGACCGGGCGACCCCTGCGAGCCCGACTCCCCCTGCGATTGCTGGCTAAGACCCGCAGATCGGGCCCTCGTTCTCGACTGCGCCGCAAGGAACCTGACCAGCCCGCCCCCGTGGATCGACTCCCGCACCGTCGAGCGCATCGAGCTCGATCTGGCCATGAATCGCCTCGAGGCCATGCCCGACATGTCAGCCAGAGGCTACCAGAAGGTGCGCAGCCTAAATCTCTCCGGCAATTACATCGGCCGGGTCCACGAAAATCTCTTCACGCCGAATCTCGAGGTAAGCAATTGGAATCGTATTACAATTATTTAAAAAACTGAACCGGTCGCTCGTTATATGCGCACACGCACCAATCTTCAATTACGATACGTCTAATAATAAGCTTTTTTTTTTCTTTTTTATCTCATTGCTTTACAGATTCTCAATTTAGATGGTAACAATCTGACGTACATAGATCTTAAGATTCTAAAGAAACTCTCGTCCAACTCATCGCTCATCTCCAAATTGACTCTTCACGATAATCCTTGGCACTGCGACTGTAGCTCCTATGATCTTCACACCTTCATACAGTCCAATTCATTGAAGATGCCGGAGCTCTTGCGAGTCACGTGTTCGAACAGCAACGTCTCCCTCTCGAGCATCGCCCTCTCGGAGCTCTGCAACTCGTATAATAGCGCGGCGATCCTGGTCTGCTCGTTGGTGAGCGTCCTGGGACTGCTGGTGGGTGGAACTGTGGCTCTCTACTTCCGCTTCCAGCGAGAGATCAAGATCTGGTTGTTTTCCAAGAACATCTGCCTGTGTCTCGTAAGCGAGGAGGAGATCGACCGGGATAAGCGCTACGATGCCTTCATTAGCTACTCGCACAAGGACGAGGAGTTTGTGATTAAAGAGTTGGTGGCAGAATTGGAGGAGGGGCCCCGACCCTATCGGCTCTGCATCCACGAACGCGACTGGTTGGCTGGCGAGTGGATCCCTACGCAGATCGCCCGGAGCGTCGAGGAGTCGAGGCGCACGATCGTCGTCCTCTCGGCCAACTTCATCGAGAGCATCTGGGGCAGGCTCGAGTTTCAGGTCGCCCACAAGCAGGCACTCAGTGAACGTAGATCCCGCGTCATTGTCATCCTCTATGGCGACATCGGTCCCACGGACAAGCTCGATCCCGAGCTCAGGGCTTACCTCCAGATGAACACCTACGTCAAGTGGGGCGACCCTTGGTTCTGGCAAAAGCTCCGCTACGCCATGCCCCACTCGTTTCGTTCCGACGATGTAAGCGAACTCGAAGGAATTCAAATTGATAAATAGACGAGCAGCTCTCTTCCTATCTCTCTTCATCGGACATATTATTTATGTCGAAATTAAAAGTTTTATGTATAAAATTGTGGAAGCATTGAGAGCGTTTATGTCGTCGAATGGCTGAATAATGTTGTAGATATAGTTTAAGAATAATAAGAAGAGCGTAGAAATTAAGACTGATTGATATTACTACTAAAAGTCCTTAGAATAAGAACTTTGATTTATTTGATAGTATTCCTTTTAAAACTACCTGTACAAATACTTTTTAAATGTAGAGGAGTATAAGGAGGATAAGGGAATCTAAGGGAATCTAAGGAATAGAATAGCCTTATTTTCCTTGGTACAAGTGATAAAAATATGCAATATCAAGATGAATTATAAATGATCAATAATTGATCCTGTTACATATGAATAAATAAATTATTTATAAAGATTCTCGCGTCATAATGTCTCGTTCCTTTACGGATAATAATGCCAGACATTATCGGACCAATAATTTTAACGACCGCTTGACTATATGTAATGTACTTGATATAAAAATTAAAACACCGTTGATATTATTGTACAATCAATAAAAGAGTGTGTGAAAATAAAATGTTATTTATTATTGCTTTTGTCCGGTACACATCTACCTACGTACTACTACAATCCACGTGAACGCGACTAATAACATAATGTATACGCCAATTTTCAACTACGTATTAACTCTTTGGATTAAAGAGGTTGCACGTGTTGAAAGTAAAAAAAAAAAACAAAAAAAAAAGTAGACGAAAGAAAGAACAATTAATATTTATACAGTTTGTGCGTATGCGATGGGCACTTATGATAAATGTATCGGTCGGACAGAAAACCAAAGCGTTTTAAATAATCGAAGTCTTATTGGGTATTATTAGTAAGAGAAATGTCGCTAAAAACTTTTATCCATCGAGGATTATATATAATGGAATAAATGTTTCACAGCCGTCCGGCCTGGCGGAGAAACAACACGAATGAACAAAACGTATTATTTTATAAAGACATTGTGTATCATTCACATTGTTGGCGAGAGGCTTCTCATTTAACCCAATGTATTATTAATTGTGATCGACTAGAAATACGAATGGGTTATTGGGGTTTTGGGGGTTTTATTTAGATTTCGAGATTTAGAACAACGAGGGCGAAGCAGCGTTATCGAGCCACCGGGGGGAGAGAGATTTTGTGACGAAGGTAAGGCGAGTGCCGGTAACGAAGCGGAAGCATTCGTAATAATAATCGAAAGCATAAGCGGTTAATGGAAATGATTTACAAATAATCTAGAACAGACTCGCGGAAGCCAATTCTAGGACAATGAATTGCAAAGCCCTCGTTTCTTTGTCCGTTTGTTTTTGTGACCATTATGTGGCTCGCAGTCAGAATTTTTCTTCTAAAAAAAAAAGTTCTTAACGACGAAACGTCACGAGTCTTATTCCATATAAAACGACAATCCCTGATAAAGGAAAGTAGCAGTAGTCGTTGGTTGTCGTGCGTCGAAGCACGAGTCTCGATCGTCGTATGATAATACACGTGCCTTTGTGATAATACACGTGCGACTCGACCAAGCCCGTCGTCGCTTCTATAAATGAATCACAAACGATCGGACTAACAAATCCGTTATGTAAGTTTCGGCTACGAGGGCACACGATACAAGAAACGATGGTAATACGGTTTTTTTTTTCTTCTTTCCTTTTCTTTCTTTTCTTTCTTTTCTTTCTTTTGTTTTAATCGAAAACCTTTTGTCGCGTGAATAATAATGGCTAATTATTACGGCATGAGCTGAGTTTCCTTTGCATCATCGGGCCGTCGATGTTCCAAAGGCATCTTTATAACTTTGAAAAAACAATACATATATATAAATAAATAAAAACTTCTTATTCTTCTGCTTCTTCTGCTTGTTGTAGTTGACGAGTTGACGACTGTATCGTCAACGATTTCTTAAAAAAAGACGGGCCACAATTCGTAGGAGGAGATATTCCCTGTGGAGCGAGGGGGGCCCGTGTTAGACTAGAACATGTCGAAGCCGAATGACGTAAAGGTGGAGGAGAAGCACATTTTGCACAGTGGATTTTTTCATCCTACTCTCAGGCAATGGCAGTCGCCGAATGTCGAAATCACCTCGGAAAACATAATGTTTCCAATTTTCGTATTGTAAGTATAATGTGAAGCAACCCAACGGCAAACATAACCTCAACAGCAACAAAACAATCAGCCAGACTGGCCATTCGTTCCCCTTGATTATTATTATTATTATTATTATTACTACTACAAAATGAATTCAAATTTATTCGGAATTCACGAGTACGAGCTACTCTTTTCCTAAATTTAAGCTCGACTCGACTCGTTTCCTATGCAATACAGTACGTCCGAATGCTCGGCGGCTTATATTTTCTTTAATCACATTGAACATTTGTATTACAGAAATGAGGCCAACGCAGTCACTGACATTCAGAGTATGCCAGGTATCAAAAGATATGGGATCAATAAATTGAGAGATTTATTGGAGCCACTGATAGCCAAAGGCTTGAAGTCTGTCTTACTCTTTGGCGTGGCAGAGAATTTACTAAAAGTTTGTCTTTTAAAATTATCTTACAAGCGCCCAATTCATACAGTTGACGAACCCTCTGTTAAATGAAAAAAATCTATTCACTTAGGATGAATACGGCAGTTCTGCCGATCAGTCTAATAACCCCATTATTCAAGCATTACCGCTATTAAGAGCATGGTTCCCCACTTTAATAATAGCTTGCGACGTGTGCCTGTGTCCCTATACCAGTCATGGGCATTGTGGAATTTTAAACAGCGACGGGACCATCGACAACAAATCTAGCATACAGCGTATTGCAAACATAGCCGTTGCTTATGCAAAAGCGGGTGAGAAAACTCATGAAAATTCGCAATAATTTACAATGGTTTGTTTAAATATATTTAAAGAAAAGAGAGCTAAAACAAGACAACTTGTCCTACGTCCAACTATTGATAATATAAATTTTAAATGATTTCATGATATAACGCGTATAATGAATGTGCACGACAATGCTTGTTTGTTTGTTTGTTGCTGAACGACACAGACTAAAGAAAGCAATTGAATGGTTAATAGGAGCTCACATAATTGCACCATCCGACATGATGGACGGTAGGATAAAGGCTATCAAGATAGGCCTCGTGGAAGCTGGCTTGTCGAACAAGGTCTCCGTATTGTCGTACGCTGTAAAATTTGCCTCTGGCTTCTATGGCCCGTTCAGAGACGCTTCGAAATCAGCACCGAAATTTGGCGACAGGCAGTGCTATCAGTTGCCACCCGGTAGCAGCGGTTTAGCAGCTAGAGCTGCTGTAAGTTCTACAATTAGCAAATAATCCACGCAATTCACTTCATTAAAACCTTGTAATTAATAATAACAATGACGACGACGACGATGACGATGATGATGAATAGTGATGGCGTGTGGTTAGTGGAAGATTGAAAGGAATCGTACGTTAATTTCAGGCAAGGGATATCGAGGAGGGTACGGACATGCTGATGGTCAAGCCCGGCATCGCGTACTTGGATATCGTTAAGCAAACGAAGACCGCGCACCCGGAGTACCCGATGTTCGTCTATCAGGTGTCCGGGGAGTACGCGATGCTTTATCACGGGGCGCAGAGCGGCGCTATTAATCTGGAATCGGTACTGAAGGAGATTCTTCTCTGCATGAGGAGAGCCGGCGCCGACTGTATCATAACGTACTTTACCCCCATTATTTTGGATATGCTCTATCCCAAAAGTAAATGTTAAACCGTCTCCATCGAAAGTATTTATCACCTCCCTAGGCATAAGATGTATGTTGTGTATTATAAGATAAAGTGAAAGAAAAGAAAGATAAGAAAGAAAGATAGCCTGTATAAATGTTAGGAATTGCAAGTTTTATTCATTTTAAAGAGAGCCCGTGCACATTGTATACGTATACGGCTGCGCGAGCGTGTGCGTATACATATATATATATATTCATTGCGATTTATCCCCTATTAGTTTTAGCTTCGACGATTCGACGATTCGACGATTACACGTTTAAGCCAACCACGTATTCCGTTAGCCCGATGTATTTTTATATAAAAACTTTACACGAGTTCTTTAACGTTCCGGGCTGACGCAACGAATGCGCGTCCCATCATCACCTCTAACGCCGTTACTCGTTCAACACTCTTATACAGCTGCCCGTCGGTGCATAGGGTGAGAGGGGGCTGGAGGGGGGGAGGGTTGTCGATGTCGTCGTCGTCGTCGTCGTTGTTGCTGATAAAACGGCAATGAATAAAACGAGAAGAAAGGTCAGTGGCGCGGATAATCCGTTGGGGTTATTGGGGGTGGGGGGGGGAAGAACGGAGTTTCGATGTATTTGAAATGGCTTTGGCTTTGGCTTTGGCTTTGGCCTTGGCCGTGTTCGTCGGATAGGATGACAGGACGTGGTTTTACGAAGCGCGTAGAAACTATGGAAAATAACGGTACGAGGAAGGAAATGAACGGCCACTTGGCGTGGAATGCCCGATTCGTTTAATAAATGGGCAAGAGTAACGTTACGGATTGTCGAGAGTGTGTCGAATGAGAGCCGCGTGGTTTGGTTTGAGGAGAGAGGACGGATCGAGGGATCGAGGGATCGAGGGATCGACGACACGCCGTGTGTACCCGTTACATTATTCACAAGCTGTGACGACACGCGCGCCGTCCGTCTTATGTCGTTGGTCGGTTGGTCGGTTGGTGGGTTGGTGGGGTGACGGGCGGGTTGGCGGGTAGGGGGCGCCTCCTCGATCCACGTTATCGGAATTACGGTTCATCGGCTGGTGGTCGGTCGGGTGCGGTTTCGGGCCTTTTCGGGCCCGATGCATCGGTTACTGGCGGCCCCCCGTTATGGCTCGACTAAACCAATGCAGGAGGAGGAGGAGGAGGAGGAGGAGGAGTGGTTTACGCGCGTGGGTGGTGGCGGCGGGTAACGTAGACCGATTTGAATGAAAAAAAAAAAAAAAAAAAAAAAAGACAAGATAAAAAAAACAACAATAGCGACAGCGACAGCGACAGCGATCGTACCCTCGGTCGACCTCGTCAATGAATTTCCTCCTCGGCGGTCAATTAACGGGGGTTATATTAACTCGGAGCCACGTGGGCCACGTATCCCGTGCGTACTCGCATGCCGGGGTAGACGTGGACGTGGACGTGGACGAGGACGAGGACGGACTAAAAGAACGTACGCGGAGGATCAATCGAGAAAGATCGAGGACTCGAGGGCCCCGCGCTCACGGAGGATGCTGTTGGCTCGGTCGGCACGGTCGGCTCGGTCGGCTCGGGGGACGCACGCCTACGGCCGTCGGCGGGTCTCCCCTGCGATTCTCTGACGTGGGCCAATGACTGGAAGCCAACTGTTGTCGGCTTTGCCAATCGGACGTGGACTTTCCGTTACCGGGTCTTCGGCCGGACCAATCGAGGCAGGCCACGACGAGGTATTCCCGTTAATATCCCGGCGCTGAGTTTCGTCGGCTATCAGTCTCTCGCCAGAAGCGCCTGCCCGTCGGCTTATTCGTTCCCCGGGATATCGAGCGCCAAGGAGGGCCTTTATTTACCGCGGATCTACAATTAGACTATAAGGACACTATACATACGGCTTCTTCCATACGGTGAGTACCGCTTACCTACCTACCCCCCCCCCCTCCCCCCATTGTCACCCGCGCCCTTCACCGCCCACCCCCATAACCCCAACAACTCGCAACAACTCGCAACAACTCGCAACAATCCCAATTAACCGTGTAAAAAAAATGAGCAAAGGAAAGAACGTCGACCTCGCTATTGTATAGACCCTTCAGGATTCCGTCCATTGATACGTAGCGGCTCGTCGTCGTCGTCGTCGTCGTCGTCGTGCTGCGTCCCTCTCTCCCTCTCTCTCTCTCTCACTCACACACACAGACTCTCTTGTCATAATAGGTACCCTCGATATTGCCACGCACTATTTAGCCAATTACCACCCACCAGCCGGACACTCTTCTTATCCCCATCTTTCCTATTCAACAACGACGACGACGACGACGACGACGACGTTTACTCGTTTCTTTATATTTATTTATTTCTTTCTTTTTCCCTTTTTCCCTTTTTTTTCGTTGCCCACGTAAGTAAGGCCGCATCTCCTCTCGCATCTACACTCATTTGATCATTATTTAGTCCCGTACCACCGCGTGTCCGCCAACGCGAACACCAACACCAGCAGTAGCAGCAGTAGCAGCAGTAGCAGCCGTAGCAGCAACTACTACTACTACTAGTACTAGTACATCATCCGAACTCGATATAATAAGCCTCTTTCCTGCCGTTTCCTTACGTCCTCGCGTTGGCATAACGCGAAGAGTCTCTAATCCCCGTTTCACGCGACGGTCTCGCTGCGAGCGAGGGTAATGCCCTTTTCACATGGATCTCTCTCTCTCTCTCTCTCTCTCGCGCGCGCGCTCACTCACTCACTCACTCACTCGCTCCGTCATTCCTTCTTCTTCTTCTTCTTCTTCTTCTTCCCCGTTCGTCCGCGGTCGGCTCCTCGATCGTTCCACCAGACACACGCGCGCGCGTACGTGTGTACGTAGCCATCGGCTCGCAGTTACCCCAATAACCTTAGAATTACCGTTTCACATGAAACTCCCAACGGAATTAATTGCAATAAAAAGCTTCGATCGCCTCCCTCCCCCCTCCCCCCGCTCGACTCGATTCTACCGAGTCAATGTATAATTAATTAAAGAGCGTTCGATCGACTTGCATCGCTCGTTCAAAAGAGTTCATTCCCTTCCCTCTCCCTCCCCCTTTTCTTTTCGTTCGCGGCGTTAATGATATATATATATTATTAATTTACAATTACGTGCACGGCGCCTTATATCCTTATATTTTACAGGTACAGCTGAACGAAATCAAAAATGAAGAGAGTTGTGGCTCTATTGTTACTAGGGCTCGTCGCGTTTAATGCGGCTTACGAGGAGAAGAGCAAGGATAAGGAAGACATTGGCACGGTCATCGGTATCGACTTGGGCACCACGTATTCTTGGTAAGATATATATATACTTATGCTTGGGAAAAGGTGGTGGTGGGGGCGGGGCGGGAGCTGCCAATGGATTTTAATAACATTTCATGTGCGTCTTTAGCGTGGGCGTGTACAAGAATGGCCGCGTGGAAATCATCGCCAACGACCAGGGTAACCGTATCACGCCGTCGTACGTAGCCTTCACCGGTGACGGGGAGCGTCTGATCGGTGACGCAGCCAAGAATCAATTGACAACGAATCCGGAAAACACGGTGTTCGATGCCAAGCGTCTCATCGGCCGCGAATGGTCCGACAAAACTGTCCAGCACGACGTCAAGTTCTTCCCGTTCAAGGTCGTGGAGAAGAACAGCAAGCCCCACATAAAGGTGGACACCAACCAAGGTGGAAAGATATTCGCTCCCGAGGAAATCTCCGCTATGGTTCTGGGCAAGATGAAGGAGACCGCAGAGGCTTATTTGGGCAAGAAAGTCACCCACGCCGTTGTCACTGTGCCTGCTTACTTCAACGATGCCCAAAGACAGGTAACCTAATCACTTGGGAACCTTTTGGGAACTCTCATTCCTTAGACAATGTTGAACTCTGTGGGGGAAAAAAAAAGAGAGTGAGAGTGAGAGAGAGAGTGAGAGTAATTACGATAAATAAATAAACTTGTCTTTCTCTAATTGTTCTTGATATGATTTTAGGCGACTAAGGATGCCGGTACCATATCCGGCCTGAACGTCATGAGAATTATCAACGAGCCGACCGCGGCCGCCATAGCCTACGGCCTCGACAAGAAAGACGGAGAGAAGAACATTTTGGTGTTCGACTTGGGTGGCGGTACTTTCGACGTGAGTCTCTTGACCATCGACAACGGGGTGTTCGAAGTCGTGGCCACCAACGGTGACACTCACTTGGGAGGTGAGGACTTTGATCAACGCGTCATGGACCACTTCATCAAGCTGTACAAGAAGAAGAAGGGCAAGGACATTCGCAAGGACAACAGGGCTGTACAGAAACTGCGTCGCGAAGTCGAGAAGGCGAAGAGGGCGCTCAGCTCTAGCCACCAGGTAGGTGATGCCATTCGGCCCATGAGCTTTTGACTGGTCGTCGGTGTCGAGAGAGAGAGAGAGAGAGAGAGAGAGACGAGCAAATTAATGATTAATTTGGGATTAATTGTCGCGCAGGTGAAGATCGAGATCGAGTCCTTCTTTGAGAATGCGGACTTCAGCGAGACGTTGACCCGAGCGAAGTTCGAGGAGCTGAACTTGGACCTCTTCCGTAGCACGATGAAGCCCGTGCAGAAGGTCCTCGAGGACGCCGACATGAGCAAGAAGGACGTGGACGAGATCGTGCTCGTCGGTGGATCCACGCGAATCCCCAAGGTGCAGCAGCTGGTGAAGGAGTTCTTCGGCGGTAAGGAACCGTCCCGGGGCATAAATCCCGACGAAGCCGTAGCTTACGGAGCGGCCGTCCAGGCCGGAGTACTGTCCGGCGAGCAGGACACGGACGCCATAGTTCTCCTCGACGTCAATCCACTTACCATGGGTATCGAGACGGTCGGCGGGGTCATGACCAAGCTCATACCGAGGAACACCGTCATCCCGACAAAGAAGTCCCAGATATTCTCGACGGCGTCCGACAACCAGCACACCGTCACCATCCAAGTATACGAGGGCGAGCGACCCATGACCAAAGACAATCACCTACTCGGGAAGTTCGACCTGACGGGCATACCACCGGCGCCACGGGGCATACCCCAGATCGAGGTGACCTTCGAAATCGACGCGAACGGTATACTTCAAGTGTCGGCGGAGGACAAGGGCACGGGCAACCGGGAAAAGATCGTCATCACCAACGACCAGAACCGGCTGACGCCCGACGACATCGAGAGGATGATCAAGGACGCGGAGAAGTTCGCCGACGACGACAAGAAGCTGAAGGAGCGCGTGGAGGCGCGCAACGAGCTCGAGTCCTACGCCTACTCGCTCAAGAATCAGCTGCAGGACAAGGAGAAGTTCGGCTCGAAGATCAGCGACTCCGACAAGGAGAAGATGGAGGAGGCCATCGACGAGAAGATCAAGTGGCTCGAGGAGAATCCGGACACCGACCCCGAAGAGTACAAAACCCAGAAGAAGGAACTGTCGGACATTGTTCAGCCCATCATTGCCAAACTGTACCAAGGAGCAGGTGGAGGCGTTCCACCGACAGGCGACGAGCCCGGCGACGAGTTCAAGGACGAATTATAATCTAAGGCCGACCTTTAAGGAGCTTTAAAGGATATTTAAAAATTAGACTGAAAACAAACAACAACAACAACAACAACAACAAAAACATCCGTTTTGTCCTTTAGACAAATGCTTTAGAGACTAATAATGATGTGTGCATGTGCCCGGGCGAAGTTATCCCGACCTCCAGCCGCCCATCCCCTCCCTCCTCTCCCCTCCCCGCCCCTCTCACGTCGCTAGTGAATCGAGTCTCGTTCCCACCCTGCCACTTCCTCCATCCCGTCACCAGAATCCCCCGCTGCTTGCAATGTATTTAGTAAATGACATTGTGACTGCCGGGAGCAACGATGACGAGGACGACGTAGACGACTACGACGAACTACTACGAGGACGAGGACGAGGACGAGGACGATGATTGGAATCAGAGGACATGAAGTACATACATGAATTACAGACCAAGTCATCGACAAGGAGAAGAAAACCGTTGAACGGCTGTGATGATGGTCCTTTAAAGCTTACGATTTTCATTTATCAGATCTTATTGAATATTCCAACACAAATGTATATATAAATGAATCCTAGAAATTATATCAACAGAATACATCATTACTTCATAGTAACTGTTCAAATTTTGAACACTCATTAATAAATGTTTTTTTAAACAACTTTACACATAATGCGTATTTATTTAAAGTCATGGAAATGTTACTCTTTTTATATATCACTTGTGTATCTTTTTAATTAGCAAACGTTTGATAATTAATAACTTTTACCATCTACGACTGCTACTACTACGATTATTATTAATATTATTAGTATTATTATTATTTAATTTTAAATAATACTTAATGAATACAATTGTAGGCTAATTTTACAAGTATAATTTAAAACTTAATTTATTGTGTATAAACTTTTCATACAGTGATTTTATTTAAATTCTTCAATGAAAGAAGAAGATGACGATGATGATGATGATGATGATGAGTAGAATATGAGAAAACAAAATGTATGTAAATTTCTTGGCATGAAATAATAATAATAATAAAATGGATAAAAGATACAAAATATACAAAACAGTACTTTTTTAATTTAATAATAATAATAATGATTAATTGGTAGATACATTGATTTTCTGCATACGATATTATTATCGGCCTCTTATTAAATATATCTATATGTGTGTGCTTGCATATGTATGTATATATATATATATATATATATATATGTATAAATCTTTAAAAGAGTGAAGTTTGGAAAAATTAACACATCGTTTATGTATAAACGAGGGGATGATGTGACGAGGGAGATTGTGCTTCGACTCGAATAAATTGTTTGTTTTAAAAAAAAAATAAAGTAATGGGAGAGAAAGAAATGAGCGATTGAGCTTCCCCAATCGTAAGCGCGAATGCTTATGAAGCAGCTCGTCGTAATATTGACATTTATACAATGAGAATCGCGTGCGCTTCGTATAATAACAACAATAATAACAATAATAATAACAACAATATTATCATTACTTTTCATATGATCCGTATAATGAATATTAATTCGTAAGGAGATCGCGGTGAGGTGGGGGGGGGGGCGTTCGATTATTATTATAAAACGAGGCCGTCGTAGAGTTGTCCCTCGGCCTCCGGGGACTCGATCCTATTTTTCAAGTGATCCAAGGTATTGGCGAAGTGCTTTTGTATCTGCTCGGTCTCCTCGCTTATCTCCAAGTTCGGCAGCTCGTCCTTGATCTTGGACGTGACCTGGTTGAGGATCTGCACGGTCACGGACGTGTTGCCCTTCTCGTAAAAGTATATGTAATGGTTGAGAAGCTCTATGTAGAGCTGTACTTGGACGGATATGTCCATGCACTGGTTAGCGATCTTGATCCCTTTCTTTAGGCAGTCCAGCACCTTGTTCTTGTCCTGCATCTCCTTGCCGTCGGTGCTCAGTGACTTGCCCGACCAGAAGATGTGCGAGCAGGTGGCGACGCCCCGGCACTGGTCCGGCTTCCTCAGTAGCTTGCTCGCGTACAGGGCGCACTGGTTCCTCACGGGCTCCGCGTTCTCTTCGCCGAAGCAGTTTATCTGCTCGAACGTCGCGATAATCAGGGTTATGGCGGCGAACTGGGCCTTCGAGTCGCTTATCTCGTCCTCGTAGATCGAGAACGCTTGGCTGATGAACTCGTACGCCACCATCTCGAAGTTCTCGAACCTGATCTCCCCGATGGCCAGGGCGCCGTGCAAAAACAGCCTCAGGGGCAGCTCGGCGAGCTCGACCTTGAGCAACGCCGCTATCGTCGACCGGCAGAACTGAAAGATCTTTTGGCACTTCTTCTCCCACATGTCGTCCTCGTATTGCAGATTTTTATACGTAAAGGCCAACTGGTATGCCTGGAAGACGATCGGCGGCAGGGTGTAGCGGACCCTTTTGCTACCCCCGCTAACGAAATGCTTCCTGGCCATGCTGAGGATCATGTACTGCTCGTCCGAGACGTCGGATTTGAAATAGTGGATCAATCTGCCCAGGAGTCCCTGCTCCTCCGCGAACTCCTCGGGATCGTCCTCGACCGCGTGGTCCGCTTGGTCCTGGATCAGCGGCGTGATCATTAATAATATCGCGTCGACTTGATCCGGTGACGGTATTAGCGTCTCGTTGTCCAATATATTTGTTACTATGTACGTTGCCAGCAGCTTCCTCCCCTCGTAATCAAAGTAGCCCAACAGGGGCCTGTAGTTCTTTAATTTCAGGACCGTCAGGATGTTTTTGTAATTATCGATTGGTATTTTTAAAAGCCTCGACAGCTCCCTGGATACGGCACTGTTGTACTCTAACGTTTCGGTGTGAATTTTCTGGAAGATCTGATAAGTATTCAAGAGGACCTTGTCCACGTAATCCACTCTATCCGGGTAGCACTTGTGAGCTAAATTAATTAAGGCTACTTGTAAGGATATTATGTCCTCTAGTGGCATGTCTTGCCTCGTCTGGACAATCGTGGACACCTGGTCACTGAACACGTCGAACAATTGGATATCCTGAGGAATACCGGACAACTGATTTGGACTACCAGGGCCGCCCACGCCGTCTGACCTCTGACTAAATGCAGCCAAGCGATCTATCAACGAGATGATTATGTTCTTTATGTTAACGCCATTTTGGAGCTCTGCGCAAGACTTGAGGAAGGCGTTCAATGTTTGCAAATGAAATTCATCGGGAAAGACCTGAATTATGCATTCCATAAGGTACTCTTGGGCTATTGCGTCTCTGCAGCTTACCACCTGCTCCAATATACCAGGCAAAACAAGCTTCGTGTACTTCTCCAGAGTAACTGATTCCAATTGACTAAGTCGCACCAAATTAGTCCCCACCAAGATTCTCAACTCTTCTCTCTCCCTCTCTCTTCTTTCTCTTTCTCGACTGTGACCCTGATGCTGCATACGGACCCAGAGTTTATTCATCTCGGCAAAGTTCATGAGGATAAAGTCAATGCTGTCGCGAACAGTTCCCTCGTCCGAGTTACTCTCCTCCAAATTGTCGGGCAAAATATTTCTTGTACATTGCAGCAAGTAGTTCCTTAAGAAGAGGCCCCTGAGCGGATGTTGGACACCTCGGCACATCTCAACCATGTCCCTCAGTAAGTCCCTCTTCAAGGAGGCATTGGTCTTGATGTAGACTATACCGACGGTTATGAGCAAATACAGCCTCGGCACAATGTTCCCCGCGTATTGCACCAGCTCGTACAGGTCGGCTACTTTACGACCCTTTTGGAACTCATCTAACAGATAAAGCTCGAGGTGCCGGAGCTCGTCGGTAATGGCCATATACAGCTCGTAATAACTCTTTGGGCTCAACAAGGAGGTGCGCAGTTCGCCCAGCATCGTCGAGGCATGTTTCAATGCATCCATTAACTTTGTTTTGTCCAAACAGTGCTTCATCTGCAAGGCTTGCACCTTCACCACTCCTATAGCGTCCTCGAGCAGTTTTTCTTGTTCCTCGACCCCGGCCATGATCCCTATTAAAATATAACGGCCGTTAATTATTTTCACTCGTCGGCGATCCTCTCCTCTCCCCTTCACTCGTTACAATGGATTGAAAACGTTAATCATCTAGTACGAACAACTTGGTTTGTCACTTTGTCCGAGCTCATAACCTATTTGCGTGCATCGTCGGGGCCTCGTATTGGTTATGCCAAGGCCTACCATAACCTACCTCACTTTATCGGCAACTCGTTATCGGGAAGGAATTCGGCCTAATCGCCGGGGCAGATTGAATCGCAACGAGCGAGTTCGGGCCACTTGTATCTGAATTCCTGACCCGGCGACCACTCGTCGCATTTTATTCAGATCGCGTTTTCCCCCAAGATTTTCATTATTAATATTATTCGACTACTTGCTTAATCTCTTTCGCAGACCGACGAGCATTACATTCGATCATCGATCACTATTTATGCGAAAATAATAATCATGAATAACGTTTAATGGAGAATTAAGCTGGGACTTACATGGGTGCATTTATTTTATTACTCTATAAAGAAAAAAAAAGAACATATTACAATACAACTTGTTAGTTTATTGAATTTTGGAAATTCAAACGTATACATGTATATATATATATATAACCGAGATAAATCATAATACGATTTAGCCATGACATTTTAAATGAATTAATTAATAGTTAAGGAGCGTAAAGTTTTATCTTATTGTGGACATTGTATTGACACGTCCGGGATTACTAGTTGTTTTGTTTATCAAATCCTAACGTATGCGTTAGCAAAGACAAAAAGACAACCAGATCGATTAATAATCAACGACAAATTAATCTTTATTTCGTAAGCGTGGGTGAAGCGAATAAATAAATAAATAAAACGACTCGTGAATCGGTTTTCCATGATTTTATTTAAGATTCAGGCTTCGTTTACATAACAAAAAAAAAAAAAAACAGTAAAGAATTTGTATACAATGCATTTTTTTGTCCTTTTCAATAAATTCTCGCTTCGTTTCCCCATTTGGTAGCGGAATATAACGATATAACAAAGATAATCGATCGCGACGTGACGGCACAAGTATAAGATTCACACGGCTCGGAAATACAAGAAATCCCATAAGAGGATAGTTATTTACAGATCGTGTGCATTTATTTAATGTTCACCGATTGAATTTTTAGAAATGCATCATCGTACAAATAATATAATATTCTTCTTCTTCTTCTTCTATTTTTCATCTTCATATTTCGTTTATATAGATACAAAATGTCTTCGTACTTAATAAAATAACAAATTCAAACGCATCGCTTGCCGCTCAAAGTATTAGTGATGCGTATTATATTTACGTTATCCATGCACTTGTGCACGTCAATCGCTCGATTGACAATTAACAATAAACTTCCCCAAGTTTCGTTCGTTCCCTCTCTTCTCTTATGAATGTTCAACCTCATCAGCCGGCTCAATGTATTTTGTAAATAGTACACGGTCGATTAATCTACCGAACTAGTAGCCGAAGTACAAAAATAACGTTCTCGCCACGTCAATAAATTGCAATTTTTCACTCTCTCTCACTCTCTCTCTCTCTCTCTCTCTCTACACCCTTACATTTCTTTTACTTTTTCTTTCTTAGCTAAAAAAAGAGGGGGTTTTGTGTAGACTTGCGGCATTTCACTTAATATTTTGTATTAAAATACCGAGTTATAAATTATCGGTGAGTTCTACAAGGCTTGATTTCATAATTATTATTTCTTATTTTCTTCTTTACTTTTTTTTTTTTTACAACAGTCGATACTCATAGTTCATGGCGAACAAGTTATTATTGATATTTTATCAATATTCTTAATACAATAATCGTTATAAATTTTCTTTCAATTACAAACTAATAATAAACAATAAACGTAAGTGTAGTTGTTCTCTCTCTATCTCTCTCTCTCTCTCTCGCGCGTGCATACATGCAGCAGCAGCAGCAGCAGCAGCAGCCACGTAGACACGACATTTTCATTTTCATCTGCAGTAAATTGGTAAGGCCGAAAGATAGTCATATTTATTTTGATATAATCTACGTACAATATGGATAATTGTCGAATTATCAGTGGGGGTTCTTATGAGCTTGGGCTCAAAGGTCATCGTAATAATTGTCGAAGAAGAAGGAGGAAGGAAGATGATTTGGTCGCTCGACGCTCGAGTGAGCGCTGCACTCCTAAATACACGTATTGGTATTGATTTCATTAATAACGACAATGAGGTAGGAAAGACGTAACACGACCCATACTCACTCTATACTTATTTCGACTTTGACTTTTGTACAAAAAAAAAAAAAAAAAAAAAAAATCAACTTGTTTAGCTTTAGCTATCCTTCGTTTGGATTCGCTTGTTGGACAATAACCTCAATAATAACGAACGATAAATATTATTAAGGGGCTGCAATCGACGTCGAGCGCCTCGCCAAAACCAAGTGCTTTACAACAGACATTTTCATAAGTTTTTTTTTTTTTTTTTTTTTTTTCTTTAATACCACACCACCTTCTTATCTTTAGTAGCAGAGGATGACAATATCGTCGATTTATTAAGACTGGCTTTATACGTTACTTACGACGTATATATTTTATATTTCCATTACGACTATTCTTCTTCTATCCCCCCCCCCCACCCACCCACCCTTTTACCGTAACTTAAGACATAACTAACTGTAATTTGTACAGGTATGCCTGCCTGCCTGCCTGCCTGCCTGCCTGCCTGCCTGCCTGATCAAGTCATCGATAAGATATTTTTACATTTAACGATCGTTACGTTTCATCAAGAATGTCTCTTACTCTTTAAAACTCTTGCTCCAAAGACTTCAAAGAATATTATAAAGGATCGATAATCAATTATTTGCTTTCCTGGGTTGTAGAGGGGACGAGGGGACGAGGGGGGGGTGGGGCACCGACAGTACCGGCGATACGTATCTCCAATACGTATCGCAGTAAGAGTAAGGAAAGTAGATGGTTGGATGCATTATTAAATGCTCATTGACGAGCTCGAGACCATTTCAATGTGGCGTCTTCTAAAACTATTTTTTACTAATTACCGAAAAAAAAAAAAAAAAAAAAAAGAAAAAGGTACGCGTGCACGTATCGAAAGTATAAATAAACTACGTTTGAATTCCAATGAAAAACTACGTTTTCCTGCAAATTTATTGTTATTATTATTGTTGTTGTTGTTGTTTTAAAATTTATTATTTCTTTATTTAATCTATTTTTTTTTATTGAAATTTTGTGGCCTGTAATGGACTTAATGGATTATTATTGTCGGGGTAATTATAATTTTTTTGCTTTAATTAATCTCATGTGGCCTGTGGCCGTCAATGTCTCGAATCCGTACAGCCATGGAATCTCTCATCGATGACTGTCAATATATATATATATATATGTATATGTATACTATTATTTTAATAACTAACGTTTATAGGAGTTTATAGGAGGGTAGCTGCTATAGCGTTTACCTAATGCGTTTAAATAATACTTAATAATATTTACGTTAAAGGCTATATGAATGAATGTGGGGCGTACGTACTTGCCACCTCGCACTATCGCGAGATTCAATAATTGATTGATTATCTAATGTAAGGGACTCGACGGAGCACAAAAGTACTTGTCCAATTACATATAATGCACAGTAATTCATTAATAATTATTTGTATTATTATTTTATTATTGTTTTTTTTTCTTCCCCCCCCCCGCCCCAATAGCCATTTTCTTATATAAAAACTTAGCCAATATTACTTATCGTTAAGATTATAATATTATTAATATTCTTACTGCTATCGTTAGTATTGATATTACTAATGTCGTTAACGTTACGTTGCTTGTTACTATTAGTAGTAATAATTAGTAGTAATAATTAGTAAATATACGGTCAACGTGATTTCGCGTAGCGAAGCCGCCGCGTGTATAAATAATCTCTGTAAGCGCATATTCGGTATTTGCGAAATTTGTTTAGGAAAATTTTTTACTTTTCTTCTAAAAAAATACTATTACCCTCGTTAGAATAACAGAGTATACGTGAAATATGTGTGAGGGGTCGATTCTTTTCACTTCCCTATGAAGCAGTCGGACGACAAAAAAGCTCTAAAAATCCTCAGCGTAAAGTAATTGCCGGCCTTTTCATTCACAAGACATCGCTAACTACCATTGTAATTATTTTTTTTAATTTCATTCTTTCTTTCTTTTGTAATTCTTTATACACTGTTGATCTGTTGGTCCAAGTCGCGCAAAGAGAAACTCGCAGTGCCCGTGGGGGATATATATATATATATATATTTTAATTGTTAATTCAGCATTACGGAATAACTTCTTTTTTTTCTTCTTTTTCTTTCTTATCTTTTTTTTTTTTTTTTTTTTTTTTTTTTAATAATGTATATCGTTATTAATTGTAACTATTGTTGTTGTTACGCGACGCGAGGGTCGCGTGGATCGTGTAGGACGAGGGAGGAGAAATAAATTGGGATGATGATGTTCAATTTAAATATATTTTCGGCAACGTCGGCCCGGGTGTGAGTCGCGTTCCCGGTTGCTCGCTTTCTAATGCTTGCGAGGGGGATGCCACTGTACAGGGGACACCTCCCCCCCATCACCTACCGTGGGTACCGCCCCCCCACCCCATTTACGTTCGCCAACAGTTGTTGTTGCTGTTGCTGCTGCTGCTGTTGTTGTTGTTGTTGTTATATATATATGTAATTGTTATTGTTATTATTGATATTGCTATTTTATTTATATGAGAAAGATAGACGTGTGAGAGTGAGTTGGTCGGGTGATATCGGGAGCCTGGAATTCATCGTAAATACGTTTGTCGTAAGCGGTGCTTGGTTTAGCGCAAAGAGAACCGACTGCGAAGTTGCGAATTTAGACGAATTGCACCTTTGAACGGGATAATGGATTCATCCGTAGGACGACAGACTTTATTATTTGGAAGGGCACAGCCACGAGAAGAGAATCTCTTACGTTTTGCAAGAGCGCGAAGCACCTCGAACGATTTTTTTTTTTTTTTTTTTTTTTTTTTAATCCTTTATTATTATTATTATTATTATTATTCATTTTCATTTCGAGAAGCTTTCCATGAGACTCCGAAATGATATTCGTAAGGGGTGGGGGCAAGCAATTCGAGACTGGACATCTTCGTCCCATCAGTTATTATTATTATTATTATTATTCATTATCGTAACTATTGTATACTCTGGATACTGATTAATTTTTTTTTCTTTTTTCCCCCTTTACCTTTCTCTTAAGCCTTAACAGAATTTATACGTCAAATCGAAACACGCCAACGTTAATTACCAAATATCAATAGAACTACTTGCACGCCTCTTACTACTACTACTACTACTACTACTACTACTACACGCACACATTTCGTTTAGCTTAGCCATCCGCTTTTTATTCCTTCTTTATTTCTTTCTTCTATTTTTACCATTTTTTTTTACCATTTATTTTACCTCCTTGAATAATAATACAAAAATTGTATTCCGGTATCACAGTATTAGTCAGTAGAATCATTAGTTTATTTATTATTTCCCGTCACTTTGGATATGGCAAATACGAAAATAATAGTAAATTATACTAATGCGTACGTACGTCTATACTCTTTGGGGCAAAATGTATATCACAGTGATAAAATTTCTTTCTCTTCCTCTTTTTTTTTTTTTAATGTCGTCTACGTTCGCGGTACTTTTTCCCTCTATTGCGTAATACGTAAAAATGTTCAATCCCATCATATTTTCTATCTCGTACATTTTGTCGAAAATTATTATTTCTCTCTCTCTCTCTCTCTCTCTCTCGTATTAGCAGAGGCGTGCCAGTCGGTCCTTCGTATTCATAAAATGCGTTTCGTTTCTTTATTTTAAAGATTTTCGTTTATATATATATATATATATTTGTTTTTCGTTATTGTTTACGTTAATGTTTCTTCTTCTTTTTATTTCTTTTATTTCTTTTTAAATGAATTACATGATTACGAAAAGCATTTTGATTCAGAGAAAGGAACAAGCTACAAAAGTCATTTAAGATTCGTCGTCTCCAAGCCTACGTTTACTTTTTTTTTTTTTATTTTTTAATACTTAAATATTCTACTGAATAATGCACCGATGTAGATTGTTACCGATACGCTCTAATTATCTAATATCGAGTCCTAAAATCATTAACGATCTGCCGCGTAAAGAAGGGGTTCATTAATTTTTCGAGACTTAATTGGAGACAGAATAATAAAAAAAAAAAAAAAAAAAAACAATAGATAAACGCATACGTATTTATATTGCAATTCGTTAAGAAAATGCATGTAATTTGAAAATGATTAGAAAAGGAATAAGCTCCGGAGCCTCGTCGTATTTAATTTTCTAAATTCGCGTATAAATATCGTTGGCGTAAATATTCCAACGTCATTCGAGTATGGAAATTAAAAATTAATATCAGACCATAATCCGAATTCGATAATCCATCGATAATATAGATTTAACACGTACACGACTTAATTGAAAATTTAAAATGTCCTAACGAACGCGCGGTTATTATTGTGTGAGTCTTTACAATATATTAATCTTCGATGATTCCATTAAAGTCTATGTAATTTCCGAAAGCTTGTAACCTCGTTGTTGTTCTTATACGTTTACGTTTTACAAACATTATTATTATTATTATTATTATTATTATTCGACATGTATAAAGTGCGATGCGAGTTTTATCATTAAATGTCAAAATTTTCGTCTCTCTCACTCTCTCTCTCTCTCTCTCTCTCTCTTTAATCTCTATATCTAATAATGCATTATTTTACGCTTTGCACGAAGATTTTTTTTATTTTTTTTTTATATTTTTATTTTTATTTTACGTCTCCAAGGGAAAAGAGTATTAAAATATATTAAAATAAAACTTTTTAACATTACATATCAGCTGCCAAACTATTTTCTTACAGATTAAAAGATTTTTTTTTGTTTGTTTATCCTTAAGGTTTGAATGCAATTTTTTATTTTTTTTTTTTTTTTTATTGTACTTGTGTCTTCAAAAACCCAGAGCTCATCAAACTATATTATATATTATTATAGCATTATAAATCACATTTACAGCCCTTTGAATATTAATTTTAATACCATTTTAACAATTTTTGCGTTTTTATTAAAATTTGTAAAGATAATTGAAAACCTTTTCTTTCTTTTTTTCTTTTATAGAAAATAACTCACTTGTTCAAAGGGTTCGACTAAGGAGCATTCAATTTTATAGAAAATTCACGAGCTATATTACACTCGGGATAATACAGTCTAAGCAATGCTTCTTTAATCGTGTCAGTTCTAAATATTTTTAAGTTATGTCCTCGAATTGAAAAAATAAATAAATAAATAAATAAATAAATAAATAAAGATATTGATTAGTGACACGAGCGAATAAATTATTGCCCTAAACGTTAATCAAAATGAGTTTTACTTGTTTAAA